>VWZN01016517.1:117778-150273 GCA_013396955.1 Regulus satrapa
AACCCCAAAAAAAAACCCCCCCCCCCCCCCCCCCAAGAGCGACCGTGGCAGGCACTGGTTCATGCCCAGTAGGGGAAGGCTGCGATCTGCAAGCACATCTTGGCATGGCTACAGTCAGGTAGGATTTCTTCTGATACAGTTACACATTCTCACAGCATGGCACCAAAGGATGGGCTTGAGAGGTTTAAAGATTTAAGATGTTTCTCTCCCTTCACCAGAGTAGCAAGTAACTACAGGCACCATCAATTTAACAGCTCAGCTCTGCAAGAACTAAACACGGTCAGCTTCCCATCTACACTGCCCAGCGGGGAAGGTTTTAACGCGTCAGACAATGTTTGTTCCATTTTTGAAAGGGTCAGGAGGACCCAAGACCGGGATTGCCAGATCTGCAGTTTCCTGCGTCCCTTACTTCAGAGAATTGCTAGTGAAAATCTGAAGACAAAACCCCAATGCAAGTGCAGAATTACTGGTTGCAGTCCCCAAGGTGGTACCACAGAAGCACTGGTGGGGGCTGAGTGATACAACACAAGGTGACAGTGGGTCTCGGCTGCCTCCAGTCTCTACATTAAAACGCTCTGGAGCAGTCACGATATTTTTGCTGCTACAAGGGTCAGTCCCTCCTTGAAGTCTGAGACTGGACTGAATTATTGCTGATAGAGCAAATAATTCACCAAAACACCAAAACAATCAACATCATTATCAACAAGCATTTTTCTTCAAGGGGTATGAGGCACTTGGATATTGCTGCAAATTTGGGCTACAGACCTACTCTCCAGAAATCATGTTACTTCCACACTTGCACAAGAGGCGTAAGAAAACATCAGAAAACAGCAGGGCAAAGGGCCATTTCAGCTAAGGTAGGAATACAGCCAGAATCCAGCAACTGCTGCTTTTCCCATTCTCTCAAAGGGACTAAAACCATATCAACACAAGCCATGAGCCTCTCCACTCCTCTTCCCAAGTGGGAGAAGCTCACCTTTGCCTGGCATGGACCAGCCCTAGCATCACCTGCCCTTGACCACCTCTTCATCAAAAGAAGTGGGTAAGAGAAGAAAGCCTTGTCCCACAGCTGAAGGTCATGGCCATAGACTGGGAATACTGCTAGTCCTTAGGCTCCCTCTTAGCCCCCTCCTCAAATCCAGTTCCAGATCTGGCACCTTGCTTATGGAGGGAGGCAGGTAGCCTGACTTCAACAAAATAAATTAATAGGTTATTGAGTTTAAAAGGTTCAAAGTCCCTCTTTCTATTCCAATGAGATGAAGGAAAGGGACATCTTGGGCTTGTTTTGAAGCTCCAATTCATATTAAAAGGCAGTTCTACAGGGAGGGAACAATAGTGGGAAACAAAACCCCAGAAGTATTGAAAAGAGTGCATTTCAGAACACAGCTACACAGCTTCATCTCATGAACCTCTATAAAAATATGTTACTAATGCACAAGACTCCATCTCTGTAAATGCTGCGTGACAAGCAGTCAGACAGAGCCGATGACCATTTACCTAACAACAAAAACCCCGGGAAAAATTGGGGAAAAGCAACCCAGATTGCAATCCTAATCCTGCTAGCAATCTTTTGCTTAAATATTATTGTTATTATTATTATTACTACTATGTAGTTGTTGTTTGCACATAAGCCTAGTCACAGACAGACAACAAGTCTTGTCTGAGCTGCTGTTCAGACACAAAATAAAGTCAAGTTTTTCATCCCCAAGTGACTGGAGATATCACAGCTTAAAGCAGAGACACACAAGGGACTGTGGGGGCTGTGCAAGGGCTGCCTCCCTGATTCTGCTCAGAGAATAATCACACCAAGTACTTGAGATCTTGTAGTGCTGCCCACCGAGGTAGAGCCTCACCATGGGCTGTGATAATCCATTCACCTTCCTCATGTACATACTGGGATCTGCCCGTGTTCTCCTGCCTAACACAATTTTTATTTCTTCTGTGGAAGACTCCTAAAGCACTTAGAGCCCCATTACCCCAGGCACCATAAAAGCAAGGAGCCCAAGATCAGTTCCCAACCACAGAGACAGGTCAGATTGAACACATTAACCACAGTGGTCTCCAAAGCTTCAGGTGGCTCCCAGGAAACCTTAACTCAGCCTGGGAACAGCAGATGACAACTCATCCCACACAACTGAATAAGAGAGGATGGCTTCTGAATTTCTCAAAAAAAAAAAAAAAAAAAAAAGTGATTCCCTTTTAAATTAAAAATTTGTTTTAAGTGGCTGTTAAGGAAGACTTTGCTTTGTTTCTACATTTGTGTGAGAGCAATATAGTTTTATGAGAAGAGATTTCTTTCTTAAGGCCCTTGGGCTTTTGTACTGAAGTTTTTCACCCCCACAGTGGGACAGCAGCAATGAAGCAGAACATCACAGACAAATAAGGATGTGATGTGCTGAAATGCTGTCGTCAGATGAAGGAGTTGGACATTCTTAAGTTCTGACTATGAAATGCTGTTTATTAAAGTGTGGAGAGTAATTTCCTATAAAAATACAAAGTTTTATTCAAATCCCAGAACAATCCATAAGCCTGATGCTAGCAGCCACCCTCGTATAAATCACTGACTAGGTTTTGATAGCAATCTCATTAGCTATTGTACCAGGAGCTCAAGCACACATTGATGAGTGCTGCGGAGCACTACCTGTCTTCCCACATCTTTTCAAATAGGTGGAAGAGGCAAAAATAAATCTTCTGTAGGCTTTGAAAAGACCAAGATGCTTCAGAAAAGGCCTCTCATCATATTTTTTTTTTTCAAATGCAAGCAAAAGAAAAGATCCACTGAAGTCTCTACTCTTTTACTGAAGAGATCACAGCCATATTGCTGATCTCTTTTCTAGTGCTCAGCAAGTGGTCCTTTCTCAGACTACATCCCTGCTGATGCAAGGGGAGTTAGGAGGCTGGACCCTGACCTGGGAGTTCACCCACTACCTCCAAGGCAGATGGATCCTGCAGTGCACCCACAGGCACGGCTGCCACAGCTGCCTGGGAGAGAGGTTCTGCACACCCTGTGCTCAAGGAAAGCCATGTCTGACCATGCCTTTGCCTTGCATTTGTTTCTTAGATTCTGTTTACATTTTCTTCTCTTCTAGATTCACTTGCTGATGTTCTCCCTTTCATATCTTCATTTCTTGCTAGTTCTCTGCCTTCTTTTGCTGTTGTTTTATCCTTTACCAACAAAATCACAAATGCCTATTTCTCCCTTTATAACAAAATGCTAACTTCTGCAAGTTAGCAATCGACCTCCAGCAGGTTGATTGCTGGCTCTGGCCAAGGAAGGTGAGTTTATCCAGGCAACCTGTGCTCCACTGGCAGATCAGTAGAGACACTAATGAGTTGGTCCCACTCTGCAGGGAACAGCAACTTCTTCCACCAGGCCAACCATCTCCAAAACTGCCACTTTTCTGCCCAAAGCCCTGTCTGAACACATGTAAGTTACATCACCACAACAACGTCAGTGCAGCCAAGGAAGAAACAGCCCCTTCCACCTTTGCTCTGATGCCATCACAGCGGCATTCACATGCGTTCACCACCTCCACCACACTCCTTCCACCAAGAACAGTCATGTACAGCATGTCCCTGCAGCGAAGCTACGCCTCAGACAGGAAGGAACTGCACAGGAGAAAGCAAACAAACACCAGAAGCAGGCACCAAACCCACAGACCTGGGTATGTACTGCAGCGAGGACACACCTTGGGAGGCTCCCATTCCTCCACCTCCCAGCCCTGGAAGCATGTGAGAACAGAGCAGGACAAGCACCATGTGCTCTTCCTCCTTCTCAGCATTGCACTCACTCCCAGCTCTCCTTTCAGAGAGGAACCAGAAGGACACACCATAAAAAGAGACTGAAAAGCATCAAACAAGCCACAGCTAAAGGTGGCTGGAGACTTTTTTTGGGGAGTTCAACTCTTTTGAGGAAAGGATGACTTGTTTTAAATAGAAACAATTAAATAAATAAGCCAAATTTTTAATTTTCATTTCATCAGATCAGCTCTGTGACTTGAATCTGTTTCGGCAGCGTGACCAGGCTCTTGAAACCAGCAGTGATAAGAGCCCTGTTTCCCACCAGCAGCAGCAGATGATGTGCTATTTCATGTCCAGACATTAAGCAGATTAGCAGCAGCAGCCTGTTTGAACCCATTTTGCTGGCTTGGCTCCGGGGAAGGCTCAGGCTGAGGGAGCAGCTCCAGTCTGGCCCCACAAGTACAACTTCAGAGCCTGGCAGGTGCTGAAGTCCATCCCAGAGCAGGTCACGGGCACATTCTGGCAGCTCAGATCAGCTTGCAGTCCCAGCTCAAGGGATGGCTGTTTAGAGCTTGACAGCCAGCGCTGATGCACACCAAGCTCTGAGGGATGCACACAGGACCATGTCACCAAGAACTTCAGTGCAGCCACTGGAAACCCAACTGTGGGTAACCCCCAGGCTGGCTCACTACCCCGGGAAAGGACCATTTAATACCTCCATCTGCACAACAGGGAACTGTTGTTATTTACTGCTGCCAGTGGGATCAGTCCTGCACAAAACCTGGAGAAAGAAAGACCTGATTCAAGTAGCTAAGAAGCCTACTGCTGCCTAAAACAGTGGCTTTGTGCTTTCATGAAATACTGTGGCCTCCCGGAAAGCACAAGGAGGAATGGAGAAGTAAAAACATCCCTTATCACTTAGGATGCTTTAGCAGAGATTAGAGAAATCAGATGTGTTTCAAGGCAGGAACTCAGGCTGACAGGGGAATCTGCAAGAGCATCCCTGACAAGCTGGGAGGTTATGGACAGTCCAAGGGGTCACTCTTCATTTCCTTCATTACAAGGGAGGAAAAAAAAGTTGGATTTTTTTTCCTGTTGTCACCCAAGGCCATTATATTATTGCAAGGAATTAGAACCACTGAAACTATTTTTTCCTACCTTGTGCCAAGGAACTGAGCAGCTCAGGATGGACTCCTTGACTCAAATATCTGTTTTTCCAGGCCTCACGTCTGCTTTGCAAAACTCTCAGTGCAGAATTAAGGCTCTTTATTGCTCAAAGCACAGATTGCCTAATCAAAGCACAGGCTAACCCTCCTCAAAGGCATTGTGCTCAAGACAGCTCCAGAAGTAGCCCTAAACTCAGCAATAAAATAATCAGAGGCCTCTTCCCAGGTCCCAGTACCAAACATCAGAGGAAGCAGAGGGTCACACAGTGGGGAGGAGGTTAGCCAGGTCATCTCCCCCCAGACCAGAGCATCTGGGGAACAGTTCTGCTCCAAAACAACTGTCCCAGATCACTTGTTCCTGGCAGCTTTGCTCCATACTTTAAACCTCTGCACTCATCCACAGGCCACTGTTCCAGCTTCTCCCTTACCTTGTCCCAGTCTCTCCCACAAAGAGAATAAAGTCAGAAAACACTGAGCTAGGGTGAAAAAGTATAAATGGACATGAAAAGTTTTGCAGTAGAAGCCAACATTTGGAAACTTTCTTCCCTATAGCATTCCTAGATGCAGAGCATCATTTCCAGTTTCCAACTCTAACACCCAGCTCCTGCACCTCCATCTCATCCAGCAGTTTCAATGGCCAGTCCACAGAGGATGTGGAAAGCCAGCTCAGGTAAGAGCCAGTTCTCCTGAGCCTGCAAAAGTGAAGGGGTTTGTAGGTCCAAACCTCCAGATCCAACTGCCTGGCTTGCTCTGCAAATCAACCTCTCTGTGTTTGATGGACTTCCCAGCAGAACAAGCTTGGTTTTCCTTTGGGTGGTTTTACAGTCCCATGGCCAAGCTTATGAGATGGTTGCTCTGAGAGAATTACAGCTCCAGCAGCATTTTCATGAACCAGTCACCTCAGCAGCAGCAGCAGCTGGCACAAAGCCTTAAAGCACAACTGGAAAGCAGCACCCTGACACTTGCCTTGTGGCTTCCTACAAAAGCTTCCCTTTTCACCTCCTTCACCACGGGAAAACCTCACTTTCCACCTCTTAAAATAGCAAAAGCTGCAGTGAGAGATTAAAGGAAATAAAACCAATATCCATTCCAGACAAATAGCTTTGAGAATTGGTCATGCCAGGACTTTTTCAAGTGTCCTTACTGAAGACTTCTCAGAGGATCTCCTACATGGACTTTTTCAAGTATCCCCAACAAAGACTCTTCCAAAGATCCTGACCAATGACCCTTCCAAGTATTGCCACCAGCAGTGACAGGCTGAAGGAGGCCACCAAGCAGCGTGTCCTACCTAAGACTGAACCCCCCAGCAGCAGAAGAGCTGACCTGTGCCAGCTTGCAGCAGGGCAGGCTCCTCTGCTCACTGTGGCACTGGAGCCACACCACCAGGAAACAGCAGCTCAAGCCAACGCAGGCTTGCAGGGCTCAAGCTGCTGCCACTCATTTCCACATAAACTGTTGAAATGCAAAGGCACCTCCTTGCCGACCATTTGGCAATAGGATAAATACACTGGTGAATCCAGAGGGAAAGCAAATAGAAGGACTCTGCCCTGTCAGTCATCCTTTTTAATCTGGATTCACAGCTCTGCAGCTGGGAATGACACCAACTACGAACTCCAGCATTCAGGAAGGTCCCGTAGCACCACACAAATGCTTCAGTGCACTTCTCTCTCCCTTGAACACCTCACAGCAAGAAAGTGTCTGCAATCAAGGATTTCTTTTACCCTTAATGGCAAACAAACAATGTACACTCCCTATTTTTAGTTGTGACCTCGGATACATAATGACTTCAAAACATATGCTTAATTCACACATATGCAAGCCAAAAAAATTACTCATAGGCAAAGAATAACAATCATTTGACATTTAAATTTATACTTATTTGTAAGACTAGTTAACGTTTATATTAATTAAGGCATACTCAAGGAAAGATTCTTCTGTGTCACTCATCCTAGTATATGTGAGGATTGTTGTCTATCCCAGAAAAAAAAAAAATAACAGGAAAATTATGTGTAATTACCTGCCTGTACTTTCCCCATGAGTATCATTAAAGACAGCAGAATTTTAATGCAATATTCTAATTGTAAACCTCACAGAAAAGTCAAGCCATAAATGTCATCAAGATCACAGGCCTTGGTGCACAGAAACAAAATACATCTAAAAATTCCTCTGGTATGAATGGGCTGACAGCATTCTGCCTCCTTGAAAAAATTCTATCAGTTTATCACATTTTTGGGAACGTTTGTGCCTTCCCAGATCTAACTGGATCACACAGATATCTGGATTGGTGCTTTCACCTTTCTGGAACAGAAACTGCAACAATAAGGCAGGGACACAGATGCCAGAGGGTGAACTTGGGCCTGGCATCTGCAGCAGGGAAAGAAAATTGAATCAACCAACATTCCCTCACCAAGAAAGGGCATTTTCTGGGTCTCTAGTTTCCAGTAGGAAATGCTCCTAATAAAAACAAGAGGAAATGTCTCAAGTTGCTCCAGAAGAGTTTAGACTAGCTTTTAGGAAAGCTTTCTTCACCTAAAGGGTTGTCCAGCATTGGAACATGGCTGCCCAGAGAAGTGATGGAGGTACTTAACAGAGGTACAGATGAGGCACTTGTTAGTGAGCATGTGTTAGTGGTGGACCTGGCAGTGCTGGGTTAAGGACTGGTCTCAGTCATCTTACGGGTCTTTTCCAACCTAAATATTTGTACAATAGTATAATAATTAATTGTGCCTAAAGAACATTACTGTCAGTTTTGTATCTGCGAGATTATCACTGGACCATGCTCACCAAAGAAGATGGGACTGAGATCCTTGGAGAGCAGGCAAGGCCACAAGCTAGTCTTTAGAAAGGCTTCTCCAACACTCAAGCCACTTCCCTTCCAGAAACATAAACTTTCCTAAAGAGAAGAGCTTCTATCAGCAAAACAAATAAATAACAATGTGGCTGCAACCACCCCAGCTTTTAATTAAACTGCAACTGAACAAACAGCTTGACAGCCGCTGTGCCGGGATGGCCGTAACCTGCTCCTGCCACTGCCCTTTTGGCTTTGCGCTCCCAGGGTCAGATTCTCAGCATACCCTTGCCTGCGGCCCTGCTTTCCCTTTGAAGCTGCACAAGCTCCAGTTTTGTTGGGGTTTTTTTGGAGGTTTGTTTTTACCGTAAGGGCAGCATCACGCCTGGCACGCACCCGGCTGCAGGAGGGGATTTCCTTACCCTCCCCAGGACTGGAGAGGTGTTCAGTCAAAACAGCTCCCAGGAGCTTGGGAAAAAAAAGGCAGAAAGCTTCAAAAAGGTATTACATTAATCTCACAAGTTGCTTCCTACCATCACTTATTATCTTCTAGGAGAGACCTATTATTTCTAACAAGCAGTGATGGATCTGTGGCCTGGTAGCAAGCATTCATCACGAGCACAATTCCACCAGCAACAAATTTGCCTCCACCCCACTCCCTGCTCTGAATTTGTCAAACCCACCTCTTGCCCCTAGAAAAGAAGCACCACACCTTTGTAGCCTTATCTTTTAATACAACACAGTACATTGTTGTGTTTTATTTTAACAGCTTTCAAGTTTTCAAGGTTTTCCTTGAAAAAGGACTCTGGATTGCATTACCAGATCTCCCTCAACCCAGCACTGAGAGAAAAAAAAAAAAAACAAACTGAGTACTATTGAAATGGAAGTACTTTATAGTGACTGTGCATTGTTCATAAGAGATCAGGGATAGCTTTTCCATTTAAAAAAAAATAAAAATCTCACCAAACCGAAGATACCAGGCATCATTTTCACTTTTTTATTAAGTCAAGGATCTGTAAAATGCAGATTTCCCCCCTGTGCCAATAACACCTGGCAGTACATAACACACTAAGCTTTCTTACTGTAATGACACTCCCATTGAAATTCATTGCAGGCATTTGACTACAGTTCCAGAGAGATGGAATATTATTCAGTGAGGGAACATAGATACACTGGGAGGTGAAAAGGGGTAGAAGGAAAATTGCAGGCAATTAGTATTTTCTTGACCTAACAATTTGTAAATTTGTAGAAGTCCTCTTCTGAAATGGTGGTTAATTTGATCCAAGAATAACACAAAAAGTGCCTGTTGCAATCTTGCCCTCACAAACACAGAGCAGCACACTCACAAGAGTCAAACCCAGAAGAAAAGCAATGCCAGTCCCCTCTGTCCCCTGCATTCACCTCAGCAGTGGGCAGTCCCCTCCCACACCGCCCAGGAATCCTGGGCTCCCTGCAATCTGATCGAGGGCTGATGCACTCAGCAAAGGAACAAGGGAGGAGACTTCAAGCGACTAACAATACTCTTCAAAGAGAAAAAATATTTTCCCATGGTTTAAAATTACCATCTGAACTTCAGTAGAAAAGCGATAGTGGTGCTATAGCCAGAGGTACCAGACAGCATTATCCCATCCCCTGTCATATGGGAATGTGAACTGCAGCCCCTCCACAGGTAATCCACATTCTCAAAATATACTGCTGACCTACGTGCCCAGATGCTCCATCACATAGGTGGTCTGCTTCGTTACAAGAATGCAACTGGGATTTCTTTGCTTTCATGCCTTCTCTGCTCCAGAGGCCACCACACCCATGAAATGGGGAGAGAGGGGCTGGGGATCGGGGAAGGGGAGGGGGGGGTGGTCAGGTGAAGCCTACAGAAAGGGTAAGAAGTCTCTACAAGATAAACAGTGATCACTTCCCAACAGCTTAGACACAAGATACCACTTCTCATGTGAATGTATTTACACTTAAATAATATATCTCTGTGACTAAAGGCAAGGACTAATCAAAAGCTGCCATTTCATCTGTGCACTGCAAAAGTAAACCACCTCTAAAAGTGAAATGCTAGAAGAAAGACAGTGATATGCCTTTGATTTATAGGTTACTTTTAAAATTAGTAGTGGGGGAGTTCTCCCGGTAGCCCTCGAGAAGGTCTCTGTTTATTTGAGGAGTTCACAGGAGCACAGCCACAGCAGACTCCTGTTCAGCCCCATAGCCCACATGGACCCCAATCTACTCTATCAGTATTTATTTATCTTTAAATACAAAAGGAAGGCTATCCAAACAAAAGTTGAGAGTGTCCAGCAGATAATTAAGTACGCTAATGCACAAGTCTATTTAGATAAGAGTGAGCATATTGGTACAATCAAAAGGCAGGTCACGGTTTATAATCCATTTGCTGTATAAACAAGCTCCACCAGTGCCCCTCACACCAGAATTATATTTAGGGGTAGCACTCTTTCCCTCCTGAAACCCTTACCAGGGGTTTGCAGGATTTTGGCAGCACATGGGCAGAGACACTGCATTTGGACTGCTGAATGCACATCTAGCACTGGCTGAACAGCTCTGGGCTTTGGCTCACTCCTCACTGTGTCCTCCTGAGTGTTCAAGCCCCAGCCCTTGGCCATCCCATGGAGCATCCTCACAGAGCTGTCACTGCTGGAAGCATGCAGGAGGGCACCAGCGGGCATCACAGAGCCCAAGCCACTTTTGGCTCAGCTGTTGTAATGAAATCACAGCTTATCTGTTTTTATTGTTCTCTGTATACCTGCTCTGTTTTCCTGTACATAAATTATTCTTCACTTCCTTCCTGAAAGAGCTATTATTTAACAGCATAGCTGGCGTTAACTGTTGTATCACATCCCCCAGAGATCCATTAGAGCAATGAAAGAGTGCAACATCAACACAAAAACATATGCACAAACACTCCCTGAACTAAACCCTCCTAACGCAGCCCTTTCAAACAGAAGAGATCATAAGCCTAACCTCCATATGGTACAGTGTGAACACATTACTTCGTCCACTTTCCAAAATTAAAATACATTGGCTATAATTAATTATTGTTCTGCTTGTTCTGGACATATCTAATCCTGAATCGTCAAAGATGGGTATTGCTTGGATTTCTCCACAGTTATCAAGGGGTTAGGCAAGGCTTGATTTGGATTCTCTCTGTCTCTAGAAACCTGTTTTTATTTAATCGTAATTCAAATTATTTGAAGCAGGCTTCTCACCTACTCCAAAGGAAAAACACTGGACTTGGGTTTGAAAACTGTCCTTCCTAGTGTTTCAAGGTAGAGGTATCTCCTCATCTATGAACATTTTTACAGACAAAAAAGTCAACTGGCTGATCTGAAGTAATACATCAGCTATACAACACACTTAAATGTTTTATTTTATAGACATCCATTTTAGATTTCAATCTCATTTCAGCCTCTGACCCCAAAGCAGCTTTCAGTGGATGATTCCTCCACCCTAAGAAAGTTAAACCAACTTCAAATACCTACACGAAACCACTGGTTTCTAATTAGGAATCCAACTGAATTAGTATTATAATGAGCCCCAGAAAGCTGCCTATGGGCATGGATGTATCTAACCAAGGCCACACTGTCTGGAAATTAGCAAACAAAGTATTCCCCCAACACCACGGTGCGGGTGGAGGAGGGCTGGCAGCCGAGGATGCAGCACCGCCAGCCCCCCAGAAAGGAGCTGCCAGCAGGTGCTGAGGAGCCTGCTGCTCACTAACCCTCCTCCCAGGACATGAATGCCTGCTCACAGGAGGAATACAAGTTGTTCTCTCCAGTGTCTTGCTTCTGCTGTCCTTACCGCCAAGGTAGTGGGTGGGAAGAAGGCACACCACCCCCTTCTAAGACAACGGAGCAAATAAGAAGTTCCACTTTTCTGAGGCAGAAGGCTTTAGGCTTCTCTTAAGGCTTTAGGTGCAATCCTGCTCTAATCAGCTCCAGCAGAAGCTGTGGCATAGGAGGTGTCTACAGCAGCAGTAACACTGCTCTGGAGTAAAGCATGCAAGCAGAAAACAAAAACAGACATACAAATCCAAAATTTTCATCCATCAAGGAACCCTTCACACATATCACCCACCACAGACAAGCCATGAAGCTGTGGGCTAAGCAACTTCTCTCCACTTCAGCTCCTGCTTCACCTTCCCCAAGCACCTCCAGGACAAAGTGTAATCCTATCTTGAGGGAAGGTGATGCATGAAACACAAGGTTGGTGGAACAATATCCACTTCACACCTGTGGGAAAGATGCCCAAATGGCCTGGACAGGCCACCTGGCACCAGATATTTAGTTTGTATCATTTGCTATTCACAGATTTTGACTTTGGTCAAAAATTTACTTAAAGCAACATAAACTTCTTCTCTTGATTCCCTTTTTTTTTNAATGCAGAACTGCCTTGGACAGAAAGGGAAGTCAGTGGCTCCTCTCCAAAACTCCGGAGGCAAAAGTCCAACAAGTCCTGGCTGGGTGATAATAGGGAAAACAATGCAAAGCCACAGGAAAGTTGACACAGAAGCCAAACCAAGTGCTTTCCCAGGGACAGGGATGCTGACCTGGGACCTGCCAATGTCTCACCTACAGCTAGACCTTGGCCAGGTCACTTCCCAGTCCCCAACAGACCGCCAGAGAATTTTACATCTCCAAATTCTCCCATAACAAACTGAAAAATTTTACATTGCAAAGATGAGATTTTGGTTTCTCCAGAATCTCTAATTTCTGTGGCCTGACACCACTTGGTGGTAAACATCAGCCTAGTGATACTTCTCTTACTTCTCACCCCTTTTCAGTCCCAAATACAGAGCCAGGTGTTCCAAAATACAAGTTAAAACACAGTTAGGAAGGGCTAAGAGAAAAACTAGAGAAGCAGGAATCCCAAATGGGTTTTGCCTGGAGGCAAGAGGCAAAAGCAGCGAGATGCAGTAACTTTAACAACTTAATTTTACAAGATTAAAAAGAAATAGGTCACCCTGTCACTACACAGATTGGGTGGGATTACTTTAATACTAGTTTGCCCAAATAAAGGTCAAAACCAGATCCTCTGAACAACAAAGTTTTGAGGATTTGGCTATTAGCATGCTACTTTCTTGGATCATATTTGTGTACTTTGTCTAGGTGGGTCTGAAGATAAGATAGATGCCATCCAGGAGAGTCCAGGACAAGGCAGTTTGCAATGGCTCTGAGAGGCAGATTTCCAAGCCATGGAGTTAAAAGTTAGGGCTGCATGGGCTTGTCTGGATTTGCAGAGTGAATCTGCCAAACATTTCAATGCATACATTTGTAGCACAGCCCAAGATCTGCATACGATCCAACTGGAGGCTCCCTCATTGTGCTTAAAGGATGGCACCAAGCAGCAGGTCTCTGCAGCATGCCATGAGGCCAGAGCTCCTCAAAGAGCAGTCTTTGGAGGAAATCCAATAACAGAGCATACCACAGCATCATGCTTGCTGTGCTGTCTTAGCCCTTTTCCTACGGTGATTCATCTTTGCCTGCAACCTCTGACATTTTCCACCACCATTCATGCAGACACATTACTAGGAGTCAGTCACAGACTAATAAATCCAGCATGGATCAATCACCACAGGCCAAACCCACCTATTTCATTATCCTGGATCACAGGAAAGGGAGCCCAGTCTAAAAGAAGACATAAAAATCTCAGAATAGCATCAGAAACAGCCTCAGATGCAAAAATTGAAAAGTGGGAGAGTTTGTTTCCCTCCTAAATACTCTGCAAGTCACTTTGAGCTATAGCCTGCACCTTTATTTTTGTCAAAAAGCAGCAGTCCTTAGTCAATGTGAATATTCTTGATCATCCATTTCAAATGTTAAACTGGGTTTGAAGACACCAGTTGTAGGACTCCGACTCCAGTTCCACACTTTCTGTGCCTGCCTCCCTGTGCCAGCATCTCCCACAGCAGGGGCTGATCAGAACCTGCCCCAGACCCGGGTCACTCAGAAACTGCTTCTCCTGTTGCCTGCAGTCACTCCAGCTCGCTCGGCCTGACCAGGCACTTGTCTGCATCAGCATCCCTGCCTTCAATGCCTGGAATTAGACTCTGCAGATTAGGGCAACGTGCTGAGGCTTATCTCTCTGTCTAATCACTAATAAAGTTGCAACCTGGTGCATTTGCACCGTATTAGGTCTCGCTCAACAACACGGACTTTAAAGGTCATCTGCCTCCTGCAATCACTGCCAGGTTTATTGCAGCGGGCCCGCGGGTCCCGCTCGCTCCGAGTGGCCACCAGCAGCAGCAATCCAATTAGGGGCACAATGGGCCCAGCCCAGAGAGGCTCCCGGGCCCCCCAGCCCTCCCCAGCCCTGGCGCCCTGGCCACAATGCCAGCTTTTGTCTCAGCCTCGCTATTGTTTGGGATTCTCTCGCATCCCTGGACACGGGATAAAGAGCCGTGTTTGGAGAGATGCTTATGAATGAGGCCTCAGAGCACAGGGGTGCAGCGACACAGGGCTTGACCATGGGCAAAAAAAGGTCATGGTTTCTAAAAGCCACGTCGAAGAGAAATCATTGAAGATGTAATATGCAGTAGCCGGGAACGAAAAGTTACAGGGAAACAGAAAATAAGAAGTGAAATCCCAGTCCTTTCAAAGCCAAGGAAAGTTTTGCCACAGACCTCAGTGCAGTCAAGGTGTCTCTCAAAATGTCTATAGTAAATAAAACGCCTAGCAGACCTCATTGCTTTAGGGTACAGTTTTGAAAAGATTTTACATCGCATTGATTTCCAAAGCAGGAGAAAAATTACTTTGATTTAATGTCTTCTGATTAAAAATGTAGCAGATAATGGCAGTAAACAGTAAAATATGGACCAAATAAACTAGATTAAAAATATCAGCTAATAAAAATCTGAATCATCCTTCCAGTGTCAGAGAAAATATTCTGATCTTGAGCTGGTGTAATGAATTTGCTGCACTAAATTCATCAAGAGGAAAGACTTACGCCTCTTTAAAACCTGTAAGAGTCACAGGGGTCTTCACAATTTACAATATATGAGACCAGGTCAGTTCTGCAGTGTAAATCTGTGAGAGTTCTGGCAAAGTTAAGCAAAACTTTTCAAATATCTTCAGCACGACAGCTCCATGAGTCTCCAACAGCCAAAACCCACCTTCCCTCACACACCCAGGCCTACCAGGGACAAAGCCACCCTCAAAGCCCATCCATCATGTGGGAAAGCACCTCTTTGTGAGGCTCTGCTGAGCAGAGGAAGATAGTAATATAGTGAAACCTTTCTGGACTTTTAAGAGTAGAGGCAGAGATATAATTGCATTCAATGAAAGATCATATGGTAATGAGCAGCAATGGAATAGCCAAATATAAATCTCCCATTCAGTAGAGTGTCACATGTATAAATCTATTTACCAAGGATTAGTCTGTAGCTCCTACCATTATAAATCTTCAG
This sequence comes from Regulus satrapa, assembly GCA_013396955.1. NCBI lineage: Eukaryota > Metazoa > Chordata > Aves > Passeriformes > Regulidae > Regulus > Regulus satrapa. Next base: position 132,897 of record VWZN01016517.1, read on the forward strand.
GAGAATGCCTTGTGCACCACTAACAGAGCAGGAATTTGGAAAAGCAGACAGGCTAATCTTCATAAGGAGTACTGATAACCTGTTTGTTAAAAAGATATTAATTGTGCTCTATTTATTTGGTATGTTTGTTTGGGTACTTGGGAGGCTAAAGTTGATTTTTTTTCTTTTTTTTTTTTTTAATATGAGGAAATCAATACACATAGGCTGTAGTACTAAGCTGAAGTCAAGTGGTGCAAACCAAGAAAAGGGGTACTAAGACAAAATCCAGAGCTAATGTCCATTCACCAAAAGAATTACGAAGGCACCTTTGATTTTAGAAGATGTACCACACTGCAATTTATGGGGTGATGGAATTATCAAATAATTTAAGTTGGAAAAGATCCTTGAATACCACTGAGTCCAACCATTAACCCAGTACTGCCAAGTCCACAACTAAGCCTTCTTCACAGCTGCCACATCTACACATCCTTTAAAAATCTCCAGTGATGCTGCCTCCACCACTTCCCTGGGTAGCCTGTTCAAATGCCTGACAACTCTTTTGCTGAAGAAATTTTTCCTAATATCAAACTCAACCTCTCCTGGTACAACTTGAGCTAAATTCCTGTTGTCCTATTGCTTTTTATCTGGGAGAAGTGACCAGCCTCCACCTTGTTCCAACCCCCTTCCAGGTAGCTGTAGAGAGCAATAAGGTTTCCCCTGAGCCTCCTTTTCCCCAGGTCCCTCAACTACTCCTCATCAGACTGAGTGGTATTCTGGCCTAGTTTCTGCTCAATGTAAATGTTTTATGTAGGTTAATCCCAGATAAATAACTGTTTTCTTGCATTATCTAGATCTTCCACTACACATTATGGGGTGTATTAGAAAGATTAGCACTGCACAGTCAACTAAGAGCCTCCCTACAGGATGCTCCTGCCCCTAGCTCTGCAAGGATGCCACTTCACACACCGAACTACCCCCGTGTATCTGTATGACTGGCCAAAACCTCTTGCTAATCACCTGTGGTTTCTATTTGTAGCCACAGGCAGTGTTTCAGGAAAGCTTTTGTTCTGTGCTGAAGAACTAAGGCTAAGCTTTGTTCCAGAAGTAGCCAGATAAGGAAAAAGTCACATGCCAATACAGCATTAAATACACCAAAATCAGACAAAAATCCCAGTCCAGCCATAAGGAACAGGCAACTGCTTTAATGGCACTTCAGTGGATCCATTGATACACAGGTCTGAAGTGCAGCAACACCTTGAACACAGAACAAAAGACACAGACCTGTTGGAGCAGGTCCAGAAGAGAGACACAGAAATTATCAGAGGGCTGAAACATCTCTCCAAGAGTAAAAGCTGAGAGTTGGGGTTGTTTAGTCTGGAGAAGAAAAGGCTCCTGGGAGACCTCATTGCAGCCTTCAGTACTCAAATGAAGGTTTGGATAGATGGGGACAAAATTTTTATTAGGGCCTTTTTTGATACAACAGGGATAATGGTAATGGTTATAAACTAAAAAAAAGGTAGATTTAGATTAAACCTAAGAAAGACATGCTTTACAATGAGGGTGGCAAAACACTGGCACAGGTTGCCAGTGGATGGGTGGTGGATGCCCATCCCCAGAAACACTCAAGGTCAGTTTGGATGGTGCTTTGAGAAACCTGATCAGGTTGAAGTTGCGTCTGTTCATTGCAGGGGGTTGGACTGGATGATCTCTAAAGGTCCCTTCCAACCCAGACAATTCTGTGATTCTATGAGATCAAAAATGCTGTTAATTCCAACAACCAGATCATGAAGATCACCACCTCCACATCTAAAACTTTACAGACTCTTTTCTGGGATCCTCACCGGTCTCCAGCCCATGAAAAAGCAGTGAGATTTGGAAGCAGTTTTTCAGGTTAGGGATGTGAAAGCACTATGTGAAATGTCTGCTTGCATATGCTTATCCTACAGCTAAAGAGGGACTTATTCCTCCAGAACTGTCTTTACAGACATAAAATTCTAAATTCACAAACAAAATATTTACAAAATTTATCTACAATCCACACAGTGCTCATGTTGCAGAATATCCTTCTACATAAATCTGTAGAAATAATGCAGACATAACATCTGAGGAAGCTGCTAAGGAAAAATCTGTGTACGCCTATTGCAGTGTCTGATCCCACCTACTTTGCAAGGCGTTTTTCACAGGCATCATTCTCACTGCCCTTTGACACCAGCAATTATCTGCTCCCAATCCTTCTGACCTCACATTCCTTACCCACCTGCAACTCCCATGTAAAGATAACAGAAGTTTGCATTCACATTAACTAAGTCTCTTTGTTCTGGGCAAAGGAAACAATATTCATAATGCCCAATCTGATTTCATTCCAGTAGAGGATTAGTTTCAATCTCTGCTGCTGTAGAACAAAAAGGCAAGCAAGAAATTATCATCAAATAATTACAATGCTTTACGCTTTAGAAAGGACACTCAGAGGTTTGCAAGAAAACCCAACCTTTTTTCAGGAATGAATCTGCAGTAAATTTCTGAGCACGCCTCAGACACCCTTAGGAAGCCTAGGGAGTCCTGCAGATAAGGCCCAGGACTGAGGGTCAGCAGATGAAAGCTCTGCTGCCTGCTCTTTGCATACTTAGGCTAGTCAACATCCAAACTGTAAAAAAGGGAAATAATGCTACTTCTCAGGCTTATAAATATGCTATGAGGCCAAACTCATTAGCGTTTACAAAGCACTCCTAGACTCCTTGTCTGGAAGGAGTTATACAACCAGAAAGTATTATTCATGCTGTTCTAAGGCAGAAAAGTACGTATTACTGCAAATCCAGCAGTAGCTCTTCATGCACCATTAAGGTTTACTACACTGTCTTAATCTAATCATCAGCACTTCAGAACCCAGATCTGTCATTCGAAACATACAGATCAGAATTCATCACTGAATAACCAACTGGGTCAACGATATACAGCACAGGACACACATGCCCTTTTTTAACCCACACCACATATCTACAACTGAACCATTTGTACTTTCAAAACCTCAATATTATTGGTTTTCCTGCCATATTGCATTATGTCTACTCAGGAATTTAACAGGTTCAAAACTCAGATTCTAGGTCTGTTTGCACATTTTTAAAAAGCTGATATGGGAAGGAGTGCAAAGTTCAGGTCTGCACCTCTTCCAGCATTTATCAAGGAAGCTGGTTCCTTCAGGCAACTTTTTCTGTCCATTATTATTCTGAGATCTCCTTTGCTTGTAATTCTGAAAATGTATTCATAACTAGTGGTACACTTGCTTTTGACTTGCTGATCAAAATGCAATCTTTATAGCTCCAGGCACCATCATCAATGCTGAGCTGGAGGGAGTTCAATCCAGTTCAAAAAAATCAGCTGTTAAAAATAACAGCTAGCTCCCGAACCACATCTTTGCAGTGATTTACTCCATCCCCTCACTTGGCTGCTGCAACATCCCTTTGTGGTGGTCTCCAACCCCATCTTGAGCCAAGCAGGCAACTCTTGCTGCCCATTCCTCACACACTGAGAACATCTTCTCCCCCCAGTGCAGCACAAAGGCTGCACCAGAGCTTCATCTGAGCTTGACAAAAGTTCTGCCCCCGACTGTCCTCTTGCTCCCTACCCTCCCACACCAGCTCCAGAAGTCAGCACCTCTGTGGCTCCCCATGCCAGGACACACTCCATGCTGCTCAGCCCCTTCCCTCCAGCTCTACAGTTGTTATTTTCAACAGAAAACAACATTTCCCTTAGTGCATGACACGGTTTTGGTTTAAATCCAGACATGAAATCTCTCCTGTGGAAAAAAAAAGACCAAATTCAAATATTGCCAACCTTGAACATAACAGACTCAGGGAGTTTTACTCTTTATACAGCATTTCTTCTACAGGGGCAGTTCCAAGGCTTTCCCAAAAAATATTGTCTTTCCTTCATTTTACATGGCCAAAGAGAAGAAAAATTTTAAAAGGACCAAATAAGGTAGAATGAAGCACAAGATAGCAGATCTTTCATTGAAAACCTTCTCTGTCCAACCTGACCAAGATGTTGTAACAAGAAGAAAGAAAAAAATAGAGGCCTGTCCAACAACTGCATCAGCTGCTGTTTACACGATACATTTCTCATCTTGCAGGTTTCTGAGCAAATTTGTCTCCACAGCTGTGGGATCAGAAAACTTGTTTGACCTATGCTGTTATGGGCAGAGGGCATTTACAGCTCTGGAGTGATGCTTTCTCAAGAACACAGCCCCATGACCAAGAAAATTAGCTACTCACCTCAGCCACTTCCAAGAACGAAGCCTGCATCACTCTCAGAATACTTAATACTCCAAAAATGCTGAGCAGCCCCTGAGCTTTGAACAGAAGACACCCTTCAATATCCCTGGTGGACCCACAGAGACAAAGATGCTCTGGATCACTTGCCACCGTGTGAGCTCTTGACCTGTTGCTCATACAGAGTCAAAGCAGGACTGTGACCTGCAGGTGCCACCTCTGCCAAAAGTCCTGCCCTCCACTCTCATTTGCGTTAGGCAGCAGATGCTACTGAGTTACAAAATGCCCCCTTACTTCTTGGGAGAAAAAGAAACAATACAGCAACCAAACACACAGAAGTGGTTAAAAACATAGCTTTACTTTTAAGCACAGATTAAACAACATAGATGTTTAGAGGGCTGTGTTTTTAAAGAACAAATTTCCAGAGGAACTTAATTATGTTCCTATGGTTAACAAAAGGATTTGCATGATCCAGTTTCTCCTCCTTACTATACTGCAAGTGAGGGATGTGACTGAATACACTTCACTTAACCCCACAGGACTTACACCCATCATTTTGAATACTTAGAGAGCATCCTTTTGGGATGATACTTTCTCTTCCCCTCTGTGTTGTTTAGCTTTACATAGAGAAAATAATTAGTGTATAAGGCAAACAATAAACAGGAATAAAGTTAGTCCTTTTAAACTGAGATGTTGTTTAACTTTTAACTAATTGAAAAGAGAGAAAGCAAAAACTCACTGTGTGGCTAGCGGCAAAATCATAAAATGTCACTTTTCTGAGGTTCATACACCAGTAATCGTCTTTTATACAAAGAACAGTGACTCATAAATCTGTTTTTTTCATAAAAATTTTGCACTAAAAAGTCTGAAATAAAAGATTTCCCCTCCCCTTTTTCTCTTGGTCAACTTGAAGCTGAAGCATGGTCTTTATGAGCTGTGGGAGTGGAAAGTCATTAGGGCTTCAATTCCAAATGAAAATTAAGGCTTTTAACTTCCCATACTACTCATACTGACAACCTTTCATACATAATTGCCTAGGAAGAGTTACTCGGTCTTGTCACCCTCCTAACGCGTCAGTGATATGCTGACAAATAGGTCCTCCCTCCCAATTCCACCACGCAAATGGAAATAAAAGCCCATGTGGTTAAGAAACTCTGAGTTCACACCCAAGAGTGACTTTGATGACTTTTCAGTCAGGACTCGTTAGGAGTTACCAAATTACCAGCATCAGAAATAAGGCAATCAAGGGATCAGGTAAGAATTTAACTGGAAAGAGGAAGAGTGCCTTCAGCAATTACAGCAAAGACACCATTGCTTTGCAGTGACATGGGGAGCAACGTGACAAGCAGGACCTTTCTGCTTCACAGCTGTGATTCATCACCTCAGCCAAAACTGCACTAGGCTGACAGATAAACATTTTAAATACACATATATAACATGATATTAAACTGGGCAACATAGGATGAGCTGAAATAACAAATGCTGTGTCCACTCTCTGAAAGGTATCAAGGTAACCTGTCGCTGTGACAGCAGCAGCAGCGCCTTTCTGCACTTGGCTCTGTTTGTGGAGAGGCAAACTCTGCTTTTTATCCAATTTTGCTTGCCTTCTCATTTGGGAGAATCATTATTTGACAAGCTTCTGGTTTTTTACAGCTGGCAGGAGACTGACCACACTCGATCATCCAGAGGTTCCAAGAAGTGTACACAATACAGAGGGAAGCCACTCAACATGTAAAGTGCTTCTATCCCAGTAAAGCTGAAACAGGATTTGAAGCAACTCCAAAACTGAGAATTAGAAATGTGTGGAGTTACTCTAAAGACTTCTCCTTCCTCGCTAGTTCAGTATAACTCAAAAGCTGTTTGTTTTCACTAGTACCACAGCAATGGTTAGAGGCCCCCATTTGAGGTAAGGGTCTAATTCTGTTGAGCACCGCAATAAACTTGGAGAAGACAAAGGAAATATATTATCCTGGTTGTATAAAAGGAGAACCACAAATCACATAATTTAGCTAACATGATACCAGAAAGCCATGTAACAATGAGACAGCACTCCAAATCTGAGTCCCATTTCAGTGCTCTAACTGGCAGGACCATCCATCCTTTTGTTATTTTTAAAGCCTACATCTAAAACAATACAGTCTTAACTGAGTCATAAAAAGAGGACTTCATTTTGTTACAAGAGGTCAGGAGACAAGCATGGGAGACTTTCAAATAAATTCAGGAAGCAAACAGAATCCAGGAAGCAAACAGCTGCACCAAAAACTCAAAAAGAGCAGCTTTCAGAAGAAGGATGAATACAGTCACACATGTACAGCTACATCCACATGGCCTGGAAGAGAGAGCTGCAGAAACCATTATTGCTCCTGAGGGGGAAACTGCAGCCACTCCAGAAAGAGAAGTCTCCACAAACAAGGCATATATTATTGTGCTTCAAGGCATCAAAGAGGAATAAACACATAGGCTTTAAAAATGGATCCCTATTTTTAAAAGGTGTTAAAAGGATGGGAAAGGAAAACCCTCTAAATGTTATCAGAACTGAAAGATGGAAAGGCTGCTGCACTGACTGAAATACTCAGCTGGTTCATAGCCTCAAAAATAAGCATCACAGAGAAATGAATGAATAATTGAAATAAAGCAAGCAAGTGCAGAGGTATTTGTAGCAGCAAAGGACAGGTGTACCAGCAGTTTGACCAGGAGTGAATGATTGACTCACGCCCATGCTGGGTTTCAGCTGCAATCAGGAAAATGAACAAGGGAACATTTTATCAGAGTTTTTCACAATGTGCCATCCCTGTGCAATGCATGAGCCACTGGTGAAGATCATATAACCTATAACTGTGTATCACATTCAACAGCAAACAAGCTTTTAACTCAGTGGAAAGGGATTAAAAGCTCCATAGATCCAAAGCATAGATCAAAGTTATATTCAGCTGCTGGGAAATAGATAAATATGAGACTGCAAATCCCAGTAAGGGAAATAAGAAAAGGAAACCAAGAAGACAAAAGAATACTGTACATACAATAGCCCTTTAAGATTGTACATAAAAATAAGATTTTCTTAACACTTTTGTTAGGAGCTGGAAAAGATTCAGTATCAACCAAAATTAGTTCTTTTTAATTACTGATATTCTGTTAGCATCTGATGATGTTACTCTGGTATAAAACAGTAGACTTTTATGTAGATGGTCCTGGAACCTATTCTATGAGATCCTACTAAAAGAAAAATGGGGGGAAACAGTGAAAACATCAACATGAAAATGGTAAATTCCTGCATGTATAAAACCAGCAGTAGTCCTCTGGCAACACAAAAATCAAGCAGAACATTGCCTAAACACAGCAGATTATTTCCCTTGCTGGAGATTAAAGACACTCTGGATTTCCTTAAAAAAAAAAAAAAAAAAAAAAAAAAAACCCCAAAGCAAGTGTAAAGAGTCCAAGCCTCAATTTCATTCAAGTCCAACAATGTCCCACAGTAACTTCACTGGTCACTGAGATGTACTGCACCACTGAACAGTCCATGGGCTCATACAGAGTCCCAGACAGGAGCAGAGTGTGACAGAAGTGGCATTTAAAGGACAAGGCATTATCAATAAGTGTCATAGAGTGAGAGAAATGTACCTTAGCAAGTAAAAAAACTGCAGATGAAAGATAGATGCCAGCCCTCCAGAGACTGCTTAGCACTTAATCAAAAGTCAGAAACCAGGTATCTTGCATTTGTGATGCACAGCAACCTGTCTTCAAATGATCCAGAGATGATGGAAGATGTGGGGAAGAACAAACAAAATCTAGTGAGTCCCACTAGATCAGAGAATGACAGCAATCCTCTTCCTGCTATTTCCATAGAAATATTACGCTTTGGGGACTGGAAATGCTGTCTTTTCTCTTCTTTTATAAAACAATGGTTTGGTTTTGCTGCTCTACTCTGAGTCGTCCTCTCTGAGCCTGTTCCTTTTCCTCTTCATGGATTTTCTACAGCACAAGAACAAAGAGGAAGCTGCTCTGCAGCCTTCCCCACCACACTGGGGGGGGTCTCATCGTCCTGGGAGTGCAGGGACAGGTCAGACACAGCTGTCAAATCCCCAGGCATAGGCACCCCTGGAGATGGTTTGATCTTACTGTCCTGGAGATAATTTTAAAAAGCAGCTAAGTATCTTCTCTTGCTTCCTAGCCTGGGCCCTACTCCATCCATTTACTCCTCACACTTCATCTTCCATCTTGCACACACATCAAACGCAGCTGACCTCCTCGTCAATGAATGAAACCCCATCAGCAGAGGAGTTTGGGATGAAATGGAGGAAAAGGCAGCAGCACAGTCCTGAGTGTCACTGCACGGAGCTGGGGGATGGAGCAAAGTCTGAAGGGCTTTTCAGAGCACTCCAGCTTTGACTGAACTAATTCTGCCAGCCAGCCGGCGTTGACACAACCACAGAAGACAGCTAGCGTGTCACCCTGCGACTGCAGCGCACAGCTGGCCAAAGCCCCGATGCCATAAGCCCGACACTCACCGACGGTGCTCCCTCTGCTGCAGACAGCCCTCCCACCACAGCCACCCCAGGCAAACAGGAGACATCCTGTCCTACGAGTCCAGAGGAGAGCCCAAGCAGACAATGAGATAACTCACATCAGATTTAGGATTGCTTCAATCTCACTGCAAGATCCGTGAAGTCTCAAAGGCGGTCGAAACTAACCTTCAATCTACTTCACAAAGACTTTAGGTCTCAAAGACTCTTTAGAGAAGAGGGTCTGAGCAAGGTGGACACTTGGCACCACTACCTTGGAGACATAAGTCAGAACAAGCAATGAGTTCCCTGAGAGGGGCAAAATAGCAAGGCAAGAAACAATTTAAGGGAAGAAAGACTATATACACCTGTATGTACAGGGGCTAAAGTAACCTGGCACAAATGGTCTTGACCCAGACATGAGTCACTAGAAAAGTGTTCAAAATAACCTGCCCAGCAGCCTTCAATTGCCATGGTGATAAATGTTTCCTAAAGCCTAAGAGCAGCTGAGTCCTGAACTCCATGCACCTCATTCACTAACAAAAGCTTTCATTATACTGGGAAAAAAAAAAAAATACAAGCAAATTGTGGCCATTTTAAGCCCTTCTCAGACCAAGGGCCGATTTACGCACCCTGGTTTCAATGGGGAGTACTGTGCTCACATCACTGCTAATTCAGAAGATGGAGCTGGCTTGCTTTTTGCTTCACAATTCAGTAGGCAAGAGGAAGACAGATTCTCTGAGACAGTGTTACTTTTTCTGCCAGGAGTTATCTATTTGCAGAAGTGGGTCAACTTTCTCTTGGTGGACATGTTCGTGTGCGAGTGCCTAGCAGCGCTGCCTGCGCCTTTCTGCCCGCTCCGCGTGCAGAGGAACCTCTGCACATAACTATTTATGGCAGCCAAGTGTTTCATGAATTGCAGCAAGTTAACCACAAGGGGATGATGACATTTGGCGACAGGGTAGGATGAATTCTGGCTGGCAGACAAAAAGTCAGGTTAAAAATACAGAATGCAGAAGCAAACCCAGCCAGTTGCAGCTAATTCGCAGGAAAACTGGACGTGCAGCTCCCAAACCTTCCCTGTTCCAGGCGAGCAATGTTTTGTGTTTTGCAGCGGGATGCATTAAGGCCTGTGTGTGCGAGTGTGGAAAGAACATCAGCCCCTTCTGGGTTCAAGCCTTTTAGCAGAATTTTAAATGGGCTTAGATATTTTTCATCTGTTTTTCATCACTCCGCACGTGATGTATACCAGATGTTTTTGTCTGTTTAAGCAACTCACCTCCATCTCACCTATCATCAGCTATTGCCCATTGTTCTGTTCCCAGAGCATCTCCAGTGGGTAGCCCCAGTATAGAAGGTTGCTGCAAGGGCAGCCTACAGGGACAATGTCAGCAGACCCTGCCATGGATATGTCTTTGTGAGATGCGAGCAAGGCCACAGCCATGCTGTGGGGCAGATAAAAAGCCCAAGCTTCCCAGGGCAGGCCTCCAGTATTCCCAGGGTCGTGTGGATGCAGGCACTCTTGTGCCCACAGAGTATTAACCCTTAAGCCTTCAGATGCAATGCTTCTGTCAGTGTTGGTGCTCATGCCTCTCATCTCCACACATGCACAGAGTGTAACACCTGCCAGGGCTGCATTTTGGGTTCCCATGCCTGCCTCTTCATTAGATCACCATTTAATTTGATCCTCAGCTTTATTTGATGAAATGTCTCCAGAGTACCAAATCATTTACATGTAACCAACACAGTCTACTTCCCTTATTCCGATTGCTTTCAATGAGAGTAAGTGGATAATTCCATCAAAGGCCCATAGAAAACTGTCTTTTAATCAATACAAGTTCTTTTCCTTCAACAGGACAGCTGAGAATAAGATATCCCTATATAATATTGAAAGAGAAAAACAAAATTAGAACACATTACCATGGAGAATATATTTCCAGATATGGCCCAATTTTAATTTAAGCATCTTGAGCCTTGTTTTCAGTGACAGCAGCTACCCTGAAGTTTGGGAGCCAAGCAGGCTGGCACACAGCTAGTGCCCCAGCAAGAAGGCAGGAGTGGGCAGTGACAAAGATGCCTCAAATGAAGCATTCCGTAGAAGTCCTTTGAATAGTATTGTAGGCAATGACTACTGACTACAAGAAACTCAGGCTGTACCCTTCATGTCTGAGACCTCAGCATTGATCAGCCAACCAGAAGAACTCACTGAACTTAGAGTGGAGATGGAAAGAGGTGTTTCTCCAGAGGTCTTACATCTATCTAGTGTACCACCCCAGAGCTGATTTCATGTCTTAATCACAGGAAGTCTGTACGAAACAGCCTACAGCACCAAAAATACCAACACATTAAAAACAGCAGTATTAAAAACAAAAACAACCAACATTAAAGCCATTTTCAGAGGATTAAAAGTGCTCTGGATATAAGAAAGAAAATAATTGTTCAAGTAACCAAACCTGTGCTTAAGCTTGGCAGGAGCCACTGAGCTCTGAGATAACAGGACTTTCTCTGACCTGCATGGGCTGCCCATGCAGTGTGGGGACTATAAGGGGGTGACATCTGAGTGCTGCTGAGAAGGGCAGTTTCCTCTCTTTCACCAGAGCCAGGACAGGTGCGCTGTAGAACCACAACACCTGGAACAGGGTTGACCTCATCTGTCTTTAGATGGTTGCATATGAACAATCTGACCAGGCTTCGTCCTCATCAGCAGAGAGAAAGAGCACAACCAGCATACAGTTCTGCTCTCTTTGATGCAGATACAGTTCACATAAATCGCGACACCAAAGTGCCTTTCTCCACGTGGCCAATAAAGGATGGCCAAGGGAACGCAGATGTTAAAGCCTATATTGGAGATATCTCAAATTAAATGGGATTAACCTAATCTTTTGCTTCTGCCCCTGCATATTCTTGTCTCAAAGGCCTCATTAATATGCCATCATAAATAATAAGTACATTGATTACTAATACACTAATAAAACAAAGTATTTTGGCCTTAAGGGTGTGCGTAGAAGAGAAGTAAGTACAGTGTAGCTGCATTACCAATCAATACCAACCCACAGGGAACAGACATTTCTCTCTGCCACCATTTTAACTGCAATATATTGTACCCTCTAGGTAAATATGTGGACATCTACAAGTGGGAATCAATAGAACTAGAGATCTTCCCACCCCCTCACCCAGAGAGACCATTCTTCTTTCACTGGAGAACACAGCCATAAGAGGCCATAGATTAATATCTCTGCTACTACAGGCTCTCAGCTATACCCACAGCTTTTTTCTGGCCATCTCTGACCACTTCTTAATTGTTGATGTTTGCAATAATTTATAAAAACAAAACATCAAAAATTACACTTCACCCAACCAGAATAAAGTCAGAGACACTGGAAACCACCCAGTCCCCATTTTGGGAACCAAGAGCAAACAGGTTTCCTGGAAGGTGAAGTTCTGATGACAACTTCATTTGATGGGTGTGAAATCAAACTAAAGCCTGAATGTTTTGCCTGTATGCACAGGACTTTGTCCTGGGCACATCACTAGCTCGGTCTCCAGGCTCGAAGATGAATGAACAGCTGTCCCAGTCAGATCTAGATAAGGCTAAAACTGGTGGAAGTCCTTACCCTGGCCTCAGGGAGCTTTGAGTCACTCCTCCCAATGTTCCCACATACCTCACAGTCCAGGGATATATCCTGTGGGAATAGGCCTGAGGGGTTTTTCTTTCCCCAGGTCATGTTAATATCAATATCACCAAATGTGCCTGACTTTTTTGGTTTGTTTTGTTTTGGGGTTTTTTTTTGTTTGGTTGGTTCTTCGTGTGCATATTAATTCTCTTTTTAAAACCTAATTCTGTCAGGAGCCAAGCAGCTGCTTTCACAGTGCTGTCTAAAGCTAGATGGGCAGAAAGACTGTGTGTGCATAAGAAGGAAAGCCAAAGCACTCGCAAGCACACCCTGTGACTGTGCCTCAGTTTCCATCTTAGACCTGGGGAGGTTTAGAACTATGACATATCATTTCAGAGGCAACTGGCCAGTTTGCATCACACAGCTTGGAGGTGCCCATGTCCCTGTGCATGCAGAGAATGGCCATACCTCTCACTTTCAGAACAAGCAGGACTACATTAGCCATTTTCACGTTATATTATAATTATTATCTTATCTTCCATGAGCGAGTAGAATCATCAGCTTCTAAAGGACAACTTGCAGAAGGAAACAGACTTCGGAAAAGTGAAGCAAAGGTGGACCACCAGTTGGGTTGGGGGTGTTTGTTACACTTACACCATTTATTCTGAATTCACCTTACAAATCTAGAGTTCATCACCTCACACTGGGGTGGGTCACTGGGGCCAATAAATCAAGCCCTGGTTCAACACTCACTTCCAAGGATCGCTGAAGAGAAAATGAGAAACATTTAACCCACCTTTGCTTACTAAGATTTTACTGAAAGTAAGTGTTTTAACAGCCACCATACTCCTGACTCCTTTAGAAAAGCACTTAACAAGTGAAGCTCAATGGATATCACTAGCAGAGGCAGTTGACTTATGCATTTTCCAGCTTCTAATTTCAGGACTTTCCAACTTTTCCATAAGCAAAAATACCCTAGAAAGCAGCTCACAAGTAGGAACCTTGCTCCTACCAGCTGTCCAAAGCTTCTGCCGAGCTCTTACTACAGATGCTGAATTCTGCACTGCATCCCTTTCAACCACCTCCTCTCCCTAAGCAAGCACACAGGGCTGTTCATTTCAGCTCTAGCTGAGCTGGCTGGCACTGTTTCAACCCACTGGTTAGTTCTCCAGTGCTTTAAAGACATGACACAACAGCAAGCCAGACTCAAACTTACAAACAAAAAATGAAAGGCCATGCACACTCTTTCCTCTTCCTTCCTTCTGTTTTATTCCCGAGGAAAACAAACAAAAAACCAACCAAACAAACAAAAAACAACAAACAAACAAAAAAAAAAGAGAGTACAAAAAGGCTGAGATCTCAGATGCACACACGGAAGGCAGGGACAGGAGCAGAAGACAGGGCAGGATGCTCACTGCAGGGCTGCTCCGTGACAGCTCCACCACCCACCTACCTCACTGGAGTCGTTTTTCACGTTCACCTGCTCCTGCCCTGCTCCACTACACCGTCACAGGCTTAGCAGAATTGCCGCTTGGTCCCGGGCAAACACCCCTCCCAGATTTCTTGCTGTCAGTCAAAAAAAGGGGGCTGATAAGCCCTACATTTGCATATGTATTGAGAGGCATTTCCAAAGGCACAGTCGGGGAAATGGCCTTGCTGAATACCGATGCTATCTGAGAATGACAACTATTCAAGTCATTTTACAGCTTCACTACCTAAGTGGAGAGATCAGGCTTGTCTACATCTTTACAAGGATTATTAGCTTTAAAAGCGCTGATCATATCCGTTGCGCCCTCAGAAATGAAGCCGCACGGGTTCACAAGAAAGAGCTTCAATTCTTCCCACAGAGACCACCTTCCACAGGCACCCCAGAACCAGAAATCACCAAAACCTAAAGGTCAGGTCTGAAATGCCGGAGCCCATACTCATCCTTCCGACACAGGAAATGAGGAGGGGTGTGCGAAGGCACGCATGGAAACACGTGTGTGCAGATGGTCTGCCTCCCTTTCCTACTCTTACCCTACATAGGGTAGTTCATGAGACTCGGCTCTCAGTCCCTCCAGAAGATGCTGCTGGGCTCAGTTCCACGCAGAGCGCTTGAGGGCAAGGAGGACCGAGCTCTGGAAGCAGAGGCTTTCTCTTTGTGCTGAAAGGGACGAGTTTGAATCCCAGGTGAAGCAGCCCACTGTGCCTTCACCCCCTATTGAAGGGACAGCTCCAGTATACATTTTGTATACTCAAGAGTCATGAGTTAGCAGATGAATGGCTTTGTCCCGTTCAGATACCAATACCTAAAAGAGACACGGTCTAAGGTTCACAAACCAGAACTGTGAAGCCCTTCTGTTCCAAAACAGTAACAGCACACTCAGTATCTGTCATATGCTCTTCCAGCCTCTGTGGAGAGCAATGCTTTACGAAAATAAAGTCAAGTCACGTCAAGAGCAGAAGCTATCTGCAGATTTACAAACCAGATACTCCTGATTTATACAGAAGAGAGAGGTTAACAAATTCCACACCAAACATTTAAAGATGTTTGCTGTACCATGCACCATCTAGTGACTGGATCACCATTGAAACAGCCATCCCTGACTCCTGGGCAAGGTGGCCACAACATCTCCAGCTGTGAGCTGAGACACACAGCTGAGGCAACAGGACTGCAAACAGCACATTCATGGACAAACACTTGTGAAACGAGTTGATCAATCCTCCATGCCCTCAGGTCTCTTCAGACATAAAGACTTGTTACAAATCATAATTTAAAAAAAAAAAAAAAAAAAAAAAAAAAAAAAAAAAAAAAAAAAAAAAAAAAAAAAAAAAGCTCTGGGAGCTGAAAGCATGGTTATCTGGTAAACACATCCACTGCTGACATCAATCAGAGCCAACCTCTGGGGCTCCATCCCCCTCTGTGTTGTTAGAGATGGGAAAAGGACACCCCAACCAGAAAATAGCTCTCTCTAGTTGGAAAAGAGAATTAAGAACATTTAAAGTAGTCTTATATATAAGAATTTTTTAGATTGCTGCCTAGTTTGATTCCTACTGAGCTCTCTTGACCACAATACTCCTTCTAGAAGTCATGTATTCTGTCTTGTTGGATTTAAACGGGTTTTTTTTAAATCACCATTTTAAAGACATTACAATGTTATTTTAATGCCTGATCACTATTAGACAAAAAGAGAGACTTTGCTCGAATATGAACTGCCAGAGGAGGCTTGGCACGATTTCGTTGTGGAGCTTGTTTCTAACTTCAATGACTACCCTGAACAAAATAGTGAGTACGGCGTCCCTTCGAGAGCAATCTCTTCTCTACAAACAAAACTCGTCTTTCTGAAGTGAAGACAGGGAAAGCTGAGTTGCACCTCTCCAAAACTGCTGAGCATTTCACAGCCAGCCTGCCCTGAGAGCCTGTAGAGCTAACAGGTGATGCTCTGTGGGACAAACCTGAACTTTCATCAGATGCTTCCAAAATCTCGCCCCATCTTTATCAATCTTATCAAACTAGCACACAAACAAGCCCAACAGAAACCAAAATGTGTAAAGGGGGAGAGAAAAAGAAGGAAGAGTGGGAACAAAATCAGTGTTTATTTAACCCTGAAAACTCAGGCTGTTTTTTGTCAAAAAAGAAACCTAAAACAAACAAACAAAACCCAAACAACCAACCCTGCTGGAGATAAGAGGCTCCAACCCTCAGCCCAGGACATCGATAACACACACCCCGCACACAGTTGCCCCTCCCCAGCTCCCGGGGCTGCTCTGCCAAAGAGGTCCCCAAGGATGGACAGGGTTGGGAATGGCCAGGACCCCCCACCCAAAGGGGACCGGGCATGCCGGGGGTGGTGGTGCGGGGCCAGCGGGGCGGGGCAGGGCCGGGCAGGGCAGGGGCTCACCATTGAGGCCGTTGGGGATGCTCCGGTGGTGAAGGGGTGCAGACAGGTCATCCATAGATCTCCGCATGGCCCCGGCCTTGCTGTCGCCGGCCTTGTGGTGATGAAGGTGGTGGTGATGGTGGTCGGGGCTGCCCGCGCTGCCCGTGCTGGAGGTGCTGCTCCCGTCCCCCACGTCCCTGGTGGCCGAGCCGCCGTTGAGGTTGGTCAGGCTGGCCTGACTGTCGATGGAGCTCCGCGAGCCGGCCCCGCTCCGCTCCTCGTCCAGCATCAGCACCATCTCCTTCAGCTCCACGTTCTCCCGAAGGAGGGTCTCCTGCCTCGCCTCCAGGTCCTTCAGCTTCTGCTGGTACATGCCCACCTCCTTCCACATCACGCTGGCCGTGTGCCTTCCGAAGCGCTGCCATTCCCTTGACAGCTTCTTGCCTTTTTGCCGGTCGTCGTCCAAGAAGCAGCAGAGCTCCCGCAGCTCCTGGTTGTCGTCCTGCAACTTCTGGTTCACCTCCTTCAGCCCGCGGATCTCGTGCAGGTGGAGCTGCAGCCGCCGGTTCACGTCTTTCATCAAGTTGCCGTGTTCCACCATTAAGTTCATCTTTTCATTCTCCACTTTCCTCAGTCTTTTCACCAGCTCCTCCTTGCTCCATCTCAGCATCTCCTCTTCCGAAATTTTGCTAAGGTCTTCTTTAGACCCTTCCAAGGAATTTTTTGCCATCATCTGTGCCTAGGCTGCGTTTGCTCTCACAGGGTAACAAATGGTTCGGGTTATTCGAATGATTTTGTTCGCCTGATTTCTTAGAACTAAAATTCACTGCAGCATCTCGGGGAAGAAATATTATAGTTCTCCGATGAGCGTTGGACAAGGAAGAAGAGCAACGCCGGACTGGAAATTCTGCTCCCCCATAGACCCCATAATAATAATAATAATAATAAAAAGAAAACACAAACCAAAGGGAATGGGGGGAGGGAATGAAATAACAAAAAAAGGCGCCCCCACTGCCCCGGAGGCTGGGGGCGACACGGAGCCGGGGGAGCCGGGAGCCAAGCGCTGCCCTCTCCGAGCGAAGCCCCCGCAGGGATCGGCCAACTTACCCCGGGCAAAACAACTACGCGACGGCCGCCTCCCCGTTCCCGGGCGGCTC
>VWZN01016517.1:150578-175312 GCA_013396955.1 Regulus satrapa
TTTTTTTTTTTAAAAATGGGTTTCCCCGGGTTTTCTTTAAAAAAAAGGTACCGGAGAGAGCACCATCCCGGGAAAGGGTGGGGTTGGACAGGCAGGAAAACGCGCCTGCCGGGCGGCCCGGGGAAGCGGCGCCGAAATGGCCCCGGTCCCGCTCTGCCCGGGCGCGGGGCTGGGAGCGGAGCGGGATCTCCCGGAGCATCTCCGCTGCTGCCGCCTTCGCCAAGGGCTTTGTCACCGAGCCCCGGTCCCGCGCCTCTCTGCCCCGCTGCCCACCCTTCCCCCGGGGTGGCCGCCTTTGTCCGCGGGTCCCTGCTGCCTCGGCAGGTTGAAAGAGCTGGCTCCAGCATCCCTGCCGCCTCTCCTCTCCTGGGAACGACATATTCCTTTAGACTTCGGTGATACGAGAGGAAACGGCCCTGAAGTCACAGATAATGCTTATTCCTCGGTAAAATCGTCACAGGTTCTGGTCGTCCTTACTGTCAGGAGGCTGGGGTGCCAGCCTCTACTTCTGCACACATCGGACAGAACCTAGTAAAGAGCATGGAAAGTTCATAAAGTGAATTTCGTAGGCAACATGTGGGCAGATTTCCTGTATCTTTGCATCACATCGCCTGAGTTTCAGTCCAATGCACTTCTCCTTGATATCTCTCTGTGGGCTGCATTTTGGCCACACAGTGTGCATTTACCACACTGTTAAAACAAAAGCTACACCAGGACACAGCATGAGTATCCTTGAAAAGCCCCAGGGAATTGCCAGCTTTGTGTTCCTTAGGAACCTGAATAAATGCCTTGACTCCAGGGTTAATCCAGTGCAACATCAGGTTTCTGACCATGCTGGAAAGCTGGTCAAGACACCCTCTAGCTATAAAGAGACATCAAATCCGATGCCATAGCGTGGGATGCAGAGCATATGGCCTGTGCATGGAGGGAACATCGGAACAGAGAGGGATGGAGGATTGCAACTTCTGCCTTTTGATGTTATCTTTCTCAATCTCGGTACAACTGCGGTTTGTTCTTGTTTTTCTGTACAAGTCTATGCTGCTGGGTTTCTGAGTCCAGATATACCCTTGGCAAACTAGACTGTTCCCTACTAAAGCAAAACAGCAGACCCTCCCTGCTCCTGCAGGAGGTCATCCCCTCCGTGGGCACTGTTGTCCCTTTTCCTCCTAAGGAAGCTTTTTATCCCATTATTATCAGAAGGGGAAGAGGAGCTTAGGACAGAGCACGGACACTGGTTCACTCCATGTGGGATTTGCAGGTGGGTTCTTGGTAGCACACAGCACAGAACTGAAGATGTGAAGAGGACAGTTCTCCCCTAGCACAAACCCACATCAGGACACTTCCCTAGGGAGTAGGGAATCATATACAGCCAGTGGGGGGGTCTGCTTGCTCCTTTCAAGGGGGATGGCTCCAAGCAGGTAAAACAGAAGCCACACAGGATCACAGCTGTGCTCTGGCCTGGGTTCCAGCTTGCTGACAGTTCTGCAGAAGGTGCAGTCCTGGCTATGGCTGGTCAGGCTTTCCTGAGGTTGCTACCTCAGTTAGCCCTTAGGACATGGAAGCCGGCAGGTGTCTGTGCCAAGAGGTCACTGCTCCTGGGCTCTGGGGAGACAGGCCATGCCAGCATGTTGTGGCATCACACTGTGTCCCACCTCCTGCTTCACCACCCTGAGCCACAGCTCATGGCTGCATTGTGTCTAGAAGGCACCCAGGCATTTTTTGAGCCAAACCTTTTATTTACAAGGTTTTAATCATATCCTTCCCCACAGGAAGAGGAAAATGCTTCTCCCAGACGCTCCCAAGCTCTGATCTGACTAGCAGGTCCCTGGCCAGTAGCCGGGGGAAGGAGGAGCAGAGTCTTACTCACTAGCAGGAGGATGGTGCAGAGCAATTGTTCATCATTGACCAAAGTCAAGCAGAAAGAGAAGCCTCTGGTGGCTGCGTCCCCAGCACAGGTGAAGTTATACTGTGGCAGTGCCTGACCTGGGCAGTCTATTGCTGAGCTCACCTGATGTTTGCTTCATCACTTTCCCAAGAAAAGCTGTCTTTCCTAGGCGAAACCTTTCAAAGTTTGAGCGTTGTTGATGTTTCTGCAGAAACTGAGCTCAGCAGATGGAGGGGCTCCTCAGAGAAGGTGAGGAGATTGTTAATATCCACAGAGGAAGTCCCTGTGATGATTAAGACTTGCTCTCAGTACTCAGTGGGTATGTCTGTGCTTTTGGAAATGTTAACACCACGGATCCACCATGACACCATCCACAAGGGGTTTGCTGTCAGTGCTGCCATTCTGGTGCCCAGGTGCCTGTTGAGGGATGGTGACCTGCTGGGCTTGGGCATCCAGAGGCCTGTATGCTCAGGAGGTAGCATTGAAGCTGCCAGGGATCCAGATGGCAAATGGTCTGAGTGACTGTGACCTGAATAAAGAGGACACTATGCATCCTTACTCATACAGCTCCCTCATCTTCCCTTCAAGGAGGACCTTGCAGTAGAGGATAATCCCTCCATTTTGGAAAGGCAAGGCAGAGTGCTAGAGCAGGGGTATCAGAAAGTGTCCATAGCCCAGGTGATCTGTGGGCACAGTGGAACCAAGGGCTGGGTTGAGATAAGTTCTTAAATGCTTTGATTTTGGAGGGAAAGGACTAGGTCAGCGTACAGTTTTATGGTCAATAGCAAACCCAGCATTGCAAAACATGCTTCAATCAACACGAATAATACATAATGTTGGGATATTTTTGTTGGGTTCGTAGTTTTGGTTCCAGTGAAAAAACCTTCTTTCCCGGTGTTCAGAAGGCATTGTGATTTCTTCGTGCAATTTAGATGAAGTGTAGAAGCAGTTGGTAAACAACATGCTGTGGATTCCCTCTTGTTATATCTGGCCAAGGGGCCTTCTGCAAGCTGCCAGTGAAAAACACTTTTAATATGCATGTTATCTTAAGCTTTTGATGCTCATGTAAGACAGCATCAAAGCCTATCCCTTGCATTGAATCATATGGGCATTTCCACCCTGTTCAGTCAGGGATGAAATTTTAAAGCAAAGTGTAGCAAAATAAGAATTTTAGAAAAAAAATCCCAACAAAACAACTACCAGCAACCTACTGGGTAAAAATGCCCTTGATGTTAACTCCTGAACTCAGCAGGTGATGCAAAAAATGAATTTGGTCCCTGACAACAGAGCGATACACAGCCTCATTGAAGTCTTACCAAAGCATTCCCTCTACAGGGATACGTCAGTATTACAGAAGACACCACCACAGCTCAGAGCTATGCTGCCACTTCCCTCCCTTCCCCGGAGAGGGGTGGCTCTTCCAAAGCCCACTCATAGATGTGGGAGTGGGCAGAGGGGCAGGATTAACCCCAGTGAGACCCTCCCGGGCCCTGGTTTTCTGAGGCAGCCTGAGAAATACACATTGCTGCCTGTGCATCCAGACCACGATCCAGTTTACAGGCGCTGAGGACCCATCTCAAAGAACACGTACTCCATTAATCATTTACATGGACTGTATCCCTGTGGCACTGGTGTTTTCCCATAAATCAGCACCGAGGCCTAATCCTTGATTAATGTTTTGAAATCTAGCACCCGGATTGCAACAATGGAAGCTCTCTTTTGTGAGACAAAGCCGTGCCATTACAAAAAATGAGCAATGCTCCAAACTCTGCTATCAAGATAGGCACCTCACTTCCAGCCTGATTAAGCAGTATTTTCAGCCAGAATACTTTTCCAGTAACGACCTGAAGAGCTGTCTTGTGTCATTCTTCCTTATTTTCCCAGGTCAGCTGAACCATCCTGTGAAAAGCCTTCGTGCCTCCATTTGCCCATCTGGCTGAGCAATGAGGAAAATGCAGTCTCTTGGAAGATTATGCAGCATTCCTTAATGCTGGCTTCTGGCAATGTAACTGGGCCATCCAGTTCATTCTCTCTCCTTATGAAAATAGTATGTTTTACTGGAGGATTTAATCTTGCATCCACAAGGCCTTTTTATTTTGTGCCCTGAAACTGCTAGTAAAATTCTACGATGCACCCACTCATTTAAAGGACTTCAGGATATTCCAAGAAGGATTATGGTTGTGACCAGTAAACTCTTTGCCTTGCCAGAAAAACAGGTCCTCCAAAAGGCATAAGCAGTAGCCTTTAAACATTGCTACAAAGAGTAGCATCCAAACTGGGGACCAGCAGAGATGAGGAAGGCATGGGAGCTGTGTGTTCTTAGGATGTGCCTAAAATGCCGCCTTCCAGTCCATTTCAAAGTGTCCTGCATTCCCCCAAAAGGTGGACATTCACACGCTGGGTCCAGATCTGCTCCATGCAGGCACCCTTACAGGACTGATGGAGCAATACCAAGTCAGATCCCTTGTAGCAGCAGTGACAGAGTAGGCCTACACAGCATGTTAGAGCAAAAAAGAATAAGCCCATAGAAATCCCCTCGCCCACAGTGTTTGATACTACTTCATTTTAATGGAAGTTTATAAGCATTTTGTGCAATTCTAAATATGGAGGCTTTTCCCCTCATCCCTAATCTGTAGGTTGGGAAAGGACTGGAAGCTAAGTCCTAAGAAGGAGTAGTCAATGCTGCACCTACCTGGCAGTTGCAGGTAGGAGCAAAATGTCCAAAACACATACCTAACAACTAGAGCAAAAGTCTCACTGCTAATTTAGTGTATAGTGGGGATTCAACTTTGTTGCGCAGTCAGAAGGCTACACACAATATCAGAGTAAGTTTTTTTTAAGTGTTAAGATAAACTTTTTGACTCCACTTACAAGGTTTGAATAATAAGGATTGCCACATGCCTGTGAGCTGAAGCCATGTGCTGGGGAGAAGTCATATCCTCCCCCATCATCTACCCAAAGAGAGACAGTGAGATTTTGGATCCAAGTATGTGTCAGGAACATAATTTAACAGAACTTGTTCTGAATAGGTAAGAAATCAATCAGTAGCAGGAATACAGAGAGAGGCAGACTGGATCAAAGTGCTGGCCCCTGTATTGCCTCTGCCAGTGGCATTTACCAGATGCTGATGAGAATACTGTGAAAAACCTGCCCATAGGGTGAGTTTCCTCCTCTCTGCCATCTGGTACCACTTGGCTTCTTCCCAGAAGCAGTAAGGTTTACATCCCTTCCAAAAATATTTACCATCCTATCTAACATGGGAAGAAGGCCAGACGTGCTTGATATGTCTTTGCCTTTTGTAAATACCCCTTTTGTAAATACCTACACGAGCCTTGCAACAAAGAGATGGGAGAAATGGAAGGTAAGAATTTACATCTGCCTTAGCATCACTAAAGTGCAGCCCTCAGTTACCCTGACTTCAGGATGCACCACTGAGGACAAATTCTGCCCCGAGTTACACAAGAGCTCACAGAATGGAGGGGCTCTGTGTGTGTGGGGGCAGAACTTGATTCCTGAAGGCTGAGGAACTTGCAGGATGTTATTTTGCCAGACAAAAGCACTTTCTGGTTTATAGCTGCATCTTTCCTGAACGTGCAGCACCCACCCACTGAGAAGGCACAGGAAACTATCATTTAAGCCACTGATGATTTAAACCCTGGCTTTGCCAAGAGTGTATTCATATCCCATGCTTTTTTTTCCCTCTTGACACCTCTATCCTTGTTTCTCTTACAGCTCTAACAACCCCTCAGTTTTGGTGAGGCAGAGTGAGTGCTTTTCCGTGCTTGATAATGAATTTACAAGTTTCAACTGAATTATCTTTGACATCACTGGTTTAAAAACAGGAGAAAAAAATCAATTCAAGGATAGAAAGGACTGTTCCCAAGGACTGTTCCATTTCATGGCAAGTTGTTGTAGCCCAATTAGCCTCTGAGCTGGACAGGTTTGCCCTGTCCAGACACAGTCTGTATCCCGGGGCATGCAGCAGCCCCTGGGCTGTTCTGTGCTCTCCACTCCACATACACCCTCCCTTTCCCTGGCAGAGCTCTGTGCTCAGGCTCAGCACTGTTGCCTACAGCACACACACCTTGCTATTCAAGCACAGGAGCTCACTGGTATCAGCAGCATGAGGTTGATGCAACCTGAGTAATTTTGCAACAGAAAAAATAGGCAACCTTACACTATCCCCCATCTTCATTACACTCTGATTTCTCATTCCCAAATGAATAAATGACCTTTTAGATGTACTGATGCACCAGGGAGTTACAAGTATCTGGTTTTATACTATAAGCAAGGCCTGTTGGTACCCTTCACTCAGTGTTAAAAAGTAGTTTCTGCTTGCAAGACAACAATGCTGCTGAGGACCTAATTTTGCCTTTTATAGTTCAGTGAAGCCACTGGAATTTTATAGCAGATAAGAGAAGAGAGTCATGCCCTAAAATGCTGACACCACTTCTATATATCATAGAGATATCTGAATAATTCATAGTGTCAAGCAGTGCATCTTAAAGGAACAGTGGCTTAAGTGACAACATACAGTTTTAGTACATTCTGCACAAAAAAAATTAGTACTCCACAAATTTCTTTCTTACAGAAAAGCTATTATCATTTTTTCCAGGGAAGAACTGCTACGGTGTTACATGAAGTGGGGTGACACAAAACACAGAAATTTCCTTGTGATTTGACACATTACCTGTTACCTTTGCCTTGTGTGGTACTTGAAATTGAATGAAATAAAAATTGGCCTTTATTGGAAAACGGGACAACAAATAATGCCCTTCCCCGTGGGCTCATCCTGGTGCAGAGATGTTGCAGACTCCAGGCTGTTGTCGCAGGTCTCCAGGCTATGGATCACTTTCTGTTCCTTATAGCTACTGCCTTTCAAAATAATTAAGTCCAAAGCAAGGGCTGGAGATCAGGTGTTTATGCTACTGGTTCATCAGGGACCTAAGAATTCTGAGGATGTTTTGGATGAAGCCAGACGGATTTTTTCCAGAAGATCTTTACCATCACATTGAACTGAGGGAAAACCCTCCAGGAAATCACACTTGCACTGCTGATATAAAAGTAACACGTCCCACTTGTCTCTCCTTGCACGTGTGAAAGTAATAAATCCTCTGGAGGTTGCAGATCTGCTTAGTTTCAGTTTTCTACTCTATTTTTTTCAGCCCATCGTTTGGACTGGTGACCCTTGCTGGTCTGATATTTTAGGCTGGGTGCTGGGCAGGGGATACCTTGAGAACACTGACACCCTGCCAGCTCTGTGGTGTGGGGCTGGGGACCACATGATGTGAACCAAGCAGGAAGGCAGTGTCATCTTAGACGTGCCAGGTGACCTCAGTCACACACCTTTTGGCATGGCTGAAATCCCCTTCCTGGCCTGGGCAACCACAACAGCTCCTGGAGGCAGGTGGATCTGTTGCCTCTCTGCATTCTGCCCACACCTCCTGCCACTGCCACACAGGGTCACCATTACCAGCAGGGTTGCCATCTGAATTTGACGAGGAGGCAGGGCACCCCTGCCCACCCACGGGAGCCCAGGGGATTTCCAGGTGCTGTGGGGTGCTCAGATTGCCAGGTGAGGCGAGGCACCTTTCCCAGCACGGTTATTGTATTTCCTGCGCCCTGTCACCAGTGTGATGAAGTCTTTCCCACGGCTCAGTGGGTCACAGCAACGCTGGCCTGGCTTGGGTTTTTCCCTCCAGCGAGCAGGTTGCCTTTGTATTCAGCGCTCATTATCTGCCGGCGGTTGTTTACCTCCCCTCCAAACCCGCCCCTCTGGGCGGCCCACGTTATTGTCCATGGTAGTCGTTGTTGCCGCAGAATTAAAACCCTGAAAGTGAGGAATTAGTTGCCTTAGGGCTCTGATCATTTTTAGTGGCGTGGAGATAATCTGTCAGACACAGGAAGCATTCTAGAGCCGAGCAGCCAGAGCAGCAAGGACCTCCCTATTTATAATCTTATTTTTAGTCTCTTCATTTCCAAAGCAAACAAACTCACGGATTTACATTTGGGGTACAGCTCGAGATTTGTTTTGTAGATACTACTTTTCAGCCATGATGTACATTGATTTTGATGGCATTCAGGATGTACCAGGCTTAATTGATAAGTTCTGCTTGCACATTTGAGCTTATTTGTTGTAGTCCCTGCTTTGCCTTCATTAGAAGTGAATGTAACGCTCAGGAAATTTTCCAGAATTGACAACTCAGGAAACCAAAGTTCCAGCTGAACAGAGCAAATCAAAGCAAATTTATTATGTCCATGTGCTCCCTGCAGTTTAACCCCTGTCTTTTAGGTCAGCCTTATTGCTGGGATCATCAACAGCATCACCCACGAGGACAAGTCCTATTGATGAGGATACTCTGGTCTGTTTGCCTGCCTGTTAAAATGTGCAGTGGACTGAACAGCCCTCCTGGTGCTTCCAGCTGGGCCCTCTGGACTGGCTCTCTGATCCTGGGCTGGCCTTCTGGGGGCTCAGGACTAGAAAATATGGCAGGGTGGTGGCAAAAGATGCAGTGCAACAAGGGGGCAGCACGCATTGCCACCAGCAAAAGACTGTGCCCTGTCTGCCCATAAAGTTTCCAAAGCTTTCCCTTAATTCTTCTTTTTTCAATAAATCTATCTCTGGACTAGGAATAGTCCCACAGTGAATTTCTCTGTGCCAAGAAAAAGAGTAGTTACTGCTGTACGTGGTTCTTCTGTTTTGTTTGCAGCTGAGGCACCTGCAGAGAGTAGTGAAGGAGAGAGGATGTGAGAAAGGAAGTTTTCATGCTACCTGAACTAGGAGGCATATTTCCATGCAAACCCTGTGCAAGTAAAGAAAAGAGAGAGAGGAAAAACAAAAGAGGTGGAAGCTTCTTTTGCAGGCAATGTGTCTGTGCTAGAAATAACTCCTCAGGGAGCAATAACCGTATCCCCCAGGAGCCATCGCAGTGCCTAGGGAACAGGGAGCAGCGACCAGAGTCTCCCGATCCTCCTGCACATGAGACAGCCCCTTTGGCCACTTGGGATCTGCTCAGACCCTCAAGCCTGTCTGCTGCCACCACCACTCCCAGAACCATATCTGTGTGAGATCTGTGATGGCAAAAGAGCTTCACCTCCCTTTCCCTCGATCACTGAGCACACCATCATCTTTCATGGCTTACTGTACACAAGAATCGCTGTTGCTGCTCTTGCATAGATTATCCAGAGCAAAGAGTTCCTAGATGCAAGTCTGGCATCCTTGAGAGATGTGCTGATCAGAGTGGAAGCCTTTCTGCAGTCACTGTTGCCCTGCATGGCCTAGAGTCTGCAGCTAGAGACCACAGATGTGACTGTCATACAAACTGTATAATGATAACTATAACAACAATACTAATAGCAATATGCAGAGAATTTGAGAGACATGCCAACTCTCTTCTTACTTACACCTCACCAGAAATATCAGCAGCAATTCCAACACTTTAGCCCTTGGGCAAAAGTCTCCCCTCACTGCTGGGGGCTGGGGCAGGGGCAAGGTGGGCTGTGGGAGCCACAGGTCACTGCTGCCATCCCTTCCCCTTCCTGCACACAGCAATGCTTTTGTTCTTCACTTCACTTACCTGACCTGACAGACTGGAAAAGCTGCCGTGGGGCTTGGGAGGGAACCCTACCCACAGTCGAGCACCAGCCCTGCTAGAAGCAACATTCCAACCAGAGCAGGGGCCTATTTCCATAGGCAGAGCTCAGCATTGCCAGGTTGAAAGCAGGGGGAAGGGAAAGAGGAAGATGCAAGAGCTATTTTTGCATGTAGTGTCTTCAGGTAACATTTTTATCGCCATTTCTATCCCAGAAGCATGTTGTTTTGGAGGTTGTAAATACAGTTTGGCTAGTGCTCACTACTGAATACTATCTGGATCAGACTCCTGATAAATTGAAGCCAAAATGTATTTGGCTGCTCATCTTCTCATGTATGTCCTTAGAGAAAGATTATTTTGCAACCCCTGTACTTATCAGGTATGTTAGACAGGTAAGCCTACTCATTTTATTTTCACTGGGTGAGCTGAGCTTACTCTTAGGGCAAGTGGGAGCAGCTGAGCTAACTTGGATGGACTTTATACCTGTCTATAATTTGGTGTCACTTCCTTTTTCCCCCAGCCATTTTAAAAGGCCACACATAGTCATCTTAATATGAATATAAGTACAGTGGGCACTGGGAGGCAAAGGGATGTGGCAGTGTAGGAGCCCAGGATGAAAATAGACCCTGCAGTAACTCCCTGTCAGCTGGCAGCCTGAGACAGAGTTTTCTGGGTGCAGAAAGGAGCTCTTAGGTGCTGGACAGAGGTACCTTTGCAAACTTCTTCCTTTAAGCACATGACTCTGACACTAATGCAACAGACATCTGCTGGAAAAGAGCGGGCTGGCTCAAGGGAAAGGCAGTAATGAGATACAGGGCCTTTGTCTCTGGGTTATTGGTTCAAACCCCGGTGAGATGGGAGCGACTGGGAGTCATTACTGCCTGACAGCTGCTAAATAGTTGGCGTCAATTGGGCTGGTGTCCTTGGTCAACTTTCTCATTAACAGGTGTCCCCATCTCAGCACCTCAAAGAGAAACCAATTATCTGCCTCATCCCTGACAGGGCTTCATCCCTCCCTAGGTACTGAGATACAAATGACTTAGTCACCAGAATGAGCTTGGAAATATGGTCCCAGCCAGGAGTGGGGGTGCTGATGGGGAAAAAAATGTCTTATGCTATACTGTCCCTTCCTTTCACTGCCCCTGGGATAAACAGAAGGGCTAAGTCTTTAGAGATGCCAGGCCTTGTTGTTTCAATTACTTCACTTACTCCTGCTCTTTACTGTGATAGTGCTAAAATACTTTATTCTTCTTCTTAAATCTTAGGGGAATTGTCCCTGCCCTTCCAGAGACCTGTGCAAGGTGAAGAATGGCAGATCTGTATCTAGAGCAATCAAATGAAGAGAACACAAACTAAGGAGATATTTTTTGATCACACATTAAACTGCTTTAAATCTTAGGCTAATAGTTTAATTTAAAAACAAACAACAACAAAAAAAACAAACCCAAGAGCAACGCTGGAAGTTTAAAAATTTCAGTAGTGCAACTTTTATATATTTATATTTGATAACTGAAACACAAAAGGCTTGGAACATAAATAAAGGCAACTCTGGCTTTAACATACTGCAAATACTCTTTTGGCTAAGTAAAAATAGGACTTGCTTTCACTTACAGCATGATCAGTCTTACATGAATCTTAAATTCATAGGACAGAAAAAGTGAAATTGGTTTTCAGTTGATAAATGATATCATATATTTTTAAAATAAAAATCATGATGGTAACTAATTATATCATTATTTAGTACAAAACTTGTGATGAGAAGGCAACCTGGTGCCTGAGCGAGATTAATATTTTCTCTTCTCAGACTCCATCCTGCAATTCTGCATAACTCTTGCTGTGAACCTAAAACACAGCAGTTGCTGCAGGGGAAAAAATGGACAGCTAATGAAAGCTGTTGCCTGTTCACATGCTACTTCATTAGCAGAATCACCAAATGAGATCCAGGCCTCAGATCAGTCACTGTCTTTCACCTGCCACATGCCAGAGGTCAAACCTTGCTGAAGAATCACAGGGAAAGTGTCTCCCTGGCAGAAGGAACAGCTGATGGGTGAGACATAAAAGTCTTCTGCCCCTGAGCTGAGCAAAAGCAGTTCATCATATCAGAGCAGTCTCGAGGGAGTAAGTGGTCATTGTAGGTCACTTCAAACCAAAATATTCTATTCTGTCACAATTTGCACACACCTGTAAGGGTGGTAGCCCATGTCCAAAACAGGAATAATGTTGAACAGCTCAAAAGCAGCTCAAAAACACTTTACAAATAAATAGGGTAGACAACTAATTTCTGCTACAGAAAAATCAAAGAGGAATGAAAATAGAGTAACTATTTATACAGTCTTTTTTTCTTCCCCTTTTTTTTTTGCCCTTTTTTTTTTAGTTCTTAGTGAAAGTTATATGTAGGACTCTTGTTCTCTTGTTTTTAAGTCACTAGCTATGCTTAATCACCACTAAGAAGTGTGGTCTCTAAGTGGGTTGCCCAAAAGAAAACTGAAGTCTCTGTGAAAGCGAGGGGGGAAAGGGAAACAGAGTAGCATGGGAAGAGAGCATCTGTGTTACTGAGGCACTGGGGGAGAGCCACACTGAAGCTTGCTTTGCAAAAAAGGCTCTGAAAAAGAAATCTTAAAGGACAGACCAGCCTGAGGTGCAGGTTATCCCATCTCCCTCATCCTCACTGCTCTGGCTGTCTCCACAGGTCAAAAAGACCTTCAGCTGCAACTGGGGAATAATGGGAAAGTTTCCATTTTGGGTTTCATTCTTTTACACTAGTTCTGAAGGTATTACTTTCAGGTAAGTTATTATTTTCCTGCAGCCTTGGCAACACAGTGGTTAGTGTGATCACGTGTAATACAATTATTACTGTATGAGAATATGAAATCAGCCATGGATATGATGAGTAGTTACCAGCATCCCACTGATTGTGTTATTACAATGCCACAGATAGGGAAAAACTTATTTGAATTTTTTCAAAGTGGTTTATTTGGTAGAATTTTATTTTTTAATTTTATTTCTTTAGCCTTAAAAGAAAGGTGCCATTTTTATAGATACCTTTTGTGTGTGTGTGTGTATGTGTGTGTGTGTGTGTGTCCAGAAATGCACAAAATCATCTCTAATGCATTTCTCATTTTCTACAAGCCCCCCATACTCCTAATTGGGTGATCAGATAAAATTCTTATTCACACTGATACTACTATAAAAACAATTTATTTACAACTGCAATGGTACTAAAATTAAACTCAAGTGTGAGAGCTGCTTCTTGCTGAAGGTCTCTGAATGTCCTTCGAGTTTATAATAAGTTCTCATGGGACACATGAATTCATGCCCTTAATCCATTCTGACTTTAAAAGTCCAGCTTCTTTTATGAAATGTCTCATTATACAAGCTCTTGCTTCAGCAAATGCACTCCCATCACTTTTCTCTGAAGTCTGTTTAATACAACATCTTCTGAATTATTTAATGGGCAAATATATGGATTAAATAAAGCAAACACATCTACCAGAGCTTCTATATGCCTGACAAACTTTTGACCAAAACTTTCAGACTTCCAACAGCTGTCATGTAAAATCCCTAAGCCTCAGACCTGGTCAGCACCATGGGCTCTGTGACACAGCTCAGCCATTCCTGAAGCTGTGGCAACAGGTCCTTAAGGCCCTCTTCATTCTGGAAAAATGACAAATCCCTGAAAAGTATCAAGTCAGGGATCCGATCGTGGAGAACCATCTTGAGGCTAACAATAGAATCAATCAGAGCAGCTTTTCCCTGTCCCAGTGTGTCATAAGGACTGGCCAGGTAGACTCAGGGGTCATGTCCACCCATTTCCCAGCTCTGCTGCTCCCCAGTTTCTGCTGTGTGATTTTCACTTTCAGCCACAGCTTTTTTCCTTTGGCTTACATTTTGTTCACTGCTCTGAAATTCAATTCTAGATTACATTTCCATGTTTTGGAGTGATGTATAGTCCACAGTGAATGTTTACCCATGTACATGTAAGCCAGTCTGGAGTCTGTCTCTGACTAATTTGAATTTAAATCTGCATTTCATTTCTCCTGACCTTTGAAATCTCCCTCATGGCTACTCATCAGGAAACCTTGATATGATAAATTAGAAATTCTTTTAGATCTCGGTTCAGACTGGAATAATAATCACACCACTTCCCAAATAGCAATTTTAGGATTTGTTAGTCTGTTTCCAGAAACTGTGGATTGTTTAGATCAGAAGAGTTGTAGATATTAAACTGGGAACCTTCCTATGTGTGGATTTAAGAGCAGAAAAAAGTTGTCTCGCATTCTTTTCCCATTTCTCTTTGACACTTTGAAATTTAGACAATCTGACTACAGTTTTAGATTATTAGTGACCATTTTCTGAACTCTTCTGACCCCATGGCTTCTCCACATGCCTTGATTAGTTTTATTCATAGCTGAAACTGTGAAACAAAAGCAGAAGTCAGATGCATCTGTTAAAGCTGAGAAATTGAACTGCTGTTTTATTATTCGTAGCAATTTAGGTGCAAATAAAGAAGGTGTGGAAGTCTGAAAAAGATGGGCACAGAGCAGCCAGGAGGTTTGGGAGCCTGTGGCAGCAGAACATTTTAGACTGAGGGGAGTGGACCTGTACCCAGGAGGCACACGGGTGGTACATGACTTTTAAATTATCTCTTTTCCTTAGCAAAGGGATGCACTGCTCAGGAAAAAAGTCTTAGAGCCTGTAGCTGACCACCACCAGCCAAAAAGCTAAGTTGCTAAATGGGCAGCAGTAGTGGGAAAAAAACTTGCACAATTTTAAGGTCTCACTAATTCCATTCTCTGGAACAATTTGGATTCCTATCAGTAAGTAGTCCATCAATGAAAGAAGCATCTCAGTGTCCCAGAAAAGGAAGCCAAAAATTTGTTTTCAGTCTCAAGGACCTCATCATCCAAGTAACTGCTGTGTTTTAGAGCTCTGGCTTCTGAGCTGTCTCTAAACTCCATTTGAGTGATGAACCCTGGCTGCGATATCCATGATCTTTTCCTTTTTTAGTGGGTTATTTTAAAACTTTGCACATGGAAGCTTGGATGACAAAATATCCTGGCTAAAATCCTGGCTCAAATGAAGTCAAGGACTGTGCTGCCATTGACTCACATGGCTGAAGATTGTGCCTCCAGAAGGGAGGTCTGATTTCTCACATCTGTATTTATATTGGAATTTTGTTCCTTGTTTGGTGTCAAAATAATGGAATTCTACTTGTGTTAAAATAAGATGTTGGCAGTCCTTCAAGTGAGTATACAGGAGACAGAAAAGAATTTGCCTTCTAAATGCCAGTAAACAAATTTTCATAAACATACTTCACAAAGGAACTCAGTCTAGTTTCAGCAAGACTTCATGGACCTCTTCCTTACTGAACTATATGACATAATTAAATCTTATCACGTTGCAGACAGGTCAGTTCCAAAATTTAACTTGATAATACTAAGTACATGCAATTAGCTTCTTAGAAATTCAGCATTCTTGGTTGGATTTGCCAGTTAACTTTGCATCTTTTCAAAAATATCTCAAATCCAACATCCCAGAATAATGCAAATAATAAGAGTGACTTAATTTGGGAGCTATTAGAAATGTAACTTCCCTTGATATGCATCTGGATTTGCAGAAAAGTACTTTCCCACTGCTTCTGCAGCAGAAAGTTGCTTCTTCTGATACTTAATGCAATCTTTTACTTTAAGGTTTTAACAGTCAATTATTTGGCCTGGGCACTTCCAGCCCCACCAAATACAGTGAAAAGACAGGCTTGAAAGCAAGGTTTGCATCTTAGAGCTCAGCAGGAGTTTTGCAATAAATGTAATGGATTGACAGTGTTCCTTTAAGTTGGCACTTAAAGGAAAAACAGTGTAAGAACGCATTGCATTTTCACTGCAGAATGATCCAGATATAAAAAACATAATTTCAAGCACTTTTATTAATTTTAATCCTTCTAGACTATTTATATTTTATTTCTATTTCTATTCTAATATATTAATATTCTATTCTATTCTATTCTATTCTATTCTATTCTATTCTATTCTATTCTATTCTATTCTATTCTATTCTAATTTCATTCCGTTCTATTCTGTTCTATTTCATTCCATTCTATTCCAAGCTTTCAAAATCATTTCAGTGATGAACTGGATTCCTGTACTTTGCTGATATCCAGAACATGATGGATTTTTGACAAGGTGGGAACTGGATTGGGAGCCTGACTTGCATTTTATGCCAAAGTCCTAGACCTGGAGATTTCTGGTCAGCAATTACAAATGTCATAGGAATATCACAGAACTGCTGAGTGCATCAAAACTGTGTATGTTGCATGGTTCACACTGAATCCATGGGGTTATGAAGTCTTTGAAATGGCCCCAGGTGATATGAAAGCTTAACCCTGACGAGGTGGCAGAGCTCGTGTGACCCAGTTTCAAAGGCTTGGTGCTGCCACAGCGTGGGAGGAGACTGGCAGACCCTCCTTCTGCCCAAACCCAGAAGAATTCCCTTTGCATGGGAGGAGTTTCTCGCATCCAAAGGCGAGCTCAGATGTATAATCCAGAAGGATGTGAAATTAATAGGGGGAAATGGGTTGTCAGGGACGGAGCATGCGTCCGTGTGCGCGTGTGCCCCCGCGCAGGAGCGAGCGGGCTGGCTTCTTCTGCAGTTTTGAAGCATTTCTCTAATAGCAACAGACAGATAGCCCAAGCATATATTACTGCTCCTCTGCTTTGTTGCTCATTGCCCAGACAATGTGGTGATAAGCATGGAAAAATGCCCAGGGAGGGAAATGCAGCAAAAACCTCAGTGTCCTTTCCTACGTTAACATCTCTTCTGCAATATTAGCCAAAGCAGACAGATGCCCAGACATCATTCTGTATCAGCCCACCCAGTGATCTCAAAGCAAAAATACATAGGAGTAATTGTAAGGCACGAGGATGTTTTGTTTTGCATGGAGTGTATCTCCATTTGATAGTAACCATTTTAAAGTCTGGGAGAATTTTGCACTCACTAAGCTGATTTTACAAGCAAAGAGAAGTGCTTGTCAGCAGAGGTTAATGTAGCTGTCACTGCAGGAGAGCCCTGTGGGTAGAAAGAGTCTCATCTGGCTGTTTTTTAAAGGGCAAGAGTCATCACTGTGAAGGAGGAATTTTTCCATTTCTAGGAACCTTTCACATCATTGTAGTGAACTGCTGCATCAGTTACCACTTCTCTACAGATTCTCTATTTTTATGATTATCAATATTTGTGTCTGTTATATATTTTTAAAAGTCTTCTAAAATGCTCTGGTCCAAAATTAATAAATCTTTATTTGAGAAGATGAAAAGAGAACTTCAGTGTGTTTTTATGGCTTGCACTGGTACAATATTAGAGTACTGTGAAGTATAAAAGTCCTGCTGCCCCTTTTTATTGATGGAAACAGGGAAAATAAGAGACTAAGCACTGAAATTAGGCTACACACTCCAGCCTCCTGCCTCGGGTATCCTGAACACCTTTAATTCATGGTGGTCTCATCATAAGGGAATTGAACCCAAGTCTTCAGCATCCAGGCTACCTCCTCACTGCTGGGTGGGCTCAACCCTCCTTAAAGCATCAAAGGTGAGAACTGTATAGTTATGGGCTAAATACTCCTTATTCATGTACAGTAGGTGCAACAGAGAGAGATTTGGTCACATCAGGCTGGCCTGACCATGGAGGGTCTCACAGTGGATGCATCCAGACCCTGTGGTCAGCTTGTATTTACACCTCCAGGATGTCACTGGCACAGCCAGGGGACACACACACTCCATGTATCAGCAAAAACCCAAGAATGATCCTGGGACTTACAAACAGCAGATGGCTTTATTTTCCCCAGGTTACCAGGAGATGGAGTCATGCCACATGAAGCCTCAGTGCAGGCAGTGCTTTGCCTCATTGAGAGGATCTTTAGTTGGGATATTCAGGAAATTTTCTCTTGGAGCTTACAAATAAGAAAGCTGGCAATGCTGAGTGCTTGGATGAAGAGGAATGGAGGGGAAGAAGGCTAGGTGTGGGCACCCCCTTGTGAGGACAAGGCTGTGAACAAGCCAGTCTCCCAAGCAAGCAAATAGAGGCTAGTAAAGATGCCATTGGATGCAGTTCACATGGCAGCTGCTTGTATGGTGACAGCTCTTAGGTGCTACTGAACTACATTTGAAACAAAGACTCCGAGGTGAAAACCTGGACTTAGATGCACTAGAGACCAAACCACCATACACTTGTCACATAAAGAATAGGGAAAAGTACTAATACTCAACCCAGATCCATCCCATTGTCTCTGCCATGTCAGACACAGGGAATATACATATGGTAGCAGCCTATGCATTGGACACCACAATTTACTTGAGCATCTGCTGACAGAAGAGTTTGTACCCTGCAAGAACTTCATGCATGAGAGCTCAGAGCAGCTACAAGATTTGCATTATCCCAATAGCTCAGCCCTCTCCTCCAGTGGAGTCCAGAGACAACCCATCCTGGAGCACCTCAATGCCTTCCTTGGGCTTGGAGTAACCCTGAAAGGCCGCCTTCTCTGCTCCTCAATCCACAGCATTTAGGAGCAGTAAAGAGCTGAGAGGCCCTGGGAAGCTGCTCTCAGTCAAGGGGTAAATGGTGGTTATTTCATGAAGCACTGCCTGGCTTACATAAAACAGAGTCAGCATTTAGAGATGGCACCAGATCCTCCTTAGCTGATGAATAGCCAAAGCACCAGGAGCAGGGATGATTTTTTTTTTTTTACTGCTGATACTTGCTCAGAGGGGATTTCCTTCTGTCCTGACCCAGATGTTGATACAGTGAACAGGTCTCTGATCAGTCTAGCTTGGGTTACTGCAGCATGCCCCAAGGGCATCCAGAAATAGCAATGCTGTGTGATCTCCAGTGACCTCCCAGTTATCTCTGTGTGAAAACCAGGCTGTTAATTTTGACATATATTAGCTCTAGTTAGTTCAAGGCCTTCTTACCTGACCTCACCCTTGCATGACTGCTGGGGCTGTGGGAGGTGATCTGACCATCAGTTCCCAGATATGACCTGTTCAGGGCTTGTGGCAGGTCACTGATAGGGAAAATCCCTTAGCTCCTGAGCTTTTCTCCTTCCTGCCTGCAACAGCCAAAGCTGACAACTCCTGACACCCATCAGGTCTCCACTGAAAATGCTGCAGCCAATGCTGAGGCCAGGGAAGAGCCACGAGTAGGAACTTCTTTAAACATGTCTACTCCTACAGCAACAGATACTATTGCTCATGAATTAAACATGAAATAAATATAGCTCTCAATTTGCAGTTATTTCTAACAGATCTTAGAAAACTCTGTAAAAATAAAAATTCTGCACAACACCTAGAGTTTGTGCCTGTTGGTGCAGTTGTGCCTTTTTGGCTTTCACAGCTATGTTTCTGTAAAGATTTTTAAGTGCCACATCTACTTTTGAGCATTTTGAACTATGTCAGGTTGACTCATAAATCATAACTGATATACAAGACTATGAGACATTTTGCTCATGGCAAAATAACTCTAAGTGTCTGAAAATGCCATTTTTTCAAAACTTAGGATTTAATTTCATGATTTAGGTCAGTAGGAGTTTAGGGCAGGAATTGCGAAAGTCTAGAGGCACATACAGAGAGAGGAAATGCCAAAGATGATGAAGCACATCAGATACTGATCTTGTGTGGACACTAGTGACAGCCAGGCACCTAACCCACTTCGATTTGTAACAAGCCATCACAAACTTCCTCCAGAATTAGGCTGTGAAAGAATTTAGTAGTCTGCAGTACTGTTGCTCCATTACAGCCTTTTCTGTGGGGCAGAATAACAACAGAAAGGGAAGAAATCAGAGCCTGCTCAGAACTTCCCTCCAGTTTTTTCCAGGTTTTTAGAGCAGGTTTTAGTTGCAATGTTCCCAGACCACTGTAGCATTTGCTGTTACCAAGAGAGGTGGTTGAAAATACCCCACAGTTGCAGAAACCCCACAGCAGCTTTGAGGAGTGTTTTGTATTTTGACCACATGTGTTTCTTCTTGACCTTGCCCAGAGAATGTAAAAGGCACCAAATGAGTGATGGAGGAGCATGGTTGTCTTGGCCTTTAAATGCAATACTACAGTAAACAAACTGAAAATTTGCATATTCCCTTATCAGAGAAAGTCTTTCTTAGAGTATTTAATGAGGACGCTGGATTTGATTGGAAACTGGTGGCAGTGTAATTACCAGATGCCTGCTGGTACTGGGGCAGATATGCAAGGGATGTAACTACCCAAGAGTTGCCAGAATGGTTCAGGCTTTTCCAAGTATCCTACAGTATGCATGGTCCGCACAGCCACAATCCCTGCTCCTCCAGAAAAGGGTTTGTATAAAATACTAGTATAAAATACGAGTATATCCACATGGACTTTTGCAACTTCTTTTTTTTTCTTTCCTATTTTGTCCTTACTGAAAATTTGTTTGGCCTCTAAGTATGAAATACATGTCTGAGGGCTTGGTTGAGCTGTCAGTGTTATATACTTCATTTCTCAGAAAGACTTCAGAAATGCTAAATTTGCTAAATTTATGATATCTCTGGGTTTGGACCAGCATCCATTCTTTGCTGCATGACCTGATTACTTTGGGGAAGAATCTTTCAAGTTTCAGCTACTTTTATTGGCTATGACTTGTATTTTCAACTATTAGAAAATATCTGAACTACCTGTTTATTAGCTTTTTGTCCTTCAACAAGGGTGGTGAAATAGCAGCATTGGCTGCTGCTAGCTTTCTTTCCACAAAGTAACATTTCTGTGGTTCTTAATCAAAAAAACCCCTTGTTCTCTCCAAGCTAGAGATGGAACTGAATGATCCTGGGACAAAGGCCTGGATCCAAATGGGATTTTTCCTTTTGAATATGAGCTCAAGCTATGATTAATCACCTTTTCTTTCAGTGGAATATACTTGCTTCTGTTAGTGAGCTTTTTCACCTCACAGAGGGAAATGAAAAAGCAGGGTATTTTATTATGCCTTGGATCACTGATGAGGAAAGGTTCATTTGTACAATTCACTGAGCAAGTCTTTTGGTCTATTTCTTGTTACAGACAAATTATATGGTTATATGTTAAGTTACAACACAAAGTATTCAAATGTTACATAAAATCAATGCAATGCTTTCTGAAAAGAAACATACATTTTAATGTCTTTATTTCTCTTGTGACCAAAAAGGCAAAAAGATCCATGTACTGTAAAACAAAGAGAACCCATTCAAGGGTTGTTACTTATTGTCCTATTGCTGTTACCGCAGGGAAAAGAGTAGTAATTTTTAAAAATCATTTCTGCATGATCTGCTTTTGTGCGAACTGATAAGAAAATATGTTCTTTCTGCACATGCAACACATAAGGAATGTTTTCTGCCCATATGGTCTCTTGAGGGCTCTGGCATTAGAATTTCTATGGTAGCAAGTTGAGAGCAAAAAAAAACCCAATTATCTGAGTGTTGTAAATCTGTGATGTTTGCATCCTGCCTGTGCATAAAATGAGCATAAGAAGGACAGGAAAAGCATTTAGCTTGTGTCACCTGCATGGGAATCCTGGATATTATACTCTGTGGTTGAGGTCTGCTGATTTACATCCTCTGCAGGATTGCCCCACTTCTTAGTACAAAAATCTGCCATGACACATGACACAGAGCCCAGAAATGTGCACCAAAGGCTACTGCTGAAGGTGCTTCATCACAGCACGATTAAAAGATGCAATGGACTCGCCTGGTTCCATTAGGAGGAGAAATTAGGTCTTTGATGCTGCAGCAGTTTGTTTCATTCCACATCTGAGTCATCCCAGCGTGTCAGGACGCAGCGGGATTTCCGCTTATCGAATCCTCTGACAGGATTCCCGATATAGAACACGGTGCTGCCTGCACTGGGTTGGCTCCCCAGGTTTCTTGCATTAAACCCTTCTTCAATATCAAAATGTATTGGTAGGCCTGTTGCAGCCAGTGTGACTTCAGCTACTCGACTTCCCTGGAAAATCACCTTGAATAGGAGATGCCCGTTTGCTTTTGACTGTGCTAGAAAGTTATTCTTTCATCTTTCCTAAAGTTTAATGTATTTTTTCAATTGTTTGTGTAGAATAGTGAGAGCTGTGTGAATGAGCAGTCTCCATGCCAGTGGATCACACACTGCCTAGCATGTGTTCTGCTCTGTTCAGGTGTTACTTCACGCACATTGTGGGTTTGTATGTACAGGGACACACACATTCTCCTTTATTTTTTTCTCAGAATAATTATCTGTCCTCAGTATCTCCACCAGTAAGGAAAATAAAACACCGAGAAGACAAATGAGGAGCAGAAGGATTTAGTGATCAGATGAGTGTTGAGAAAGCAAAGCCTAATTTCCTCTGAGAAGAGCTATAACCCTGTATTTAATTCCTGACTGTTAAGTTTTTAGGGATGATGTTCACAGCTGACTTGGGTATGAGCAGTGTGTCCTTTGGCTATTAAAGCTCACAGCATTAAACTCCCCTTAAGGATGGGCTTCCCGACACAGTGTCTAATACTGGTAATTTGATCAAATGCAATTAGTTTACATTTTTAATCAATGTTCCCACATTCACTCCTTCATGCCCACAGTCCCATGAACACTAACAAATTCTAAGGTATGCAGAAAGAGTGAAAAAAATCTGGATGTTGCACATTCAAGGAGCTCCATTTGAGGTGTGTAAGGAAGACTTATTGAGCTGCAGGGTACCTACAACTATCAGTTACTTCAATGGTCATGAAAGACTTCAGGTTTCATACCCCAAAACAAACAATTTTTAAATGTAGGTGTTTTGTGTCTTAATGTTGTGTTGTTTGCAAGCAAATACTGCATTTTCACACCTGGCTTCTTCAATTTCATCCATCAATACAAATTCTGATTTTGAGAATTAATTAAAATCAAGAACTTCAGTGAACTTCAATGGGAATAGGAGCAATTCAATATCTTAACAACAACAAAAAATCAATTAAAAAGCCACCAAAGATAAACTTTAAAAAAGGACTTGTTTCCTATAGCTGATATACAGCACAAAATATTCAATTGCTTGATTCACGCCATTAGGCACAAAAATGAGTGCTCAAATTAACCAAATTAAAGATGAGTCATTTTAATATAAAACCTTCTAAGTATGAAATTCTCAAACTACCATATGATCTTGGAGAATACTGCTTAATTCAAACTTCCTCCTTATTCAGTGACTGCTACACAGATGCATGTTATTGCCCTCGGGTAGGAGCAAGGGCAACTTTAAATTTAGCATGTCAGGTCAAGGGTAACGGCTGCCCTTCTGTATTTAGTCTCTAGCAATGGCTCAGCAGAGAATTCACAAAAAAAACCAAACAAACACAAAAAAAGGTGAATAAAAATATCAATAAGCTACACCTGGAGAGATTGTGATGGGGTGGATGAGCATTGACTGCCCTCATTTTATGAATAGGAGGATTCAGGCAGAAACACAGTACCTTGGGAATAGTAAGTTAAGTCTCCAGGCAGAGCTGGGAAGAAAAGCCAGAGCTGTGTGCTCTATCCACTACACCACAGATCACTCAAACGCAGCCCATGAGCTCCTACCTGTGGCCTGGGAAGCCTCAAAACCCAGCTCACAACAAGCTGTAAAATAAGCCATCTTTAACTGGATGATCTTGTTAATGAGCCAAGGCAGCTCCAGTCTCTGCTCCAGTGCCTTGCCTATGAACTGCTGTGCAGTCTCCAACCTGAGAGGTAAGCAAAAAATTGCCCTGCCTGAAAGAGCAAAACAGTGATAGCTCTGGCATGGGGGGTGGGGGTTGCATTGTAAATGCATACAGAGGACTTCCAAAAGGTATTTCATGCTGTTTTGCAGCTATAGCATACCCGGACTAGTTCTCATTCTACAACTCACTGCTAAATATGCGCAGCATTTAATTTTCCTTTCATTTCTGAAACGTTTCACGGATGCCAAACTAATCAAGAACTCCAATAGCAAATCAAGAGGCTATAGGATAAATCTCATTATCCAGAATATGTTTGGCTACTTCAATCCATTCTTTATACATTAAGCATTGCTTCAGTGTTAATTAACGGTGTCTAATAATCATTGTAAACACTGAAACAATAGCCAGCGTTAACCACAGGAATAAAAGATTAGCTGGGAAGAAGAGGGAGATGTCTTTACATCAGGTTTTTTATGCAATATGGAGTTGCATAACTGCATACTCATTTTTTGCACGGCTCGCAAACTTTTCAGGGGCTGTAACTTGATCATGTGCTTTCCAAAGCGCTTACGAAGGTTGTCTGTGAAAAAAGTCATTTTAAGTGACCAAAAATTAAAGGGCAAAGGATTCTCAAGTGAGATCATTGGATATTCTGGTTGCCTGCACATTTGGAGAGTTTTGAGTGACCTTAACAGCAGTTACATAAGCATATGGAGAGAAAGTGAACTCATATGATATGTGTAACACATATGGTCTCCTGACAGGATGTTCCAAGCCATGCAGTGATTTTATAGTCCACATGCACTGCGCAGTAGTTTTTTGGTCTCAAACTAGGAGTCAGAAATAGTATATCAGCATGAACTCCATTCTTGGTCTTTGAGGGGCAGTCAGTGTATTAATATTAAAATACACAATACACTTTGGCTAGCTGTGTTTAACAGCAGAAGAGTGCCATCTGCATGGGACTAGATCTTACTAGCTGGTGACACCACATACGATGTGGCTGTGTGATGTGCATGTGGAGCAACTATTATCCTGGGGTGTGTCACAGGGAACTTTGGGGTAAGGAAAGTGTCTGCAGCAGTCCTATTGGGGCAAGGGAACACCTTTCTGAGTGCTTCACAGAGTAAAGCGTGCCACCTGGGCTGCCTAGGGCCACACGGTGTAAAGACTACACCAGACCTTTTCTTTCCAGCCTCGAAGCTAAATCTAATCGGTTCTAGCCCAGGATGAGATTGACAAAGGACGCAGAAGAACTAGCTGTACTTTAGTTGGGTTTTCTTGTTACTAAACATGTCCATCAGCCACATAAATTCCGAGTAGCTATTATTGCATCGTGTTTGGGTCACGCAAAAGCCTCAGCCACCGAACCGAGTCCAGCAGGCATCACTTGAGGAGTCGGTCTGAGGAATAAGCTCCCAGTACGACTCATTCCGGCGCTGTGTGACACCCTGTGCCGCCTGTCCAGCCAAGCACCTGCCCGGCCGCGCTCCGGGCGGAACCGAAATCAAGCCGCCCGTCCAAAGGCACCGCGGAAAGGCGCGGCCAGCGGCGCCGCCACCCCGGGAGCGGGGCCCGCGGG
>VWZN01016517.1:175414-214179 GCA_013396955.1 Regulus satrapa
CGCGGCCGGCGCGGCCGCACCCGCAGTGCCTGGACTTCAAGCCGCCGTTCCGGCCGCCGCGGGGTCTCGCCTTCTGCCGCCGCTACGCCGAGTTCGGCTGCTGCGACCCGCGCCGCGACCGCGCCCTGCTCCAGCGCTTCTACCGCCTCAGCGCCCGCCTCGACGAGCGCGCCTACGCCGCCTGCGCCGGGCACCTGCAGGACCTGCTGTGCCAGGTGAGACCTCCGGGGCTCCCGGAGCTCCTGATGCACTGGGGGGGGGATCAGCCACGCAGGGGTCTTCCAGCCCGCGCAGGGGTATTCAGCCCCATGGATGCTTCTGCCCCACGGCAGTGCTTTGGCCCCGGTGTGTGTGCATCTACTCATGCAGGGCTGCATCGGGCCAGGTATGGATGCTTTGGCCCACCCAGGCATGGGTGCATTGATGCCATGGGTGCATTGTTCCTATGCACTGGTCCGGGCACAGGGACTTTGGATAGTCCAGGGAGCCTGAGCCATGATGCAATGTTAATTCCCAAGCCCAGACTGAAGTACCCACCCACAGGTGCACCAGCCATGGCATTAGCACCTGGCCACAGGCATGGGTACATCAGCCCGCACACAGGCATGGGTACATCAGCCCACACATGGGTGCATCAGGGATAGCACAGCAGTCTAGGCGTGTGTTCCCTGGGCACTGGAAGGAGTCCATCATCAAGGATCCCAGTGGACTTTTTGTCCTTTAGCAGCTGTCTGAAAGAGGAACAGGGATGTTGCTCTTCTTTAGTTTTGGAGCAGCAATCTCTGAGATGTGGGCAGTTACAGTTTGCAGACTCTCCTCACCCTCCCAGGGTTAGGACACCAGACCTGGTGAAGAAACCCACAGGGCACCTACCTGCACAAATCTCGCTCCTTGTTATGACCATTTGATGGGGTCAGGTGGTTTTTTTCTTGCACTGCATTACAGCACTTCTAGCATGTGTCAGGTGCCAATAGTCCGATGATGAGTGCAGAGTATTGTGGTGGCCATCCTGCTCAGGGGTGATGTTCTGCAGACAGATATGATAATGGGATGATCACAGTCTGCACAGAGCAAAGTGCCTGACCCTATCATCAGTGGAGACCTTGCGTGTATGAAAATGCCCCTGAGACAGAGCAGTGGCGGCTCAGCACTGTGCGAGTGTAAACCTTAACTTAATTCAGGCAGCGGAGTCTTGTCTGCTATACTCAGATGGGATCAAAGCGGCTTTTCAGAAACCCTGCTCTTAGCATTTTGCCAGTACCTCTTGGGTTCCCTAAAGAGTGAAGAGAAAGGCAGCACTTTTCCACAGCAGGTTCTAGAGAACTGACTTCTGTTTCTTCGCACATTGTACTGGAAGCAAAAACCATTTGAGCGTATTTCTGAAACAAGCAGTGTCTAAGAGTACATTCACAGATAGGAAACCAGCTAGCAGTGTGTGCTAAGCACTCCTGCTTCTGGAAGTGATAACTAAGTTTCCTGTGTTTGTCAGAAAGCCAAGCATTGAAAATGTCTTCAGAAGCAGAGAAATATTTCAATGTGGGAGCAATGATTCACTGAAATGTTCTGATGAACTCAGTGTATCACCAGCCCAGATGTGGCTGCAAACCACTGCCTCTGGCTGCACAAGCCCGTTGTGGAAGTTCAGTCATTGCAAACACTCTAGAGCATTCTGCTTCTATTCATTCATTGTCTATGCAATTTATATCCTAGACCTGAATTAATAAGTGTGTTTCTGTGACTTAGCACACTTCTGTCTCTTTCTGCTCACAATTCATGATTTCTCTCAAGTGTGATCAAATTATTTCAACAAGTGTCTCAGTTTGTACTTGTGGATTCCTGCCTTTTCTTGAATTCATAGATTAATAGAATAGTTTGATTTGGAAATGACCTAGTCCAAACTCTCCCTATGAGCAGGGACAGCTTCAGTTAGATCAGGTTGCTCAACCTGTCCTTGAATGTTTTCAGGGATGGAGCATCTATCACCTCTCTTAGCAACCTGTTACAGTATTTCACCACCCTCATTGTAAAAAACTTATTCCTTAAATCTAGTCTACATTGGCCCTCCTTAAGTTTAAAGCCGTTACCTTTTATCCTGTCACTACACTGCCTTGTAAAACATCCCTCTCCAGTTCTCTTGTGAACGGGCCATTAGGTTACCTTGGAGCCTTCTCTGCTCCACCAGGAGCAGCTTGCTTAAAGGCTTGAGTTTCCAGATCGAGGTGGTCAAGGAATGTCAGGGATAATGTGAAAGTTAAATATTTTCTGAGGAGTCCTGTTGTTTCCTCCAGGCTGTTAGCAGCAGTAAATAAGACATTGTCTGATGTGGGTGTTCCATCAGATTCAGGCTGCTGGAATTCCCCAGATAAGGAGCTGCCACTGAATTCCTGGAACACACAGGATGCATTTGGCTAGCCTGGCTTAATGTGACTTGTTTTGTTTTCTGATGAGTTATTTTCATAGTACATACTTGTTCCAGCCATACTGAAGTAACTGGTTATCTGCCCATTAGTTTCCTCAGTCTTTGGACAACAACAGAGTTTAAAATTAATGAAGAGACAGCATAATTTGGAAATGAAAATTTAGATCTAATATTGATCCTGGGCTCTGACTAAGGGTAGAGCTTCTTGGTATTTTGAGTTATGTGAACATGACAGGATGATGTGAAGGCTGGAGAA
Source organism: Regulus satrapa (assembly GCA_013396955.1). Lineage (NCBI taxonomy): Eukaryota > Metazoa > Chordata > Aves > Passeriformes > Regulidae > Regulus > Regulus satrapa. Next base: position 178,090 of record VWZN01016517.1, read on the forward strand.
GCACAATATTTGCTTCAGAAGCAGAGAAATTCAGCATAAGGCATGAGGCTCCATCTCTTTGGGAATAAATTTTTTTTAATATTTCACATGTCTTGAAAATACCCTAGGACATGCTTAGATATTTTCAGGCTAGTGATAGATCTCTGAATATCACTGCCAATGTAATGCTGCTGCAATTAGCTGTATGCCACCAGGAATGTTGTAAGGAGGGAAGAAGTTGCCCACAAAAGTTCTATTCAGACACACCTGAGGCTGTGGTGAGCAGCCTGCAATGGCAGAGACAGGGAATCCATATTTCTGGGCTGGTTTTAATCCTCATGCTGAAGCCAGAGCATTGCTTCATAATGCATAAGATCACTGCTTGCTTTGAAAGAGGCTTTCAGAAAATAGGCAAACCTCAGTACTCAAGTCATGGGCCTCCTCTCTCTGAATGGGAAGCCTCCATAGACAACAACAGACTGAGCTCCAACCCAGCCTTCCCATCAAGTTCCCTTTCTGTCTCATTTCAATTTGTTTTCTAAGGCCAATTTTTCAGTCATTACAAGTGAATTGACAAATGCTCTGTCTCTTTCTGTCCCTGGCACACCTCGTGTAACCAAGCTGAGCGTGTTACCCAATCTGCCTGGGTAATTTCAGTGCTTTGTGTCACAAGCAATCTTCTTTTTAGCACATTAATTGCTGCTCATTTGAAAGCATAATAACCTTCATTTTGCAATGAATGGCTTGACATTCCAGGAGGAAAGCTTATTGTACACTAATGATCTGTTATATGGCCTCTCAGTTTATTATGGTATGTAATGGAAAATAAAATAAAAATTAAATATTGTGTATGCTTATCAGCTAATTTAAACAGTTCAGAATCTCAGATGTTATATCTTTTCAGCTATTGAATAGTGTTGCAATCTGCATTAAGAAATATCTCCCTGTAGATCTAGAAACAGCTCCCTAATTTTTTTAATTTTTTTTTTTTTTTAAATGAAGCTTAAAAGAAGAAGGAATGCCAGACAGGAATTTTAAAAAACAGAATTTATTTAAATAGTAGTTTCTCTTCTGACCTTTGTTGCCTCAGGTATTTATCCAAATATAACTTTGAAAATAATTGGGTCTGCACAGAGTCATGTTGCATCAACTGAAGAGCACTTTTGAGGTGCATGTTGGGAAGATGCATTATGACTGGAAAATATTGTGTTCATTACAAGTAAAACTTCGCAAAACAAAACGGAGTCACTTTGGCAGTTTGTAATTTACAGGTAGTTTCACTGGATTGCAGCTGTTTCATAAGGAAAATGTGTCTGTAGGAGTTACTATCATCATGGAGATGACAATGAGCTGTGTGAAATTGATCCAGTCCTTAAGCAGATTTCTAAGGCTGCACCTTCCATAAACAAGGATTGAGCTGCAGCTGCTGCCAGTGGACCTTGCCTGGATCATGGCCATTTTGTGCTCACTGTCCTGGAACCTCAGCATCCCTTGCAGAGCTTGGTGACCCATGACATGATCATGAGATGCCTTTCACCACTCCTGGCTGGGGATATAAACTGTCCGTAGGCAAAGGTCCACCCGCAAAGGCAGCCGGACCCAAGCAAGGATGGTGCCCTCCCCTCCTCCTCCTCCACTTTCACATCCCACTCCTTCCAAGCTGTAAATCACATCCGTGTTTGAGGTGCATGCCTGGATTATCAGATGACGAGGTATGAATGTCCCAGGGTTTGGCCTGATGGCCTTTCCCGTTCTATTGCCAGTGTGGAGATGCAGGGCTTGAACCTTCTCAGCTGACTCTTTGTTAGAACTTTATTAGAACTTCTGTTCTGTGATGGATCTTATTATTTCATAGATAAAGTCAGAGCATCCAAAGAAGAAAAGTCTCTTTTTCACCAGTACAGTCTACTAGGGTGAGATAGTAATATAGGAATCATTGCAGTTTTGGTTTTTTTTTTTAAGGTCCTGTGGTTAGAATAAATGAGTAACAGCTTGAGGAAGTCAGCTTTCACCAGGAATTTTGAAGATAATTTCCATGAGTGCTGAGACAAGCCCCCTTTCTAAGATCTTTCCCTCTGTTAATATATCTTCAGAATATACCAGAACATGTCTTGCAATTAATATGAAACATCTCCAATTAGCATCACTAAATCTGTTTCAAATCTGGTCCAAGAAATGACTTGAAGCCTTTTCCCCCTCCCTCTAGGAATGCTCTCCGTATGCAGCTCACTTGTACGATGCTGAGGATCCCTCCACCCCCGTGCGGACCATCCCGGGACTGTGCCAGGATTATTGCGCGCAAGTGTGGCGAAACTGCCGCTCCATTTTCCGCTCCCTCTCTGCGGACCCGGAGTTAATTGCACTGGAAAACGACATGGCAAAGTTCTGCCGCTACCTGTCCCTGGAGGACGCCGACTACTGCTTCCCACACCTGCTGGCTAACCAGAACCTCAACCAGAACCTGGGGCTGGTCACCGCTGACGCCGAGGGCTGTCTCCAGCTCTGCCTCGTGGAGGTGGCCAACGGGCTGCGCAACCCCGTTGCGATGGTGCACGCCAACGATGGCACCCACAGGTTCTTCATCGCAGAGCAGGTTGGCCTGGTGTGGACCTACCTCCCCGACGGATCCAGGCTGGAAAAGCCATTTCTGAACATCAGCGAAGCTGTGCTTACCTCGCCTTGGGAAGGAGATGAGAGAGGGTTCCTGTGTATTGTCTTCCATCCCAAATTCAAATTTAATGGCAAAGTGTACGTCTACTATTCAGTTGAAGTTCGTTACGAAGAGAGAATCAGAATCAGTGAGTTCAGAATTTCTCCTGCTGACATGAATGTCTTGGACCATGGTTCTGAAAGGTACATTGTACACCTGTTTCTCTGGCAAATGGATTTAAGGTCTTAGAGGGCAACTAGTGCATTTTTAAAGATTATTAATGAAGGAGACTTATCCAGCTTAATGTTTTTTGCATTCCAGAGTACTAGTGTTAGTCCACGTCCATGTCTAGTGTGTTGAGGACAGTGTGTGTCCTCCATGGATGAACTTCAAGTGTTTAGGGATAAAACATGTACATTTCTGAGTTCTGGCATGTCAGAGGATTTAACTAAGCATGGATTAAGCATTAATTATAGTTAGCATTTTGGGGTTATTGTTGGGTGAGGCTTGGAGGTTTATTTGTTTGTTTTGTACTTTTATGATTACCCTTTAAAATAGACTTCTGCGAAGCACGAGTGAAATTATTCCAAAGACAAAGGTTTCCAAAATTAGTATAAACAAAGTGATACCAGACTAAAGCTGCATTAGATCCCATATTCCTTTATTTGAACAACAACTTAACTCTTTGATATTACAAATTTAATATGAAATTAAATGCAACACAAGTCACTATATTATTACTGAGTGCATTTTAATTGGAAATGTCATTTGTTTTAGGCTGGTCTTGCAGTTGTCCTGCACTAATATGCACAGATGATGAGAGACTTGTTTGTGGAGTCAGGCTCATAGATTTATAGCCTGTTGCAGAACTATGTTATAGAACCACTGTTTTAAGAGACCCTTGAATATTACTAATGCTAGGATTTTTGCTTCATTATTTGGATTTTATTAGGGGCTTTCCAAACACCAACTGTGGATGATTCTAGCTCAAAAATGCTCATAGCCTAATGATAGAGAAGGGATACTGGTTTCTAAAGCCATCCAGTGTAAACAGCAGTGTAGATGACAGGTAAGGGGAATTACAATGTGGCCCTCAGGAGAGAGAATCAGAAACCTGCAGGTATTGACAGCCCATGAGCTGTCTTGTTTAAGAATCCTCAGGCTCTATGTTTGTAACAATTTCTGTGCTTACTTAGCTTATGGTTCGTACAGCAAAAACTTAAGAAAACAAAATTGTGGTCTTTTTGTGCTTATGTAGGCACAGGTCCCACTGACTTCATCCTGAGCTGCTGCCCAAGAGGGAGCTCGTGCTGACACGTGGTGTGCACTGCCTCAACACAAATGTGTGTGTCTGTTTATCCTCAGATGTTTCTCAATGCATTTTGGTTCTCTTTACCTTCGTTGGAAGGCTGAGGAGGATTAACCTTTATGTCCATACAGGATTCTCCCTCACTCCTTCTGTCAGCTGGAATCTGAGCACTCTTGCACAGTTACCTTATGACAAAGGTGTGACATTTAGCAGGAGGTGACAATAACTCCATAGCTGGGCTCCTTCCCACAGCTCACAATAACTATCAACATTTCAGAAGGGGGAAAAAAAAAACAAACTCTGTCTAAAAATGAGGTGGTGTAAGTAAATGTGATAATTTGCTTTCTTAGCTATTAAGATGCACTGCCAGCACCAAATCTGGACTTTTTTAGAAGCTGGAAATAATAAACTTCAGTTGTTACACCTGGGAGCATCCACTGCATGTGTTTATGACTTTACCATTCTATAAAATTGTAATTTATGTATTTTCCCCTTTCATGCTATGGAAGGGATTCAAGATGCATGAAATAAACAAATGAAATAGAGAATTTGGGCTTAAAATTAAGGTATTTTTTTTTTTATACTGCTTTGAATAACCTTTGGTAAACTCAGTTTGTTGGTGGGCTTGCTTTTTGCTGCTCTTTAAGCTCATAAAGTCTTGAGTGTGTCCTATCATTTAAGGATTCTTCTCTCTTTAAGAATTTAACTATTCCTTAACGTTTGAAAAGTTTTATGTTTGCCTTGAAAGTGCCTGGCAAGATTGTGCCAAAAACAGTACAGATGCACAGATGGACTGGAGTCCTTTCTCTTACAGTTGGTTATAAGCTCAGATACCTTTCCTTTAATAAAATATAAAGAAAAAAAATTTAAAAGTTTAACAAGAAGGAAGAAAGAATCAGAGGAAAAGTTTAACTAATTAAAATATATTTTGTCATGTGATTTCCCAGACTTTCCATATTACACAATTTGGTGTTTCTGTAATCTGGAAAATATGTCAAAACTATTTAAGGTTAGAAAATCAGCTGTGCCCAAGAAAAAATCATGGATTTGGAGAAATTTCTATTAAAACCAGTCTGTAGCTGCTTCCATCTGTCAAGAACTACATTGTCATGATGTTGCTCTGCCCTTTGCATAGTGCCTGCGCAGTAGGAAATTGTTTTCTCCCTGTTTTCACTTAGGATCATCCTTGAAATAGAAGAACCTGCTTCCAACCATAATGGAGGAGAGCTGCTCTTTGGAGATGATGAGTATCTCTATATCTTCACTGGAGATGGAGGCATGGCTGGGGATCCTTTTGGCACCTTTGGCAATGCCCAGAACAAGTAAGAGTGGATCCATCCCTATGGCAACTCCAGGGGTATGGGAAATCAGTGCCAGCCTCCTGAAGGTTGTTCAGAGGCAAATGCAATTATCTTGAAATAGTTCTTTTTTCAGAGATGTTCAAAGACTTGCCTTTCCTAAAACAGAAAGAATGAAAACCTGGACTTCCCAAATCCCCCACACCCCCTCTGTTGTTTTTTTGCCAAAGTCTAGTCTTTTTTTATTATTATTATTTTTTTAAAATCTTTTTCATTTCCTCTCCCAATGCAGATCAGCCCTGCTGGGCAAAGTGCTACGGATCGATGTGAACGACAACGACCGCGGGCCCCTGTACCGCATCCCTCCTGACAACCCCTTCGTCAGCGACCCCACGGCTCGCCCCGAGGTCTACGCCTACGGAGTGAGGAACATGTGGCGCTGCTCTTTCGACAGGGGGGACCCTCACACCAAGGAAGGGAAGGGGCGGCTCTTCTGTGGAGATGTGGGGCAGAACAAATACGAAGAAGTCGACATCGTGGAGAGAGGGAAAAATTACGGCTGGAGGGCGAGGGAAGGGTTCAGCTGTTACGATAAAAAACTTTGCGCCAATTCTTCCTTGGGTAAATAGATGTGCTCTCATTTTTAATTCCTGCCTTCAAAGTCTGGCTGCTGGGTGGCAAACATGCCTTTCTGAGATGTAAACCTCCACTGTCTCTGTCTAGAAGGGAACTGGCTTGGGCATAAATACTCAAAGTACAAATGTTACCGTTTCTGGGTTAGGAGGAAAGTGAAACATGCTAGCTGTTGTTTTTCTGGGTGATTGGTGTTGCTAGATAAATTACTTAGTGATTCTGTGGTTTAGAAGGACAATTTCATCTTTGCCACATAAAATAAGAATGTGCAGGAGCAAGAAAAAATTGGAGAAATTGTATTTTTCTCCATAACTCACAAGTAATGTCTTTATTTTAAAACAAGAGAGCAAAACATTGACTGACCAACCCTTATGCACACGGCCTGCTTTGCAGGTAACTGAACGTACAGTGTATTTTCATTTCTTTTAGCTATGCCTCAAAGGAAAACCTAATTTTATTTTCATTTCTTTAAACTGTTCCAAACTGGATTGGGGGTGTTTTCTGGCCAGCTAAATTCCAGTGAACATGTGAAGTCAGAACATATTGAATTGCAAGGGCTGATGTGGACCATGTCTTGTGCTGGAACCTCTTCTCAGAAATTCAGGGGGGCAGTGGAGTAGGCTGGCTCTGATTTGCATTAGCTAAGATTCTAATTCTTTTCTGTATGCTGTGTATTATTGTTTAATTTTCTCCCTAATATTAACTCAATTTAAATTCCCTCCTTTTATTAGCTTCACCATAAGTACAAGAGTGTTCAAGTACTTTTTTATAAAAATGTCAAGAGCAGAGAGCAGATTTTTTGCACTCCCTTTGCTGAAGCAGTTGTTCAGAGAGCTCATTTATTGCTCTCCTGTGTGACAGTACCCGCATGAGCATTCATGGCAGACACTTTACTGAGGTCTCCAGGGATTCGGAGCAATTTCTGATGACTTTAGAGACCCTTTGTTAGAACAGTGAAATGTCACAGCCCCTTCAGAATGATAAGTACAGCTGAAGTGTAGGAAACACCTGCTTTAGAGGAAATCCCCCTGGTGCAAATTTCTTGCTAGCAAAGCTGCCAGGTTTGCTACTTGCAGCATCTGCTACATGGGCAGGGAGAAAGGCTGTGAGGATGAGGAGGAAAGGGTACCCTGAGGTACCTGTGAGCCAGGAGTTTCAAAAGAAAGAGGTGAAAGCACCTAATGGACTCCCTCAAAATCAAGACATCTCTCTCCATTTTACGTTTGTCTTATGTTTTAATTTATATTTCACAATGATTATGCCAGTACTACATCATTCATGCCTGTGCCATCCCATAAATATTTGATGGCCCTTTCAAGCTGCTTCTCCATCTCAGAGGAACAGAAGCTATTTGTGCTGACATCTGACATATCTTTTCATCAGTGCCTGCAGTATGGAGTCACCCATCTCTTTTTTTTCCTTTTGCCACCTAAACAAAGCTGCATCGGGCAAACATTTCCTGCATGGGTGCGGTGACTCTAGGAGTAACCTATGAATTTGTAACTAAACCTGATAAGCTCTGTAGAAATGTGCCAGGAGTGGCACTAACATGGATGGATTGTAGTGGGAGGAGAAGGGCTCAGGAGAGTGCTGAGGTGTCTTGGTGAGGGGCAGGGCAATCAAATGTGATTCTGAAAAGGTAAAAATCAAACTAAATACAGCTCCACCAGCAATTCATTTAAATAGAGGATGGACCAGGGAACCTGATTGTACTCTGCCAGTCTCAAACAATCTAGATAAAGGGCTATTCTGTAGTATGTGCAAAACAGGTCACAGATCTTTTCTTCCCTACAGATGATGTGCTTCCAATTTATGCATATCCACACAAAATGGGGAAATCTGTTACAGGAGGCTATGTCTATCGAGGTTGTGAGTCTCCAAACCTGAATGGCCTGTACATATTTGGTGATTTTATGAGTGGGTAAGTAAACACTTAGGACACTCATGAAGTTGTACCTCCAGCCAAAATTCCCACCAGAAAAATGTGATAGCCCTTCAACCCTCCCCTCTTGTTTTTTCACATGCTTGTGTTGCCCTTGAAAGACAAAGGGTTGCAGGACATACACATTTGGACTAATATTAATCTTTCCCTCTTCGGAGAAGCTGCAGTTTCTGTTGAAGCTATTGTGGGTAGGAAGCATTCCATATCCTTTCAGGTGTCCATATTCATAAGTCTTCTGGGTCAGGTTGTAGAAGTGTTCTTTTGCCTTGCAGGCGCCTGATGTCTTTGAAGGAGGATCATGCCACTGGAGAGTGGCAGTACAATGAAATCTGCATGGGGACAGGGCAAACATGCATGTTCCCTGGGCTTATCAATAACTATTATCAATACATCATCTCCTTTGCTGAAGATGAAGCAGGTAATCTTTTAACTTTATGTCACACTGTGGCGTTTCTGGTTTCTCTTCAGAATAAAACACCAAGAAAGGATCAGAGAGGACTCCTGGCAGACAGAGGGTAGTGGGGAGGCACAGCTCGAATCTTTAAAATGCCAGATCCCCAGCATCTCCAAAATACCAAACGAAAGTTACAGTGCTAATTGTGAGGTCTGTGTGCCATGCAGTGCCTGCAGTAAGAGTTGGAGGGTCAGTTGCCTTGGGACTGAGTCTGGTGTGCTGGATGTGCTGCTGCCCACACACCTTCCCTCTGGAGAATAGGGAGCAGAGGAGCTAAGTAAAATAAAACAAAGCTTAGGAAAGAAACCTCATTCTTCACAGTGCCATGCTGTGGGGAATGCAGGCACTGGGTGCCTGAGAAGCTGACAGCCAAGGGATAGCAAAGTCTATCTTCTTGTCCAGTCAAGAAGGCTGCAGGCATTATTAATGGATACAGGGAAGCAGATGTTATGAACAGCAATTATATATCTGCTCAGCCTGGGCTGGGGTATTTGTGAAGCAGAAGGGAAACCTATGTTACATCTTGAGTGAGGCATCAGCAAAAGAGTCTTTAAGTCCATATTTTATTAGTGCCAGCTGGGATTTTGCCTTGCGTAGGACTGAAAGATACAGTCTCAGTGGAGCTCTGCTGTGTTTTCATGGCTTGAGACATTTTACTTTCTAGAAGGGAGTGGCTGTGATTTGAAGAGGAGGAAATAAAGAGTCCTGGGGTGAAAGCTGGTGGTGTCTCCTGTTGTTTGTACAAGGGTGCTGCAGAATGTGCAGCCCATGCAGCCCCTGGCTGTGTTTTTTCAGAGGATAAGCCCCACAATGTGTGCTTCATGTGCAACCCAGCAATGCAGAAATTGTGCTCTGCCCTGTTCCAGGGAGGTCTTGGCTCGTGATCACAAGCACCTGCTTCCAGAATGCCCCAGCTTTTAAACATCTGTTTTTCCTGCAGATTATGTCGAGTTTGGATGTTGATCAAATCATATAAATGCAAATTTTATCATGTGAATGCAAATCCTCCAAGTTAAGTATTAGATTGAAAACTTGGCTTTTTTTTAGAGTTAAATTCTATTTTCTTTAGTGGTTAATATTCATGGAATTTAGAGCTATTTCACAGTGCTGTAGTGAGAAGGATATCTTACCCTAAAATCAAATAACTTTGTTCAAATCAGCTTTATGCCAAGTGCAATATCAAGCTGTTGATTGCAGCCCTTGTTCATGCACATGAGGATGATCTCCCTCATTCTGTGCTTGTCAACAGAGTCTGGACAAAGCAAGGGTGAAATGCTGCCACCTTTTTGCCCTATGCTGAGCTTTGCATAAGTACAGTCAAGTTGAGTGGAGATTTGGGCCGGAGTCTCTTTTCAGAGGTAGTTAATTACCTTTTGTTTGCTATATAGTAATGGAAAGAAATCTGTCAATAACAGTGTAGTGAGGTTGCTTTATTCCCTGTAAAGAGTTTTCTCTTGTACCTTTTTTGTGTGCTGGGAATCTCATTTCTTACAAGTTTGCCAGGCAGTTTATTTTAACAGGGTTTTCTTCACGGAAGCATTCAAGTTTTGGGGTTGTTGCTCTGATGAATATTAATCTACCTGGTGCAGTGGGTCGTGGAGAGATCTCTATTTTTGGCTCATTGTACAGCCATTCTAAAGCCATCAGCCCCATCCCTGGCCAGAGAAAATGCCAGAGACAGCCCAGGCACTGTCTGTGGGTCACATGTGTGTAGCCTGTGTGCTTTATGGCCTGAGCATCCAAACTCCTGCCTGATAACTTCCAGGAAAGAGGGGCAGGATGTAAAACACACATCACCACAAAACTCAGTGCCAGGTGTTTCCCATCCCCATTTGGACCATGGCTGCCTCCGGGCTGTCATTAATGAAGTTCACTAGAAAAAGGAAAAACCAGCCAGGGGTAGCCAAAGGTTTCTGCTCTGGGATTATCTGGAGGAGCTCAGCCCAGAGCAGCACAGGAGAGCAGGTAGGAGGACAGAGGTTCAGCCTCAGCTGTTACCAACTGCCTACACCTTCCTTTGCTCACAATGACTTCTCTCTATTCCTTCCCCTCCTTCCCCCTAGATTATCCATAGAACACCCAAAACATCTCTTCTTCATTAAGCAAGTCTATATTGCTTCTTTTTCTATTTTCTCTCTTTTTAAAAAAAATATTGCAAATTTTTTTTTCTCCCTGATCCTTTTTGTTGCACTGTTCAAGCACTTGAGCTCTCAAAAGAGTGCCAGAAGGATTGTTTATCCCAATCTCCCCTGCACAACAGGAGAAGAAGAATAGAAATGCAGTTAAGAGAAAATAAATAAAATAAATGGTGATGGACATTGTTTGGTTGAAGGCTGAGCTTTGCACATGTGACCTGACAGAGCTGTGATGAATCAAATGCCTTTTGTGTGGGATATAGCTCACTGTGAGTGTGCTAGAGAAAGCAAAAGCTGGGATATAGCTCACTGTGAGTGTGCTAGAGAAAGCAAAAGCAAAATCTTTTTCTGCTGTAATTCATCCCAAAGGAGTGCTTCATCCAAATGAGCAGAAGACAGTGAACTTTCTTAATTCCCTTTCCTTTCATTTCAGCAAAAGTAATTCAGGGTTTGATTATTTTACATCAGAGAAGTCAAAGGACACAGATCATAATGACGTGACAAGAAAGAACTGGGCAGGTGAACCTGCAGTGGAAATTTGTCCAAACAGTAATTCATGAAAATTTGTAAAATCTGCTACTCACTGAGAGTGTTTTATGCCAATGGACTGCAGATGATATCTCACACTCGTGATGCAGTTAATGCTTTTGTGCTTTACAGGACAGAAACTCCACAGACAGTTTTCATGGGTGTGTCTGGTTTGGGTTTGTTTTGTTTTGTTTTTTGTCTTTTTTTTTTAATTTTTTTTTTTTTTAACCAGGGGAATTGTACTTCCTGTCTACTGGTGTACCAAGTGCCACAGCTCCCCATGGAGTGGTGTACAAAGTGGTGGACACTTCCAGGTATGAGATGTTCTGGTATCGAGTCCTGGCGTGGATGGTGAGGGTGGGATGTGTGATGGTGTGGATGGTTTTTGTTTTTATGGCTGGCTAATTAACTCTTCTCCCATGCTGGGCCCTTCTGGGGAGGTCAGTCAAGGAACATCTGGAGCAACCCATTTTGGGTCTGCTTTGCTCCTGCAGTTGTGGGGGTCTGCACTGCCTGGTGCCAAATTTTTATTGCCTGTTGGTGTTAAGTGAGTTTGGAGATTGCCTGAATGCTGAAGGATAATTTTATGGGTGGCTTGTCCTTCTTGTGCAAAGTTTCTCTAGATTCCTGCCCAAAAGGAGGCACTTTTTCTCAAGGTGTTTATTCTGAGCTCCTCTCCATCCCTTTTTTCATGTTCCACAGGGGCCCTGTGCCCCTGGGCCACTGCAGGCAATGCTGGACCAGTGTGCCCTGCAGTGCTTTCTTGGGCAAACCAGACATGAATATCAAAGAGTACATTCTCCTTAGTGTTTCAAAGAGCAATATGGATTGGACAAGAAAACAGGACCATCATTACACCTCCTGGATTCCACGTGCCTGTATCTGAGACTGGGCAAGGCAGGGAATTGCTCTGTTTTATGGGGAGACTTACAGCTGTTTTTTCCATCTTCCTGTTTTTCAAGTGTTACTATTATTGGCTAAACACCAAGCTACTTTCAGTCAGAGAGTGAGATTTTTGTGGGTTTTTTGGTTTTGGTTTTTGTTTTTAATGGATTAAATTTACAGCTTTAGCTATATGAGGATCTTGAACCAAACCACTTATCTAATTTTATGTTGAAACCAGTCCCCAAAGTTAAAAAGCCCCCAGATCTATCATGTGTTTCCTCCAACTCTCCTCTGACAGAAGCATTTTCCATTATCTAATGCAACAGGAAGAGTTCCTGTAAACTGTGTATTAAGAAACTGGTATTACGCAACCTTTGCAAAAATAGAGAAAGCAGAAGGCAAACACAGGCCATAAGTTTAAGTTTAAAAAGAAATTTTATTCATGTTCCGAGTACCAAAGTCGTTGGAAAACTCATAAAAGTAGGGAACATCCTTGTGTAGACAATTGAGAGAGGAGCTCTCTGCCTTCCACAGAAATGCAAATGCAAACATTTCTAATAGCACAAATGCAAACATCATGCATTTTTGAACCAATTTGAAAACCTCTGAAGAGGTCTGAGGATTACCAAGACAGCTGTCATAGGAAAAAGTGGTGATGAACTGGTTGTGCTTTCCCAGAAGTGAGATACATCTCTGTGGCAAACAAATTGTGCCGAATTAAAGCACTACACTAAGACAAAGCCTCTGGAGGAGGCAGAGTTCTTTTCTGAAATGAATACATTTTTGGCACAACATTTGTTTGGGCTTTCTGTATGAATAATAGTGTGTTATTTTGCTTCTGTGGAAACAGTCTGAAATCTTGCGTACACATGACCTTTGTGTTAGATGTTCAACATATACTGTCTAGTTTTGTAATTTTATTTTCAGTTTGATTAATCTCTCTCTGTAGAGCTTGAACCTGCCAATGTTTTATTTCCTTAATGGCTTCAATAGTGGCAACTGAAAACACAGAGGACTCCACTGCCTTGTGAATATTTGGACTTTCATCAATGGTGATCTGTGATTCTTTAGTTATGCTTTCTAATGTAAGAGATTAGTTAGATCCTTTAAACATTTTTTTTTTCCAATAAGAATTATGTTCTTAGAAAAACAATGGGAAGCAAAGTGTTGCAATGCCAGAGGAAAGGAATTAATTGTGCAGCGTATGTGTCCCTTTCTTTCAAGGACAGCACCACCAGGAAAATGCCAAGTTGAGCCATCGCCAGTGAAAGTCAAAAGCAAGCGCATCCCATTTGTGCCAAAGGAGAGTGAGTGTAACTCTTGCTGGTTTTTATTGGTTCATGTTAGCTGGCTGTAGATACAAACTCCAGACTTGCACTATCTCTCCACATGTGTGGACACTACCCAGAATTTCACTCTTCAGGGTATCCTCAAGATTAAATCTTTCCAGATGTTTTGGATCTGAAGAGTTGGTTCAAATAAGTCATACAGTATTTCCCCTTTCCTGGCCATGTGAAATTTCCTTTGTAGTTTCGGACCCTGTTCATTTTCCCTTTTTCCCGCTACACTGTACACATTTCATTACCGATTTGGTTTCTCTGTAACTGTTCCTGCCCAGAGACTCTGTGCTCAATGGTGCTTTTCAGTCACAAGTGATTTTCTGCAGTAGCTTCAGATAGTGAAAAGAATATGATGGGTAAAGGGGTTGGGAAGCAGCTCATTGAGCAAGATGAGACCTGAGTCATTGTTAGTTGAAAGTGAGAAAATATGGGATGAGAAAATGCTCCCAAAAGAATCAGTGATCATGCACGCACTGAGGTGAACTTTTGGCTTACCCAGACCCTCCAGGGCCTTTTGATTGCTTCATGCTGCATGAAGTACTGCACTGCTGAAGCTGGAGTAGTCAGTGATGGAACTGAATCTGCAGCAAGCCAAGTGCTATTTCTGTGAGGTACAAAAACCTAAACACAATGTTAGGATCTCAAAAGTAGACTAGTCAGTAGCCCTGTTCTTTTCCCCTATGCATTTCATTTACACAATTTACGCATATAAGCGCCTAGGCAGCACCCCAACAAATTCCTTTCCAACTCAGCATAGCCCATAAACTTTGTCGTAAAGTTAATGGTACTGCAGGAGTTCTAAAGGATACTTCTATTTAATTTTTAATTACATTAATCATGTTACATTGCGTTTGAGTCACTAACAGTTCCTACAGCTTTGGCCTCAGGGAATAATGAGGGCACTCAGCACCTTGTAACACTGCGTCTTTAAGGTGGAACAAACTCCAAGACTAATTATTGACTGCTGACATGCCTGAGCAGTCAGGATCTTCAGAGATGTTTTCCTGTTCTAGCTGTGCAGGCACCTTCCAAATATTACTAAGTTTGTCCATGTTAAACTACTTTTGTACATTTCTGCTTTTCTCTGTGCAAGTCCAACGTTCAGATTTTTAAACTCTACCTATAACTAAATCTTTTGGGCTTGTTTACAAGGTAGTTTTTGTCATAAATTAAAACTTTAAAATGGTGGGAGAGATTCTACCGAGCTACTCTCAAAAAGTTCTCGAAAAGAACTACACTCTCTTTTTGGTGAAAAATAAGCATGACCATTTTGATTCAGAAGCATGCAAACAAGGATGTGTGGCTGTAAATATTTATTGTTTTGGTTAGTATTTAGTCTGAATTTAACAGGCACACCAGGGCATGTGCCTTGTATTAGTTATGAGCACATTTTTTGGAAGTCTATTCAATAGTTTAATAAAGAACATTATATAATGACAACTTGATCCAGTGAGGTGAAAAGCACTCCCAGGTGACCATCAGCTTTCATACAGTCTTATACAATATTCAGTCAGTCCCAGGGTTTTCAAGTGCTTTGCCAGACCAGGCTCCAGCAAATGAGCTGTGCACAGGTAAGGCCTTCAAATCTATTTCTTGCTTTGGGAATCACAGCTTTCAAAGGAAAGAAATATTTTCATGTTGTGAAAACAATTTCTAGTGTTTTATGCACTAAGAGCATTATTTGGAAAAACATGGACCACCACAAGGTTTTGTCTTTTGGGGACAATAGATACTAAGCACAAATAAGACAGTGATATTTTTCCTCCTCTCTGTACTACAAAGCAAATGATGAATGAGAATGTATAAATCTGGGATATAATTCAAAGTCATTATGCCTTTGTAAATCTCTATGACACTGTCCCAGCTCTGTTAAAAATTATTCCATGAAATTCTGAATTGCTTCCTTCTGGCAAACTAAAACTTACTTTTAAGCTAAAAATAAAGCACACATGAATAAGAAAGTCCAGTAACACCTGGAAACTGTGACAGCAAAGAATTTTCATCATTTCAGAGTTCAAGGCGCTTTTTTTTTTTTTTCATGAAGAAGAACAAACCCAACCCCAAATCCCATTTTATGTGTTGTCCTGGCAACTCCGTTCCTCTTGCACATTCCAGTTGCCAGAGAGAATTGATTTTGAATGTTCCTTCATTTCAGCCCCTCTGAATAAAGCATCTGGCCCAGTGGGGAGGCCACGCTCTGCTCTGGTAATGATCCAGTCCTTAGCAATGAAGAGAAGAGCAGAAATAGTGCCTGGTCTGTAAAATGCTTTCGGCAGCTCTTCGCCATATCCTGGTGAAGAGCTCCTCTCCTGAGAGTGAAACTCCAGCACCCACCCTTTTAGGGCCAGGCTGACATTTGCCAGTAAACCCCTTGGAGCTTCCTGTTTGGGAGAGGCTCAGTGCTGGCATTCAGCCNGGGGCCGCGGCCGCGGCAGGGTGGAGGTTTTCATCGGCGGCCGCTGGGGCACCGTGTGCGACGACGGCTGGAGCTTGGCCGCCGCCGCCGTGGTGTGCCGCCAGCTCGGCTTCCCCTACGCCGTGCGGGCCACCAAGAAGGCGGAGTTTGGGGAAGGGAGCTCCCTCGGCATCCTCCTGGATGACGTGCAGTGCTCCGGNAGAACAAACCCAACCCCAAATCCCATTTTATGTGTTGTCCTGGCAACTCCGTTCCTCTTGCACATTCCAGTTGCCAGAGAGAATTGATTTTGAATGTTCCTTCATTTCAGCCCCTCTGAATAAAGCATCTGGCCCAGTGGGGAGGCCACGCTCTGCTCTGGTAATGATCCAGTCCTTAGCAATGAAGAGAAGAGCAGAAATAGTGCCTGGTCTGTAAAATGCTTTCGGCAGCTCTTCGCCATATCCTGGTGAAGAGCTCCTCTCCTGAGAGTGAAACTCCAGCACCCACCCTTTTAGGGCCAGGCTGACATTTGCCAGTAAACCCCTTGGAGCTTCCTGTTTGGGAGAGGCTCAGTGCTGGCATTCAGCCCTGCAGTCCTCTCTGCTAACTAGCAGCAGCCGATATTTTTCACTGAGGAAAATACCGGCTCTCTGGTTTCTGGTATTGCTGGTTGCCGCTTCTCAACAGGATCAAGCAGGCAAATTCCAATACATCAGTTGAACAAGTCAAAAATCAGCGCTGGTTTCGTGTAGTTGTCTTCAAGCATTGCCCAGAGAGACGCAGACTCACGGTTTTTCTGACTTTTTTCCCCCCAACAGAGTTTATTATGAAAACCCCGCCCCCACCTCCCCGGCTGAGGAGCACGCCCGAGGCCCCGCGGGGAGGGGTCCCGGAGCCGGGGACCGGAGCCGGGAGCGGCCCGGGCAAGGGCTCCGAGGAGCGGGGGCAGCGGCGCAGGAAGAAGCGGCCCGGCGATGGGGCCGTGCGGCTGATGCGGCAGGGCCGGCGGGGCCGNGGGCACGCACAACTGCTCGCACGAGGAGGATGCTGGCGTGGAGTGCAGCCGGGAGGAGGTGACAGACCGGTGACCCCAGAAGGGCTGGGGAAGGCAGCTGAGGGGTTTGGAGAGCGTTCCCTTTCTTTGCCCGACTCTCTAAACCGGCTGCGGTATTGAGGAGGGTGTGCCCTGCCTTGAGGATGCTGAATCTGTTACAAGTAATCTTATGCTCTCTTCATGTTCGCCCCCATGCATTTGCCTCAGAGGGGGGGTGGGAAGTTAAATGAAGCACTGAATGGACTATGTTGTGGGCAGGGGCTGTATTTTTTTTTTTTTTTTTTTTTTTTTTTTTGGAAGAAATCTCCAAGCATCAGCTTTTATAGATCAAAAAAAGAGATGCATCCTGTTGCCCTTTCCGATTACAAAACACAGCATTCTTCAGCTGTGCTTCACAATGTTTGGCCAAAAACTAAATTCCCAAATGACCATTTTTCCCTCTTGTGGAAGCACTTGCATTGTTTGCCTTGCTCTGCCACCTGCAGCTCTGAGCTGAGGTTTCTAAGGATGTGCCTTTCTAAATCTGTGCCTTTCTTTGCAAATTACAAAAGTTTACAAAAGTGTATGTATTTATATATCTAATTAGTACAAAGGAAAATTTCTTTCTGTCATGCTTTTTATTGGTATAAACCTATTGGGCATTAAGGATAAGCAAAATGAGATGATTTAGAAGAAATCAGTGTACTGCATGGAAAATATTTCTGCAGTTCACATGAGTATACATAGCTGAAGTGAAAAGAAAATCGAACCCCTTTTACATTAAGAGGATTGAAAATCTATCCCTTTTTAGATGAACGGAATCATTATCCAGTTTAGCTCTGAACATACTTTATATGTGTTTCTCCACTTTCCCAAACTTTATGAGGGTACATGTTTTCATTCAGTGTTTCACAGGTGTGAATTACTAGACAAGTGGTAGTGCAATGGGGCAATAATCTTGTAATATTTACCCCTTTCTAAAGGATATTAAAAAAGAAAATGGCAACACTATTTTGTCTGAAATGTGTTTTTCACCTGAGTGGTGATGGGAGACACATGTTGTCTTATGAAAGCATCTTATGAAAGCATTTGGCCAGGTTATGTGTTTTCCCTGGTGTAATTAGGATAGGTTTTGTCTTGCTGCTCACACAAGAACATGATAAAGACAAAAAAAAAAAAACAAAAAAGAACAAAACCAAAAAAACCCCCAAAAAACCCCAAAAACCCAGTCTATAAAACCTCAAATGTTAAATGACCAGTGTGTCTATAAAAGTTCACAAGCAAAACCTTGTATCTAAAGATATTACTCTGAATATTTATTTTAACTCAATTTGAAGCTGACAGTGTCTTCTTAAGCCTAAAACATATATAGGGTAAATTAATCTGTTTTAAGTATTTTTCCTGAACTTTCTGGTAAATTCTTATTAAATTATTTTTGGTATTAAAGAACACCTTCAATACATAACATAAAACCAGATGATCTTTAAAAAGTATTTCCCTCTACTTCTTATGAAGTGTAAAGGGGGAACAGATGTATAAAGTGCCTTTTGATAAGTACTGTTGTCATTTCATTTGGAAACCTATAAATGCCATCACACACCAGACTGTTATCAGGCCATTCCCATTGCAGTGAAGTTGCAAACTCATTTGTTTCAAGCACAGAAATTCACTTCAGGTACATCAAAATGTTCAGAGAACAGGAGGGTCCTTTGTAAATTCTTCTGTTAAAAGAGTCGGAGCCTATTGAGCTGGTGGGACTAGAGGGCTGGAAGAAAATGGAAGGTGGAGATACAATCTTTATTTTTCCAGATTAGTCTTCCACTTCTTTTGGCTCCTTGGCCAAATTTCAGCTCCCTCTGTCTGGGAGATTTAAAGCAGAATCTTGGTCATAATTATACTTCAAAACTTCTGGGTAGAAAAAGGACCTGCACAATAAAAGTTACCAAAAGAAATTGAGGTGATTCCAGGAAGTCTGCCACAGGTGAATTAGGCAGGAATTTCACAATTTTCTAACTATTACATTTTTTTTCTAATTTAACTATTAGCTACCCTGCACCTGCTTCAGTCTGTTTGAACATCCTGAGAACCAAGCAGGGGCCAGGTACATCTTGGATATTGCTGGTGGGGATTTCCTCCACCCCTGGCTGGCAGGCAGGGTGACACACAGGCTCTGGTGGCAGCCAGAGGCACAGGGGAGCCAGCCCCCAGGGAGTAGCTGTGGGTGAGAGTGAGCTGTGCCTGGCTGTGCTAGCACAGAGCCCTGCACCCCCCCGTGTGTGCTGGTGAGGTGATTGCTGATACTGCCACGTGGGTGCTGCCAGCTCCATGTTTATCAGCAGAGAAAGAGACAAGACTTGTAAGTGCAGGGTTTCTTCCTCTTCTCCTTTCTCCCAGTCTACACTGAGTGGGGAAGGTGTCCAGATAGGCTCGAGCCAGCTCAGCACACGTGGCTGCGTGTGCATGTCTGTGCCTGCCAGCTCAGTACACTGCTGTGATGCTGGGAAGATATTTCTGACCATTGTGGTCCCTTCCAAGCTTAAAATACATCTGTTCTAAATCCTGGTGTCTGTCAGTCTAGTTCACTGGTATTTAAATTATGAGCCTGTACTATTTAAAGAACACAAGTACACATGCATCTAAATACCTGCTGTTTGTTGTTTAATAGGACTATTCTTGATATAATTTTTATATAGTAGGATGTCACACCAATTAAGCATTAGATAAACTAATAAGCCCCGTTGCTACACTTGAACATGACAGCATACTTCCTGGATGCTAATTCAGGATAAATCTTAAAATAGCCCACAGTGCAACCAGACTTCCTCGTGTCCTATGTGGCAGTCCCAAACTTTTGTCTAGCAGCACGATGGTTTATTGCCTTGTCTCCTGATTCAACTCTGTGTCTGAGACTGGAGCACCTGTATTTTTCCTTACGTATCTTTCCTTTAAGTTAGCCCAGCTCCATCAATATAGGACCCAGCATATCTCTAAGGGAACAGTGTAAACACAGCCTTTCCACATCTTGTTCTCTACCTCCAAGGCAGAATAGTTCTGCCCAGAGCTCAGGATTTTTTACTTACACCTTTGTGGTGCCCAGCATCCAGCCTGGGCACTGCCACACTGTGTTGCAGTCTGAAGAGCAGAAATTATCTTCATTTGAACTTACCATGTTCTTTCCAAGAAATCCAATAGATAAATCTTTCCAATATATCCTGGAATAACCTTTAGAGCTTGCTGCCCAAGCAGTGGAGGGACAGTGAAATAGGTAGGGTGTTATATCAGGGGTTCTCACTCAAATGCTGGCAAAACCCTCCTGGGAGCTGAGCCCTGGCTGGAGCACGCCATGAGGATATCCTCCATGTCTGGGGAATTTTGGCTCTGCCCAGGTCAGGCTGCAGGGTATGAACAGCACGAGGCACGTGTATCACATTAATAAGCACAGAGATCTGTAATCAAATAGTACAGAAGACATGACTCAAGTTCTGAAAGCTCAGCGGTGGCACTGGGTGACACTGGCACAGGGTGCAAAGATGAGCTGGGGGCCTCAGCTTCACATGCTGCCATGGTGTTTGTCTTGCCTTAATATCCCCATCAGCCTCTCACCAGTTAGATCTTTGTATTGGGCTTTATGATGGCCAAGGGAGAGCAGCAGCTCTTGAACGCTGCCCTGCCCCAGGGCCCAGAGCCATCCAAACACTCCCAGCTCAGTCTGCCTCTTCTTTCACGAGTTAGCATTGATAGGGCACTGGGTGGGACAGTCCCCTGCACAGATCCCTCCCTCTGTAGGGGAGCTCAGCCTGTCACTGTTTGAATGTGGTCAACACAGAAATTCAGAAGCACAGAGGAGAAAAACAGTCTCAAGTATCAATATCCAAGTCTGCTTTCCTCTTGGATACATGCCATTAAGTCCTCTCTAAAGGTCAGCTTGGCATATGAGATGCATTGGCCCCCTTAGATACTTTCAGAAATAAACACATATTTTCCTTATGAAAAGATGTAAGGATTTTTTTGATAGCTACTATTCCCAATTTAAGCTTTAAGAAAGCATAGTTTTTTTCCTCTGTAAGCCAACAAAACATGGAACCCATCTGATGTGCATCCAACACCTTGCTGCCTCGTACATGACTTTCCCAAGGCTCTCATGTCTGGGGCAAAGTGCAGATATAGAGCTGCCTTGAGCAATGTTTCAACGTTGTCAGAGAAGTGGCTATGATGGAAATGGCAATCATTCCTTTACAAAAATGTGGTAAATAGGGATGCTATTTTTAACAAGACAAAACAAAATAAGTATGTAGTGCTCAGTCAGTCATACAAGTATCACATCGAGTAGTTTTTTTCCTCAGGGGCATTAGCTGTTGGCAAACACTAAACTCTTAGACTGTTTCTGTTATTACTAACATCTTGCCATTTACTTCTCCACTCCATGCTGGAAAATTTTATAGACTGAGAATAATCAGGACCTCAGTATATCAGGGCTGGGGGACAACTGGCTCAGGGGGGAAATCACTACAAAGGTCTGTATTTGGCTTTGCTGGGTAAGTAACACCTAACTCACCGAAGATTTTGCTTTGACTCCTATATCTGGCATAATCTGTGGCTAGAGATGTGGTTTTAGATCAGCTCATTTATCATTATTAACTTGTTCTGAGAGTTTTCCTGTCCATGTCTGCTGCAGTAAATTCCGAGTGGTCAGGACACCCATCCCTCTGGCTGTTCGTGTGCTGCTGAAGGCATTTTCCAGCACAAGAGCTGCCTATGCTCTGCATTCTCCTTGTCCTCACTCACAACTTGAACAATACTTCACCTTCAGAGAGAGAGAACAGAATGTTTTCAAACCTAGATAGCCAAGCAAAGCCAAGCAAAACAGAGCAGGTGTTCGTACCAGCCCTGTGTCTCACCAGCTTTTCAAATTCACCTCGAACTTCTCCTGTTAACAGCTCCCAGCTCCCTGCTCTCCGGGGGGAGACACGGGGGGGGGGGACACACTGGGACAGCCCAGCCCAGCCCTGCTCCTTCCTCCCAGTTAGCAGTCCACAAACAAGGTACAAGCAGGAATTCTTCACAGGAATTCTTCTGATTCCAAACAAAAGGAGAAGTTACAGATAGTTATGATCTATTCTTAAAGTATGCTAAAAAAAACATTGATCCAATGCAGAAAATGTTTCATTAGGAAGTTCATTGAATGCCTTTAAAAACATGATTTCATCAGCTAGCTTTAGTTTTTAAACTTCTCCGGGTGATTCTGTTCTTGCTATCGGCTATCTTTCCTAGTGATGTTTAGTCATACTATGATATCATTATATGCACTCCCTGATCAGAGGGAAGGAATGGTAGTTTTCTTCTGAAAACAAGCAGTTTTAAAATCACATCTTTAAAAGGGGAAGGGGGGGGGAGGGAAGTAGTTTCAATTAGGATAAACGAAAACCATAGTAAGATAGTAATGATGGTCTTTGAGAATATGTACTCTAAACAGAGGGAATAATAATTAATGGTAGGAAGGCAATTATTTTGAAACAAAGAAGGAACTACCCGTTCAAGAAAAAACAATGTTAACATTGAATGCAACAGAAAGCCAAACAAGAAAACCAAAGCAAACCTGCTGATTTTTTCCTTCTAGAACAGTGAGCTTCCACTTGGAAACTGAAGAGAGCTGACTCTTGGAGGTGCCTGGCAGACGACTGATGCATTGGATGAACAAAAACAGGGAGTGCCATGAGTTACATCTGCTCCCTTCTAGGCACCATAAGGGAGCTGCTGAGGCAGGGGTGCAGGGAAAATACACCCCATTGGAAATGGGATGAAAATTCCTGCAGTGTCTCCTATGGTGCTGCCAAACAAAGCAGAAACCCAGATGCGAAAAAATACACTTGATAAAATTCCAGGTGGCAAAGCTTGTGCAGAGAAAGGAGTGCATAATGGGGCTATCCTGTCTGATTAGCAGGAGCTGTGCTTATTTTCCTGTGGGAATAGGGGGGCTGCAGGGATCCTGTTTCTGCTTCTCCTGCTGCATTCAGAGCTGTGGAAATGGTGGAGAGGAGTGTCAGCCACCCCGTAGGCAAGATAAGCAATCTTCAAAGGGATGGAGTGGGCACAACCTGCTGCAGCGTTGGTGGAGTGACTTAGCAGGGCTCTGAGAGGGAAGAGGGAGAGGATTTATTGGAGACTATGGAGGTTGTTGCAGTGACTGTAAGGCTTCTTTCTGGGAAGGAAGGAGGATGCAAAAGATGGTTTGTATTCCTTCTTGGTTTTCTTGAGCAATCTGGGGTCTTGCTGTTCCTGTCAGAAATCCCCAGAGTGCAGAGGTCCTGTTGAGGCCAGTGATGGTTCCTGGTACCATCCTCCATCACTTTCCTTGTGAACCAACTTACATACTTAGCTCCCACAACAGCTTGTTGCCACAAGTTCCCCTGTTTAACAATCTGTTGTGAAAAATGCATTCCTCTTTTACACCTGCTGCTGGATCATTTCAGTGGGTACCTCCTTGTTCTTGAATTATGCAAAGTAATGACTCTGTTCGTCCCTATTTACCTCCAAACCACTGGTGGTTTTCCTGACACCTAACCTCTCTCACTCATCCTGTTTCCAGTTTGAGGCTTAACCTGTTCTGTCTGTACACCTCTGCTGAGCTGCTGGGAAGAGTGCATGGCTTATTCCCACACAGGGGGTGTGCCCTGGGTTTATCCAGGTCTCTATCTACTGCTACGTTCAGGCATCTTGTTTTACTCACTCCCCCATTTCTAATCACTGTAAGTGCTCTGCTTGCTTCTTTGATCTGTGTTGAGCATTAAGGTGAAATCCCTAATAATTACCATCACTACATATATATAACTGGCTTGCATGTATATGGATATGTTGACACATATTTTGTCTTCCCCCATGCATTACTTTTCATTCATCAGAAATTAATTTCCACCATTTTATGGCTTTGTCTCTTGTGTCCTGTAATCCTGCAAGGATTTGTGTGAAGATTAGATTGCATGTTTTGAATAAAACAGCACCAGCTCTCACTCCTGTGTCTGGATTGGGAACAAGCATGTTGTATAAGTCTGCCCAAAGCAGACTGCTCTAAAATCTTTCACCTACTGATTCCTACAGGCATCAACAGTACATCTGCCTTGGCTCTTCTCATTTAAACAGTTAAAAGTCAACAAAAAGCCTCAGCCTTCCTTGTCCTGGGACACTTGTTTTGTCCAGGAGCCTTCAGAGACAAGCTTTATTTAAAACATTTTTGTAAACAAACATAGGAAGGTCCAGTATCCTTTCTGACCTCCTCATGCACCTATGCAAAGCATCATCTCCACCCAGGAAAGCATATCTCCATACACACATATGTATATTTGCATCTGTCATAGAATCATAGAATGGTTTGGGTTGGAAGAGGCCATAAACATAATCTAGTTCCACCTTCATCCCCTGCCATGGTCAGGGACACACCTTCCACTAGACCACGTTGCTCAAAGCCCTATTCAACCTGATCTTGAACGCTTCCAGGCATCCACAACTCCTCTGGGCAACCTGGTCCAGTGCCTCACTATCTTCATACCAAAGAAATTATTCCTAATATGTGATCTAGATCTATGTTCTTTAAGTTCAAAGCCATACTCCCTTGTCATACGTGCCCTGTGCAACAAGTCCCTCTCCAGCTCTGTTGCAGCCCCTGCAACCAGGTCTCCCCGGAGCCTTCTTCTTCTCCGGGCTGATCAGCTCGGACTGTCTCAGCCTGTCTCCATAGGAGAAGCGCTCCGGCCCTGTGAGTATCTTCGTGCCCTCCTGCGGGCCGTGCCCGTGTCCCGGGCCGTGCCCGTGTCGCGGTGTCGGAGCAGCCCCGCGCTCCCCGCCGGGCTCTTTAACGGGGCCGTCCCCGCCCGCNGGCCGGGCACAGCGCTCCTGTGTGCCCGCTGCCCGGGGAGCGCCGGCACCGCCGCTGGGGATGCCGCAGCCTGCTCGGCAGCACGGCCTGCGTGTCCTGACCCGCATCGGCACGGCGGCACCAAGGGGCGCTTTCGAGTCGCCCACCCGAGCCGTGCTGGTGACCCCGAAGAGGGGCCCGGCAGCAGCGTGAGCCACGCAGGAGGGACCGGCACCGCCGGCCGGCCCGCACTGCTCCGGGAGGCACATTGACACTAACTCCACCAGGCACCTNGTGCCCCGGGCCGTGCCGGTGTCGCGGTGTCGGAGCAGCCCCGCGCTCCCCGCCGGGCTCTTTAACGGGGCCGTCCCCGCCCGCAGCCGGGCACTCTCCCGGCCCGCCCCGGCCGCCCTTTGCTCGCTGCGGAGGGCGGCGCTGGCGGCCGGCGAGGATGGAGGAGCTGTNCGTGTCCTGACCCGCATCGGCACGGCGGCACCAAGGGGCGCTTTCGAGTCGCCCACCCGAGCCGTGCTGGTGACCCCGAAGAGGGGCCCGGCAGCAGCGTGAGCCACGCAGGAGGGACCGGCACCGCCGGCCGGCCCGCACTGCTCCGGGAGGCACATTGACACTAACTCCACCAGGCACCTGCCGTGCCCTCCTTCCGTGCCCTCCTTCATAAGCCAGGTGTTTAGTTTCTGCCAAAATTAAAGTGTCATAACTGATAAGGGGCAGTGAGAACGCTGCCAGCGAGGCGGTGGCAGCACTGTCACAAGGAGTCACGCATGGTTCCTGCAGAACTGCGTGAGTTTCCCATTTAATCTCACCTGTGGGTGCACATGCCCTCCGAAACATGCCACAGGAAGAGACACCAGCACTCACACACAACTTTGCAGGGACACCACTCTCTCCTGCCCATCTCTAGGCTTCAGCCTGCTTGTGTAATCAGAGTCAGATACCAAGACTAGAGAGAGGATGGCCTTGTCAGACCTGAGCCTGCTCATCCTTAGGTTCATTTTGAGGTGTGAAGTAACACTGTAGAGTGATGGCACAGCAGAGGAGCCATGAGTGGAACCTTGTTTCCTGCGCTGCAGATAGAGCAGTTTCCAGAGGTAACGAAGGAGTTGTGTTGTACTTTGGGGCTTTCACATCTTTTTGGAATACAGTTACAAAGGAGGAGTCAAACAAATGGAGGATTAAAAGTTTCTGGAGATGTTGAGTAACTTTGATGAGTTCTTGCTATTTTAAGCGCCTTCCAGTTCCAACAGTAATAAAATAAGAGCCTGTTTTCCCTCTCTGCTTATTTATACTGAAAAGGATGATAGCATGGCTCTCTGTCTCTCAAATGGAAAATGGGCCTTGAGTGCAGCTTGCTTCATTTAGAGAAGAGCTTGTCCAAATCTTCCCTCAGATTTATGCAAAGTCAGAGGGAATTCACCACTCACAGTTGAAGGAAAGAATTAATCTCTATGTTTTTAATGCAGCTATTGTATTTGAAGAGTTAACATTTTTTATTAATTTCTTCAATTTCCATATTAGCCAGTAATTATCCTCCTCAGTATTTGAAATGACACAGTTTTGGACTGAAAGAGATGGTTCATCATTTCCCTTAACAGAAATCCATTGGCAGAAATGAAGTTACACTTACCAGGGATGAGCATGTATTATAGAGTATTTAATGCAAATGTCTCTTTCATGTAAAGCAGTGTAATAGCTGCAGTCAAGATTCAGCCAGCCATGCAAAAGAGCAAAGCAATTCTTGGGGGCTCCCAGACCTAAACAAACCCAAACATCTCCTATAATACAACATAAGAAAAAGATCTCATCCTTCATCTCTGTACTGGTCTTCCTGGCTGCATGTGAGCACCAGCCTGTCTTTAGTCCCCAGTTTCCCAGCTTTGTGAGGGCTGGGCATTGGCACAACTCAGAGTTATTATCATCTTCCCTTATGAGGAAAACATGAACAGTAACTGAGCAACAAGGATTGTAATCCATACCAAACTCTATGTTGGCACCCTCGTGACACTCTTAACCTTCGTATTCTGCAGCTTTTTGTTTGGACACCTGCCAATCATATGGAGAATGGTGAGGAAACAGGAGTTCACACCAGATCTCTTCCTGAAGTGGTAAGTTGAGGCATATCAATAACATTGTAACATGGGGTAGTCCTTTAGCACATATGGAGAAATCAGGGCAAAAAGACCTTTACAGAATTGCATCATTGGCATCATTGAGAAGGCTGGCAAAGGAGCTAGAGGAGAGCATTGATTTTCAGATCAGATTAGATATTAGAAAAAACTTTTTCACTGGAAGAATGGTTACCCATTGGAATAAAGATGGTGGTGGAGTAACTTTATGGAAATGTTTAAGAGATATCTGGAGTGGCACTTGGGGATATGGTTTAGGGCTGATTATGGTGGTGATGGGTTGACAGCTGAACCAGATGATCTTGAATATCTTTTCCAACCTTGATTATTCTGTCCTGTGATTTTCTTAATGGCTTTATTGGCTGGGGATTGAGGTGGTTCCCACTGCAGTGTACTCTGGTCCTTCCAGTTTATTAAGTCTGAGCTGTCACATGTTGGTAGTTTGTACCATAATTCTCTTTTATGAAATTTTCTCTTCTGACAGGGCAGAGAAATATGGACCTGTTGTACGAGTGAATGCCTTTCACAGAATCTCACTCTTGGTTGTGGATCCTGAAGGAGTGAAGGTACTGAAAAATAAAGCCAGATCAATAGAGGAGATCGGCCCATGCCTCCATTACAGGAGAGCTGGTGCCTGATGATCAGAGCAGCACAGAGCAGCCAATCTGTGCTTGGCTCTGGCTGGGTTAGGAGGATGAGGTGCTTTGCTCTCCAGGCTGTCCTGATTTATTTTTTCCTTGATCAGTTAATTTATTTTGTTACTTTTATTTAAACAGCACATTTACCAAACATATTCCATTTGTGAAAATCAGGAGCTAAGTATCACAAATGAATGGGGCACGAGAGACCAGATTTCTTTCTCCAAATCTTTGCAATAACAACAGAGTAAGATTTCAGGTCATTGGGCAAAAAAGTGCTAAAGGAATGCAAAGCAGACTAGCAGCACAGGAACTGGGGAATCAGGGCACACCAAATAATTAATTGACTCTTCAGACTATTGCTGCAACAGAAGAGAGTAAATGTGTGTGAGTCAAAGTTTATGTTTTGTCTGGGACACAGATTGCACACAGTATCCACTGACCTGAGGTTTGATTCTAGGAGTTCTTGATGTCACCGCAGCACCCAAAGGATCCGATGGTGTATGGTACTCTCTTCAGCCTATTTGGTGAGAGGTAGGCAAAACCCATCTGAAGCCACTGTGATCTGAAAATAACTACAAGTTAATAATATCACAAACACGACTTTTTGACTCAGACCATTTACCTCAGTGTGGGGATTAATTTCTAATTCCAAACACATGTAAGCAGCATGTACCTATTAAACTATATGTCAAGTCAAATGTCTTCCCAGTCAGGGAGGAGGCTATGATGATTTTGTTTTACCTTGATCATGTATCCTTTTTTCTCCAGGGGATGTCCAGTTAGTTTCAGAGCAGTCTGCTCAAGACCATCTTCAAACTTTTCAGATTTTGGAGCACTGATTTCAGAGCACTCCATAAAGCATGGAAGATTCCAACTTCTAAATTCTATTCCAAGAAAAGGGAGTTTTTTTTAGCATTAGTCCGAAGCTTTTAAAGATATAATAATCCAGTTATTATATTAATTATTTGCAATAACAGCTGTAATGAATCAGCATCTTATTGGATTCAGCAGTTCACACCTACCCAGAGAAAGAAAATCTGTGGTTCAGTTGTCTCCAGAGTGATGCAACGGTTGCATACTCCACAGTGCTCCCTACACTTGGGAAAAATAAAGAAAATAGATGTGAAAGACTTACATTTGTGATTACATGGGGTTCAGCAGGCTCCCTTGCATAAAACTGTTCCTTTCCTTGTTTTCCTATGTGCTAGGTTTCTAGGGAATGGTTTGGTAACTGTTTGCAACCATGAGCATTGGCACAAGCAGCGGAGGATAATGGACCCAGCTTTCAGCCGAAGGTAAGGCAAATATTTCTGGGATGAACTAGCTGTTACTTTTACTGTATTGTCATCCTTCTCCCTGCCATTATTTGATATTTGGATGAATAAAACCCCAATATTCAGTGTCAAAATCATATTTAACTTAGAATCCAGCACTGCATTCCCATGCTAAATGTAATTTGACCAGACTTGCTATGGAGCAGTGACACCCTACGAACTCAGCAATGGCAGAAAGGTCCCAAGGTTCTGTATCCTGGAGCATGGCTATGGCTGCCTTTTCCTGTTGGAAAAGATAAGGCAGAGGGTTGATCTGGTTTCCTCATGTGCCTTGATTCATTGTATGTAGGGTCCAAAGATAAAAAGCCCATGTGCCTTGGGCAGAGGCCACTGCCCTTTGCCATGATATATGTTAATTTCATGGCAGGGCAGAGCAGGGCTGTTGTCAGAAGAATGTAGCTCATTCTGTATGTTTGCTTTTTAATGTATTAAGGCAAATTAGTTACAGATTTTCTAAAAAAAGTTACAATTTTCTATGGAAAATAACAAAGATTAATTTGTCTGAGCAAAGATGATGTCCCCAGAGCTCCCATTACTCATCTTTATTGATTGTTCAGCTACCTGATTGGTATGATGGAAACTTTTAATGAAAAAGCAGAGGAACTGATGGAGAAGCTGGAGGAAAAGGCAGATGGAAAAACAGAGTTTAGCATGCTGTCGATGATGAGCCGGGTGACTATGGATATCATTGGAAAGGTACCAGCTGTCCCTTTCTTGTTTCCTCTGCAGCTGGCAGGAAGGGATGGAAGCAATGCCTAGCAGAGCAGGATGGGATCAGGAGCTGGAGGCAGGGAGAAAGACCTTTGCCCAGCAGTACCAGACGACCTGCAGGGCTAATTGTGCCTCTTCCATTCAGGCTGAGCCATGGGAAAGGGCAGTTAGGGAAGGGTCTGCATAGTCTGGGTGTGGCCTGCAGGATGGGGATGCAAAAGTCCTTTCAGCCTCATACCTCCCTCATACCCCTCCGTGCCAGAAGGGACACACGAGGGCCTCTTCATGGCTGGAGGTTGTATTATTGCCATTGCATTGTCAGCATGAAGTCTGTTTTATGTTGCCTTTTCCCTTTCTATGCAAACCAGTCTGGGGGGAATGGAGAGAAGTAGTAAGCTATTAATCCATTCAAATAAGGAGAAAACACAATGTCAATATTGCCCTCCCCTCACAGCTTCCTGCAAGGTAGGATCTAGCCTGAGATATTTTTTGGGGAAAAGGCAAGTGCTGTGAGGCTATTCTGCTCTTTCACCCCCACCCCAGCAAGCTGCCTTTTTCTCTCCTGTTTCTCAGGTAGCCTTTGGCTTGGAATTAAATGCACTGAGTGATGACCAGACACCTTTACCCAACGCTGTGACTAAGATTATGGAGGGACTGAACAAGGCACGCGATCCCTTCATAAGGGTCTGTACTCTCCTCACTTCAGTCCTTCCTCCTTACATTCAGCTGCTCATGCTTGAGTTCGTGGAGTTGTGCAAGGTCCATATATGTCAGGGAAACAGTAATCTGTAGATCTTTCCCTGCAATGGGCATTGAGATAAAATTCATTAGTGCTTTAAAAAACTCAAGAAATTAGCATTAATATTTAATGCTTCTTTTTTCCTTTGTTCCTCACTGCGTCTCCTTCTGATATGGTTTTATGC
Organism: Regulus satrapa; assembly: GCA_013396955.1. NCBI lineage: Eukaryota > Metazoa > Chordata > Aves > Passeriformes > Regulidae > Regulus > Regulus satrapa. The sequence goes on from VWZN01016517.1 coordinate 208,276, forward strand.
TCTCATTAAAAATTGAGAATTTTGCCATTTGTCAAAGGATGGCAGCCTTCACTCAGGGTGGAAGAAATTTGAGCATTCTTGCTATGAAAAAATTACATTTTCAACCCAAATTCATCTACTAAGAAATGATGGATGTATTATGAAATATTTAAGTAAAGAATTATTCTAGTGTCTCATGAAAGCTGTGGTTCAGGCTTTTAGAGCTCCTGTTTTCCTTTTCTGAGACCCGTAGTGAGATTCTGCATTGCATGCTGCAGTTCCTTTCAAAAAAATGAATTTTGCTCACAGTGCCCAAAGCATCAGCTCTGACAAGACACGACATCAGCATGCACAGGTTGAAATATTTCTTATTTCAGCCCAAACCCTTCATTCTGCAGGCATTCAGTTTGTTGCATGGACAGCAAATGTTTTTTGTGACAAGTGCCATTTAGTGGAAAACAAGGTGCTCACTTGTAAAATAACACTGACATTATTTTTACCAGCAAAAGTAATAAAATGACAAAAGAAATTCTGTATTCAGTTCATGCCAGGGAAGCAGAAGCTGGTAAGGGAGGCCAGGGAGAGTGTGAGGCTGTTGAGACGTGTGGGGAAGGAGTGCATTGACCAGAGGAGAGAAGCCATCCAGAATGGGAAAGAAGCCACAATGGATATTCTTACACAGATACTGAAAGGAGATGGTAAGAGACACCTTGTTGTTTGAAATTTTCGGTGATATTTTTTGCTGTGAAATTCAGGGTGGATTGTTTTGGGGATCTGAACTTGGAACTTCCTTTGAAGTGGTTTTCACACTAAAGATAGTGAGAGTAGCTTTGAAAATTCCCTGTTTCTTTGTGTTGGATCAATTATTGGTCACAAGTCACCACTGAAATTCTCACTCAGCATCCTCTCTTGATGCCTCCTCAACCAGTATGTGCCAAACAGGGCAAAGCATTCTGGCTGGTCCAGGAGGGGCATGGGGGCATCATCTAATCCCATTTGTTTTCTGTCTTGACAGCTCTGGAGGAGACTAGAGATGATGAAAACATTCTGGATAACTTTATCACTTTCTTTGTTGCAGGTTGGTAGCTATTTTAATGCTTGGATATATTATGTGGGAAGCTGTACACGTTCTTGAGCTGTCTACAAGGTCATGATTAACATCCTTGTTAATCATTATTAACATCATGACTAACATCATCATTCCATGTGATGCTGCTGCAACCAGGAGTCTCTTGGTTGGAAGACAGCAGTATTACACTGGCATAGTACCAGCTGGGTGAGGTCTGAGGAGAACTCTTAATTTTCTTACAGGCAAGTGATATCTTATCCTCTTTCAGTGATATCAACTCAGCAAATAATGCCAGGCTGGTGCTTTCCAACCACTGACTTCCCACTCTGTTTTCCAGCCTCTGTCTTTCCACTGCTCACTGGGGTGCAAGGCTATTCCTTACGGGGTTCTGGCCCTTCCACCCAGATCCCACTAAACCCCACCAAAACCATATTTTACGTATTCAATGTGTCTTTGCATCACCTCATCCACATGATTAAATGCCATTCTTGCCTAAGTAGGAGAACTGGCACTATCAAGCCAATCAGAAAATGTATGGGCTGAGTAATTATGTGAGATAAACAACATTTTGCAGATCAAGAGGATTTAGGTTCATAAGAAGTTGAGGTAAAAATACTGTTCTTTGGCAAGAAAGATGTTGTTGCATCAGATATCTTTGCAGAAGTCTGTTTTCTGTAATGCTTTAAAATCATACATGTGTCTATCCATGAGGAAAAGGGAAAAGCATCCACATCAGAGAGTCACAAAGTGGGTAAGGTTGGAAGGGTTTTCTGGTCCAAGCTCCCTGCTCAAGCAGGGTCATCCTAACACGTAAAGAAAGATGGTTTATACTGCCTTTTCTCTCAAAACCAGTAAATCATTCCTTTTTGGCAGAACTGTGTGTCCCATAATATGACAAGGCAAATCCTGGACCTCACTGACCCTCCTGTTAGGGAGCTCATGACCAGTAGGTGCTGCATGCAACTACTGCCACTTTGACTTGGGCAAGATGGGTCATATCTATGTCCTTTTCTTGAAAGCTCTTTACATAGATTTTACACCACTTTCATTATTTCCTTTATTTTCTAGCATATTTGAAATAAAACTTTTGGGGTTTCACGTTTGAAGCTTCCTATTCACAACCACCCCAGCAGACCATCTTTGTATCATCTTTGTTATTATTTCATACTAACTTTTAAACTGGCTTTTGTTATCATTAGGTCATGAAACCAGTTCCAATCAGATGACATTTACAGTAATGGCACTGGGTCAGCATCCTGAAATACTGGAAAGGTATGTGTGCTCCAATTTGCAGACCCAGCTTGATGTTAATTTCAAGGTGAAGTAGTTGTAAGGGTTATTAAAAAGATAGGATCAATTTCCAACAAATTCTAGCCTCCCTTTCAAAATAAACTGTTTCTTAGTACCAATATATCCAAAATGTATAGAAAGAAAAACTTTAAGATGTATTATCTCAGTTTCACCTGGGTGATTTTTTTTCAAAGCCCTTATACATACAGGTCCCATCTGATTCAGCTGCCCTGTATGCACATTGCCTCATCCTGGTATGAGGTACAAGGTCAGGAAGCCTAGATGGGAATTGCTTGGCATTTTGCCTGAGGATGGGTATTTAAGTCCAACTCAATGTCTGGAAAGTAAAACAGTGTAATTTGTCAGCTTGCCTAGCAAGAAACAGGCATCTGCAGCTAACAAGTTGTAATTGAACTGCAGGGTTCAGGCTGAAGTGGATGAGGTTCTTGGTGCCAAGAGAGACGTTGACTATGAGGATCTTGGCAAGCTCACCTACTTATCGCAGGTACGGTACGGGTGAGGCAAGATACCAGGCAGAGCTGTTTGGTAGCACCTCTGACATGTCATGGAGGAGCCCCACACTTGTAAAATTTTTAAAACAATGCTGATATTTTATCCTGATAGTGTTTGTCCCCAGAGAGTCAGCAAGCAGGTAGCCTGACACACTTGCAGCAGCCCAGCCTTATTGGGAAAGATGCTCTTCAAATTTACAGATTTCCTGCTTTTCACTGCTTTCCTTAATTATTGTCAGTCTGGGAGCTAGAGTAGAGTTGCATAATCTCTATCTGTTTAAGGTGAAATAATAGTTGTAATTTTAAGAAAGGTGTGCAACTTTGAGCCCAACCTGTGTGTGAATCCTGCACACTTTCCTAATTCACTGCTCTATTTTTGTTTGATTATTGTTAAAACATTTCCAGCTGTGATCTCACCACATGCAATAAAGTGGGATTTGAGGATAGCCAAAAATAATGGCTAGATTTTCTAATGTCAGTTTTTCATTATTCAGTCTTGAAACCCTCTTCAGTCACTCGGGGGTAGTGGGGGAAAGAACTTGGTCCTAAAAGAGGTCTTGTGTATAGAAATGCTAGTTGGTAATGAACTACAAAGCCAGGGTTGGCTATTAGCCAGTGTTTGTGTTGCATTTCCCTTTTTTCACAAGATGGGGGTCACCAGGAGCCCTCAGGAGAGGCCGAATCACAGTCCTGGCAGCTGTTCTGCATAAATTGCCCTGTGATTTTAGTAGTCCACCATGATCCTTTTTGTTTTAATCTGCCCTGCTGAGGTGAGCAACAGTGTTTTACCATTTGGCATATCCCATCACAGAAATTACTGTGCTTTGAGAGCAGATAGATTTCATAGGTCTATTTCTCATAAGGAAAAGGCAACTCTTAAGTGATTACAGAAATCAGCAGGCTTCCTTAGGCTTCTCCAAACACCATCACAATAATACCACTGCAATTAACATGAGGTATCTAAGCCTTTCAGTTTTAAGACAGATCACATGAGAGCTTCTCAAAGCAGACCATTTATCTAACGGCACAAGCTTGGATCTGTACAACCAAAATCAGTCACCCTTGGTCAGAGCCAGTCCATCACTGGAATATCAGAGACTATGGGACTCCTCTCCTGTTGTTCAGGCAATTCTGAATCCTTTTGTCCGGGTTTCTTTTTCATTAGTCCACTCGCGCATACACACTGTTAATTGCATTTTCAGTGTGATGCTCATGCGCACTGTTAATTAGGTTTCACTTGGATGAAATAAGCCATTCTTACAGCTCACTGACACCAAAAGAAACAGCCTTGTTCCATTTTTTTCTCAACATTCCCTATTCATTTTCCTTTGCCAGGTTGTTTTTTGTCTTTTGGGGCTCTGACCTGGCTCAGCTCCTCAAGCAGCAGAAGCAGGACAAAGGCAGGAGCTGAGAGTGGGAAGGAGGTGGGAGCAATCACCCACCTTCATGGCAGCCAGTGCCCAGAACAGCTCGTGAGGGGCAAGACTTCACTCTTAGATATTCCCTTTGAGTTTGCTTCCTACTACTTTTTCGCTTAGTTCCTCTGACTTGAGGTGTTAGATCTGTTCTGGGATCTCTTCTGGGTTTTATGGTTTTTTTTCTGTATTTTACCAGATATAAGAAAGAACCAGGCCTGAAGGAGCTGACTTAGCCCTATATTTTGCCCACAGGAGTTCAAGGTAGATAGACCAGTATTCGTTTCAAAGGTCAGAATCCCTCATTTATCTAAAGCAAAAGGCCATAGGGAGGTAATTAATGTTATTTCTGCTTTCTACAGTGTATGAACTAACTGACCTCTTGTGCTTTCTGCTGACACAGGTTTTGAAGGAGTCCCTGCGGCTGTACCCGCCCGTCTCGGGGACGCTCCGCAGGGTGCAGAAGGAGCACATCATCAATGGCATCAGAATTCCTGCAAACACCACGGTCTTTGTGAGTCCCATCCACCAGCAGCAGCTTTTAGCTGCCCCAGTTAATCCAAATGTAACGGACCTGTGGATGAGAGGGCCAAAATCTTCCCTGGGCACGATTGTACTGGCTCCTCTAAAATTTTGACCAAAAGTGGGGTATGAATTAAGTAACTCTCAGTTGGGACTGTGAAGTGGATGGCATTTATGGTTTTATACCTCTGACAGCAAAGAGGTATTTTGAGTGTGTTGCTCCTGACTAACAAAAATGAACTCTTTCTTGCCAGCTCAACACTTATGTAATGGGAAGGATGGAAAAGTTTTTCAAGGATCCACTTACTTTTGATCCAGATCGATTCAGCAAAGATGCACCTAAGTGAGCTTCTTTTACTCCCATGTTGTTAAGTATATATTAAGAAACCATTACAAGGAGAGATTTAAAGGGAAAGAAAAGTAGAATAAAACTATTTTTCTGTTCTAGTATGATTAACTCTAAATCATCCAAATGTAACTAGAAAGCAATAATGCACAGCTTTTGTTCAAGAATTCTTTAGACCACGGGTTACCTTACAAAAAAAATATAAAACAATATTATTGTTATTAAATGTTTATATTGAGGTCAAAGCTTTGGGCCCAAACCCTGTTGAATATTTGCCTTAGTACAATGCAAGCATTTAATGTGTGACTGCCCTGGTCACCTGGTCAAGGGTGCTTGAAATGTCTCCGTATTAGAGAGGGGAGGAGGGGCTGAGGGAGAGAAGATGCTGTTGAGCCACGGGGGCAGGCAGCCTAAGTCTAGTCGGTGGTCAGGAGTGCAGTAGAAGGGACCAGTGAGTAATTAAACAGATGCAGAGATCAGCACCAGCTACTTCATGAGTCAGGAGTTTTCCTTCAGCCTAGAGTTAGGTCTCCTAAACCAAACACCCCCTCAGTCATGTGGTTCAGAGCTGCCCAAAGGAACAATAACTGGGTGGATTGTGACATCCTCATGACAGGCTGAAGAGCATTTAGAGTGTGCTTGACACTCAGTTTTGAAGTAAGGCTGACATGCATCAAAACAGCTCTGGCAGCTGAGCCATACAGTAAGGAGAGATGACGAGAAAATGTGCTGCTGAGATGTACTGCTGCTCTGAAGCAAAAAAAAAAAAAA
>VWZN01016517.1:221743-234552 GCA_013396955.1 Regulus satrapa
AGGGGGGATTTGTCGCCGGGGCTGAGTCGGTCCGCCCGCGGTGTCCGCGCTGTCCCCACGGGCGGCCGAGGTCTGCTGGCGCTGGCGGCGACATCGCCCCGACCGTGGCTTCTGCTCTCCCGCAGCTGCACGGCCAATGCTATGAGAACAGCGGAGATGCTGAGCTACGGGTCACAGCCATGCTGGAGCTGGGATCCCCGCTGGAGATGATTCAGCTACTGCAGACCCCCTGGGAGGAAAGATTTAAAGTAAGAAAACAAAGCGAAGGAGTTCTATCAGTCGCTTTTAGACCACAAACTGGGCAAACCGGCGAAGAGCCGCTGGTGACCGCTGGGACAAACGGGATTCTCCTGCCGACACTCTGTTTGATCCCGCAAATTGTCTGTAAATCGTTTCCTTTTAATTCCTTTAAAATCACATTAACACAGCCCTAGCTTGATGTCTCACGGTTAGTTTCTTTCTCCGTAGAGGGGTGTTAAAAGATGCTAATCTGCGAGGAGATAGACAGAAATTCTCGCTCGGTGATGGTGCCGTGGTTAATACCGTCTGTTAGACGATAACGTTAGTTTTGTCTCTGTATTGCCTATACACATCTATATATGCAGGAGGGCTTTGGTCAGGGTGTTCCTCAGCAACCCGCGTCTGACTTGGGAAAGCCACCTCACCCTGCTCCGAGTCTGATTTTCTGTGTGTTACCCGTTCTAGGCAACAAGCTCATCAAGGTGACCCTCGCCGTGTGTTTGGGCGGTGCTTCTGATTTTGGCCCTTTAGGAATTACTGTAGTAAAATCACTACGAAACTGCTTTCCTCCTGCTGTAGGTGCTAGGATTGCAGCCCTTCTGGTGAGATCTGCCTCATCTCCTAGGCATCCTGCATAGGGACTGATATGCTCCCTAGGAATATAAGTGACTTAGGACATGGCACTTATTTTGGGTATAGCACGTTTTACAGTTTGCCTCAAGGGCTCAGTTGGGGGTTCAATACTACTTGTTTGGGTGCCAGGAGGAAAAAAAGCATCATGTAAAAAAGAAAGGGTATCTTAGTGTCAGTAAGAAATGCTTTGGGCAAAACAAAAGCACAACAGAAGTCCTAAAATAAAATCCCTGTCTGCATGTGGTCCTTAATGTTGAAGGGGAGCTTTGCCATCTGAGCTAAAGGGGAAGTGTGGCAACCGCTCCTCAGCTGTGGGATGCGAAGCTGGGATTCTTATGATTGCTTCACTAAACAAGTTCAAATAGCATCAGAACTTCCGCAGTCATTTCTCTCGGCTTGGGGAGTTTTACTTTCTTCAGTTCCTTACTGGCATCTGCATAGTTTTCCTAGCACCTCACCGTCTTAAATGTGCCAAAGTCTCCTGTAAGAAACATATGATGCTGGATTAGCTGGTGGTAAAGTTTGGTATGGTGGCATTAGAGACTTTAATGATCTCTTGAGTGCAGAAAACACTAATTCAGAATTTACACTGGCACTGTCTAGTCCTGTTTCCTAATTAGGGTGTTTAAACATGCGGGATTTCCCTGTGATGAGCCACATCAGATACCAGGGATTGTGTGAGCTGTTCCAAGGGAAAAAACCCTCGTGCCTGCACAGATTGCTATCGGCAGTGGCGAGGGGTGACGTGGGGCTGCCTGGCACACCTAGCTGAAGATACACTTTGTCTGATGCCAGGGCTCCTGGTTCTGAATGAGAACTGCTTCAAAAAGCTACTTGAGCAAAGTGCTGGTGCAGTAAAAATGCACTTCTCTAGCTCTAGTTTATTTAAAGATAATTTACCAAGCTTTCTTTTGGGTCAGGTATTGTCTGGCCTTTCCCTGCTGCCAGAAAGTTGTCATAAAAGAAAAAAAGCTGGCAATAAATACATTGCAAGCCTTGACTAATTCTTCAGAAGCATGATTGTGTGCCCAAAATCATACTGCTGAGTGATGCAGTAAGCCATGAATCTGGTATTAATGACCATGGAGCCTCAGTCTGTATTGAGCAGCATGGGGGAAGGGAGGGGGCTCTGTTAATTTTATGCCAGGCTGGGAAAAACATTCTGATTTCAGCTAGCAAATCAATATAGCTCCTGAAATATGAAGGCTGCTATTGTTTTCTTCACAGCTTTCTCCTCTAGTTCTTCTAACTGCAAATATCTTTTTTTGTGTACACACATTTTAAAAAAATGTTGCTAAACTACTTACCAGTCAAATCCTGTGGCAATGTTGATAATAAATTTTGTAGTATACATATAATTACCTTTTAAGTTCTATATGCTTTTTTTTCCCTTTTAATTTAATTGAATGCCCTCCCCTTTGTTCTACTTCCAATTTAATAGCTGTTTTTCATCTTTTTTTTTTCTTTTGTTTTTTTTTTTCCCCATGCATATTCATCTTCTCTTTCTCAGATTTGCCTGAGTCTTGTGAAACTGCTGTTTTACTTGGCACATTCCCCCCTGGGTTCAATAGTCCTCTTGGATTTCCAGCCAAGGCAGTTTGTTATGGTGGATGGAAACCTAAAAGTGACAGACATGGATGATGCCAGCACCGAGGAACTGTCTTGCAAGGAAGATGACGACTGCACGCTCGACTTCCCCACCAAGAGTTTCCCTCTCAAATGCTCCGTGGTTGGGAAATGCGAAGGAATAAATGAAAAAAGGAATCTGTTCAATGCGTATCGGTACGTCCAGCTACGGGGGGGTGAAGATCTGGCGTGGCTGAGCTCACGCCCTGCCATGTAGCTCTAGCGCCTTGTTCTTCTTCCACCAGGTGATTCCCCTCACCTCTGTCAAAGGGGAGTTAAGGATCACTTTGAAGCAAGTTATTTTCCTTATAAGGCAGGAAAATTGTGTAGTTGTTGTCTGATGAGAATGAAGGCATCTTTCTTCTGCTGCTCCCTTTCCCCAACGCCTTCTAAAAACTTGCCCCAGAGCTTGCACCTGTAAATTTTCTGTTTGCCAAACAAGCCCTGGTGTTTGACATTCATGGGCTATGCTTGCTGATAGCAGTTGCAGCGAAGGCTACCTGCAAAACCCCACCAGCTTTGAGTGCCTGTTGTTGGGAGCAGCCTGGCCAGCTCTTCCCTTCATCCCTGAATCTCCCCAGGGGCTATGGAAGAGCAATGGAGCAGGTAACAGGCAAGGGGTGAGGCTGCTGCAGCACTTTGTGTAGGCTGAAAATGCAGAGACTTTTGCTCACCACTGGTGTTTGGCAGGTCACATCCTGGAAGGAAGCCTTGGTAGCTGGATATTTACACAGAAAGACTTAGCAAGGGAACCTGGATTTCCAGGACTCAGTGCTAAAGGGCAAATCCCTACATAGATTATTGCAGCCTTGGAGTTACACTTGTCTCTTGTGCGCTTGTTCCCTAGAACAGGAATTTTGTGGAAGGGTCAGGAAATGAGTCATCCTGACTTTCCAGGGATAGTAAGAAGGTCAAACCTTTTTAGGGAAAGAGAAAGATCTTGCAGGAGTCTTCTTTTATGCAGGTGTCTTTTTTTTTTTTGGTGGGAAATACATTGCTTTGTATTAAAAAATGGCCCTGGGGAATGAGGGGAAGCTTTATTGTGTGAAGCTTTGCAAGGTAGATTTCATGCAGCAAGGCCCAGGCTTTCAGTCCAACTCACAGGAACCATCTGTGGCACCATGATGTGCTCAAACATAACTTTATAACCAAAGCAGACTTGCTAGTTGCATATGGATAATCAAGTCACGGGAAAATGTAGACAACTTAATCGCCAGGGAAATGAAGGCACTGTATTCTAATCAGCCTGTGGGATTTTTTTGCAGGTATTTTTTCACCTATCTTTTGCCACACTCTGCACCAGCAGCTTTGCGGCCCCTTTTGAGCGATATTCTGAATGCAACAGGTATCTGCTAATATTCATAAACTTCTTTATTAGAAGTCTTGAGATGGTATTTCTTGGAATTGCTTATCTTTGTCATTTTTTTTCCTTAAATGTAGGTGATTTACGATATGGAATAAATGAAACCCTGAGAGCTTTTGAAAAGGTTTTACATCTGTACAAGTCTGGGCTCTATCTGCAGAAAAAACCTCTTCTTTTAAAAGGTAGTTGATTTTGAATGCTCTAAGTAAAGAAACTACTGAGGGAGTGAGGCACTTGGTAACTGGTCAAATTCTGATCTCACATACATTTAGGCAGTTTATAGTGAGTAGAAAAAGCACCAAAATTGTTCTTTTTTGAGTAGGCTTTTGTGGGTTTTTTCCCATGGGAGCTATGCATGATTGTGTTGCTTTGCAAAGTAAAAGCAGTGCAATCTCATGGATGTGTTTGCACTGCTTCTAAATACTCTTCCTATAATGAACATCTGTGATTCAAGGGAATGTATTTGGGATAGCAAACTGAGTGGCTCCTGTCTTGGGATATCCTTATCCTTTGGACCAACAGGTCAGTTTTCTGGGCTGATATTCAAACTTTCCATTTCACTGGAGCTTCTGTCTGCTGAGCACAGGTTATTGTGGGAATGTAGAGAGGGGAAGTGACAGCACCGAGGTGAGTGTGGTAGGGTACCTGGAGCCTTGGTGCCTTCTAGGTTCCCTTTCTCAGAATGTCATTCTATTGGACCTGTGGAAGGATAATTGTGCCTTTATGAGGTGCATTTCCCTGTAAAGAACCCATTCAGTGGTAAAGACAAGGCTGATCAAAAGGAAGTTTCAAAAATCCAACAGTTAGTGTGGCTTGTGTTTTCCTGAGCATGAGGTGCACACGAGGTGGTGGATGATGGTTGCTTGCAGAAGGAAGTCTCTTTACATGTGAAAGAACTATAATTTGCACTGTTATGAACAAAGATATCTGATCATTTGCATGAAAGGACCAGCAGCTTTAACAGGAATTACTGGTATTTTCCAACAACACCTGTCTGTTGGCTTTGCACTGTGCCAAAATGATCACCATCCTAGAGGTGTGGAAAGGTGGGGAGAGACTCTTTACAGTGAGTGAACAATAGCCTGAACAACACCTGCTCAGGCTTGTCAGGTCTTTTGTCAAGTCTCCTTGTCAGGAGCAGGATCTGGCCTCCCTTTCCCCCACTGGGCTTCCTCAATCTCCTGTTTCAGTGGGTGGCACCATGGTGGGTAGGTCGGTCTGTGCCCCATGTAGCTTGGTGCTGGATCTGTGATGATTTTCTGCTGTTGAGGCTGGGGTGTAGGAGAGGCTATTTTGAGGTTGGCTTATCCAGGGAAAACAAGGAGGGCCTGTGGCTTTGCACAGCAGCCTCCTCCTCTTACCCACCCCTGGTAGTGGCACCCCTCTCCCTTCGCCCTTGAGACCTCTGACCCCTCTCCTCCATCTGTGGGGGAATTGCTGTCCTGTGCTCCACTGCAGAACCAAAGGGCAAGATCTGTGTTTCTTTTAGCTTTGCAGCTCCACCCCACTCCACCTTGGCAGGTCAGTTCAGTCTGTCACTGCTGCGATTCTTTTAAGGGCTTCATTGATTAAGTGTGCAGCACAGTCTCTGAAAGTGCCCTGTGAGCATTTCCCAACAGCCTCTTTCTGTCGCCAGACTACATCTCCCTAAAGGGTTTCCGAACAGTGGAAGGAGAGGACTACAAGTGCTGGCCCTCCTACAGCCACCTGGGGTGCCTGCTGTCCATTCACAGCGCCGAAGAAGCCGCTGCCATTTGTAACTCCCAGCTGCAGTGTCAAAGCTTTATCATCACCCAGCACAGGACGTGGACAGGTGAGCTTGGGCAGAGTGACAGGGTGCTGCCACACGGTGCTGCTGCCTTCCACCGTAGTGCCTTGGGTGTACGGGCACTTCCTTAAGCTCAGATAGCTGCCACTGTGGGCGTCCAGAAATCCCCTGAGTGTTTGTAAGGAGACACAAGAGCAATTATGTTCTCCCTCTGCACTTTTTTTCCTCTACAAATTTTGCCCAGGATTGCCAGGTATTGTTAAACACTTACTCGTTTCTTGTGGAGATGGCTTCACTTTGGTGTAAGGCTAAACAGTCCCTGTGGTATGTATAGTTTGCAAAGCTGTGGGGTTTTTCGAGATGAAAGAAACCGTGTAAAAGAAGGTGGTTACCATTGTTATAATTAAAAGAATCATAGCTTACAAGTTGTTATCCCCTTTATCAAAACTAAAGCCCCAAGCCAAGGGATTTCCAGAATGTCCCTGTAATTAGCTCTGATTATAGCCTCTTACAGTTAGCATGTTTTCAGAATTATTTTAAATTATCTCATTTAGCTGACACTTCAAGCGTGGGCTAAATTGTTTCTTGAAGTAAAACACTAAATGAGGTAAATGAGTGTTTTCATTCACAATGGTGCTAAAGAATCGTGTTTTGTCAGCTCACATGACATTTTAAAAAATCCAAACTACCAGAAATGCAGCTTTTCTGTGGGCTTGTGTGCAACTGGCATGTGGTGAGCTAGTTACGTAAGAGCACTTACACAGATACAGCATGAATCTCTTTGAGCCACCACGTTTCACAGCAGACACGGATTGTGTGAGTTGTGCCTAACACAGCACATCTGGCTTCCTCACGGGGCAGCTGTCACTGCTGTCTGGAGTTCCTGCCTGGAAGGAATCCTGCTCGAAACCACAGTGAGGATGCAGGAGAAGCATGAGGGACAGAGACCCTTTCTGCAGTGCCTTGCTAGGGTGCTGATCCCTGGCATCTTGCACCATGCCTGAGGTCCTTAGTGTTTCCCTTCCTGACATTTTTCTTCCTTGCAGTTTCATGGCTCATCTTTGCAGCCAAAAATGCCAGAACTGTGTGGCTGAAATGCCAAGTGCCTAAATTTGCCAGCTGGATTAATGAGAGCTGTGGGAATGTGCCGGTCTCTCCTAGGGCTGCTTGGTAAAGCAAAGCAAGACATAAAAGCCTCTGGGGTTGGATGATGCATTCCTTGTGCACACTCTGAGCATCTGGAGTTGACTGGGAGTGTAAAACACATCTGTGGCAGGGCAGAGTGACCCTCCATTGAGAAAGCAGTGTGTTCCTGTGCCTTTTGCAATAAATAGCATGGGTCAAGATGAACCTCTCTCCTCTATTAAACCTTCATTTTTATTTCCTTTCCAGGACGCCCACTCGCCTCATTTCAGAGTAGCTGGACTGATTTAATACCGGATACTAACGCTGTAGTCTATATTAAACGTTCGGCTTCCTCCGGGGAAAGACTTTAAAGACAATGAGATCACGTAAAATGATCCTGGGAGGAACAAACCGCTGGGGAGAATTTCATCTGCTGGAAAGAATGACATATTTTATTTTGCTTTGGGATGGGATCTCCCTGCCAGCTCAGATAGAGTCAAATGCTGCTGTCTCCTTGATCAAAGCTCAAATTTCTCATTGCTGTTCCACTAGCTTCTTTTCTGTTCCCACACTGCTGTTCCACATAAATAGTCTCAGTTTTAGTCAAATGTTGCTAGACTGTGCAATACTTATCTTTGCTGCTTTGGCCAGCTTGTCAGCCAAGAAATAGAAATAGCTGCAAGGGATCCAGCATGGGTAGGCTTAGTTATTTCAGTCACCTCCAAAAACCTATAGATAATGCACTTTGGAAAAGGTAATGGCTCTTTATGCAGCTGCAAACTGGGTTTTCTTACTACTGCAAATGTAAAGGAGTGGATTTCAGTGATGAGGCCAAGGTTGCAGGGTTGGGATCCATAACCGGAGGTTGATGATGGGGGTGGCCCTCCAAGGAGGGTCCTGATTCAGTTCCTTCCAGTCAGGGGAGGGAAGTGCTGTATCGGTCGACACCGGATCCAAATATCTTGTGTTTGGATGCAGGATTTTGGGTTGATCCTATGTGATTTCTAATACCAACTCCCATGTATCAACCTTGAAGGTTTTTCTCTGTTACTTTCCATGAAAGAGCAAGACATTCAAATTATTTATATGTAAGCTGTGACTTTGTATGAAAAGAATGACTCTTTATTCTAAGCGTGTTGGGTTTTTTTTTTCTTTAATTTCCTAATCTTTTCTGTAACTAAATGAAGAAATGCCAGTGTTTCCTACCTTCAGTTTCCTACCAGTCCTGAGGTCAACCTGTAAGTGCTCCAAGCAGTGTGTGAATGTTCTTGGGCCCCCTCGGACACTTGGGTCTTGAAGGACACTGTGGCTGTACTTGCAGCCTCCTGAGCATAGAGGAGACAGTGTGGTTCCAAGAGCCTCCTGCAACTGCTCTTTGCTAAAATTGTCAATATGGCCTCTGAAAAATAGCTGGGGTTAGTATAATTTCAGATTGTAAGAGATGACAGTGTAATGTGCCACTGCTGGGAGTCCCTGGAAGCAGTGAGCATCCAGCACCTCTTCTGTAGCACTGCAGGGAAAGCCTAAATCACCACTGACCTCCTGGGGAGGGTCCTGGCTCTGTGCAGAAGAGCCACAATCCAGCCTCTGCGTGCTGCCACATTGCTTTCTGCTTATCTCACAGCGGAAGTCGCTGCTTTTGGGACAAGGGCAGCCACGGTGCAGCCTTTTCCGTGTGGGACTTTGTGGCAGCTGGGCCACCCCTGGACTGAAGCCGCTGGAGCTCTTGCCTGGAGTCCTGCTGGGGTTTTGATGGTCTTTCCCAGTGTTTCCTAGAGCTGGAGCACAGCTTTCAGCTCGTTAGTACTCAATTAACCCACAGCAATGCCTTTGCACGGTGTCTTTCTCATGCACTGTAACCCCTGCTGTTTACTCTGGGGCTGGGGGACTCTGATAGCGATCATCAATTAGTGAGAATTCCTAGTTAGCACAACAAGAAGGCTCTTGAGGTGGCCACATTGCTGCGGGTTTTGTGACAGCAGGCTTTTTAAATGGACAGGGACAGGATTCTCCATTACAGCGGGTCCTGTGGAAGTTGAAGGGAAGGTCCTGCCAGGGGTCTGCTATTGTTTTACATCGACCCCACTGAGCAGGGCTTCAGACATCTGCTGTGCTCTGCATTAGCAAGAGGTAATGGGAGGTTATTCCATATCTCTCAGCCTCCTGACATACGTGTCAGAAGTACTTCCCCCAAAGCAAGGCCTCGCAACGGCCAACCCAGGGTCATTTCAGAGAGGAAGAAACAGAATGCAGAAGTTGAAGTGGTTCCAGTTTCTGTTAGAAAGATCTTCCCACCTTAAAATTTTCTGCTGGTAAAAAGAGCATTGTGTATTTTAGTCATGTGATGCTTCTTTCGTGTGGCAGGTTTTCCTGTCAAGTACTCATTGTAGGGTTGCTGCCAATTATGTGCAGTAACATAACCTCAGCAGATGGCGAAGTTGCAGGGGATGCCAGTGTCACTTGTATAAATGCAACTTCCAGCATCAGACATGCAGTTAGACCCTGGGAGAAGAGACCACTGATCATGTCTTGAAAGTTTTGAGCACACAGCGATTAACAAGCAATAACAATAACAAAAAAGTAAAGAAGAAGGGAAGTTAAACGTTCAAGAATTACCATGCTCGATCTGCTGTTGCCACAGCAAGTGGCTTTTGTAGGACATTTAGACCACCCTGTGCAAAGGAGTAAGCACATCCATCTGGCTGGCATAGAGAAATAGCCAGGGCACAATCATACCTTTATGACCAATGCTGTTCAGGTGCTAGAGACTCAGCAGTTGCCACAAATATGCTGGTACATGCACTGCTTCTTCTATCTCTGTGCAGCTCCCCATGCCACTGGTGGGCATGCCAGCTTCAGCCTGATTTGGGGTGAGATCCACTGCAGCCCAATGGTGCCCAGTGAATCCTGGGTAATGCAAAGTGTTTTTTCACCCTGCCACATCTAGAGCTGTAGTTTGACATGCATTTAAGGAAACACAGTCACTGGGAAAAGCAATTCCCACCCTGCTTTTTCCCAGCTTTTTGCTGTTACTGTCTGCTGCAAAACTTTTAGCAATGTGCCAGTTTAAAAGCACGTAGGATTATTTCTCTGCTAGGCTGCAGTGAGCAGCTTGTGACCTCTCTAGTTTCAGGCAGCTCACACGTGGCTCAGGTGCTGCTCCTGTGCCAGGTCTGTGTGAGGCACCCAAGCTGTTCCCAGCCCTAAGGGGAGGCTAGAGGAGGAAGCATCTTCCATACAGCTTTTGGGCCCATGTGGCTGTTTTGTAGTGCACTATCTTTATGCCCCATCTCACTCAGTCAGCCTTTATTCATTCTATTCTTTTACTAAACTATAACTGGCTCAAGCAACTCTAGACTTTCAATGCCACTGAAAATTTCAGGGCATGCCTAAAAACTGCATTTCAGTAACTATGGTACATGAAAACTCAGATATAAACATTTACTGCCCTAAAACTCCCAGTTTCTGGAGTCAATTTGTCTTTGCTATCGTTGATCACTCTTTCAACCACCATTGTGGAATATGTAATAGAGGAAAGTGCTTGGAAGGAAACAGCAGGGGATCAATTCCAATGGAAACCATGTGTTCTGGAGGAATGATATTTACCTAAATGTGTCTATCATATCTTCCCAAAGGATGCTGCCTTTAGGAGAGAATGGATATGAAAATGTTGCCTCCATAGATAAAAGTTTGGGATATAATTTTTTAGACACAAACTTTAATATTCTTAATTAATTCTGTATTGTAATAACAGAGTTAAAGCCACATCCATGAAGGATAATACCATGTACTCCAAAGATATAAACAACAGTTTAATAAATAGCAACAGATGCTGCCATTACTCATGTTCAGTATGTTCAGATGTTTACATGACCAGTGGCTACATGACAGATTGAAAAGGAGAGTGAGGGAGACAGAGCCCAGTAATGAAAAATCAACTCCTGGTGCTTCAGGCAGGGTTCAAGTACCAATGAGTGTCATACCTCTATTTTTACATGGCATATTCTGCAAGCTTTCATGTTCTGAACAACATTCAGATGAAATTTGAGTTTAATTTGGGGAAAGAAAAGAGGAATCTGTCACAGTCAACTGGAGGCCCAAATCACACATCTGGATTAACACTGATTTCTGTAAGGACACCTCTTAACTGGTGTACCAAGCACTGAACTTTGTGGCTAGAAGTCAGAGCACTTTGGTCCTACTGGGTTGGAAGAGCTGGGTTTGGGCTCCAGTTTGAGGAATCAGTGAAGTGTACCCCAGGACTCCGAATGGCCCCTCGTGGTGGATTGCAGAACTTCAGAGTGGACCATTCCTGCTAACTGTAGTACCTGGAGCAATGTTTCCCCTTGGTTCCATTGTCCACAAACCCCTCTGTCTCCTCTGCAGCATCTACTTAGTTCAGGATGGGAATTCTCCCTGAATTACGGTTCTTAATGTACTGGATTACATCAAACAGGTCTGGGTGTACCAGGATGGGTGATAGCCGAAGGGAAAAGCTGTCAGACTCCTCTGCCTGGAGCTCCTGGCTCCGTGTGAGAGCTCCAGGCAAGGGCCTGTGCTTTAGGGCCTTTGGAGTCTCAGCCTGCCTGGCTGGCCAGCCCAGATAGCAAAAGTCCTGGGTTTACTGTAGAGAAGGGTTCTTGGCAAAGTTGTGGAGGAGATGGAGATGCTGATATTATTTTAAGAAATGCATATGCTTGGACTTTCTGGGCAGAAAGTTATGTCTCTTCAGTGTGCCCACTGCCACAACTGCCTTATCCTCACCGTCTCCCAAGGACCACAACCACTGTTCTCCCCCAAGCTCAAATCTATACCTAATGGCTGCAGGCTCAAGTCTCTCTGTCCTGTCATTCACTCACACCCCTCCTCCCCATGCGCCATCCCAGCACACCTACTTGTTCACCCCTTGTAGACCCACACCCTCAACCCCAAACATGGCCTCAGTGCCTCTTACTCTTACAGCCAACACATAGAATCACAGAATCAGAGAATCTTTGGGGTTGGAAAAGACCTCTAAGGTCATCGAGTCCACCATTAACCGAGCAGTGCCTGGTCCACCACTAAACCACGTCCCTAAGTGTCACGTGGGGTTTTTAAAATACTTCCAGGGATGGTGATTCCACCACTTCCCTGGGGAAGTAGTACCATATATGGCTGGGCAGCCCTTATTTCTGTACTATCAGAGGTGAAATAGCCCTGTGTGTAGCAGAAGGCCACATCTGAAAGGTGAAACCACAAGATCAGCCTGCCTTTGATTTGTAACCTCTCCTTTCATTTACCATCGATGGTTTCTAGATTAGCAAGTGCTAAATACAATGTAGTAATGGCTTCCTGAAAAACAACCGAGTTTAAAGGCATGCATTAAAATCACATTGCCTTAACTACATTGTATGTCACATGGTGCATCATACCTTCCAAATCCAAGTCTAGACAAGGCTTAGAAAAATGCAAATTCTGACATTATGTTACTTTTATCAGTATTTATCCTCAAACTTCATCAAAATCAATAGGAGTCTTTAGTGGACTTTTTGGCTAAAATCTGTTGCCCTACTTACAGTACTGGAAATGACAGCTCAAAACTAAGTTAAACACGAGCAACCACCAAAATTACAAAACAAGCATCCAAAATTTCAAATCCTTGTACCTGTGAGTTATATCACCCACATAATGTCTTAATAAATGAATTGTTTTTCTTTGGTGGGAAAAACCCTTCTGCAAATTCCCTCGCTACTTCAGATGACAGATCAGAGAGTTCAGGTTTAGAT
Source organism: Regulus satrapa (assembly GCA_013396955.1). Taxonomy (NCBI): domain Eukaryota; kingdom Metazoa; phylum Chordata; class Aves; order Passeriformes; family Regulidae; genus Regulus; species Regulus satrapa. The sequence goes on from VWZN01016517.1 coordinate 234,264, forward strand.
CAAAAACTTGATAATGAAACCTAAGGACACAGGTTTATCATCACAATGGGTTGCCAGAGAGGTGGTTTATGAATGTCTCGGAAACACTGGAGCACAAAATAAATTCTCTTGGACTTCCAGTGGAAAATGTCAAGAAATATTGTGGCACTGCTGCTGTGTCCTGTCCAGTCCTGCTCTTCATTTTCTTGGGGAGGGAGTAATTTACTCCCACTTGTAATTAATCTTGCCCTTGTTTATTTGTTCTGATTCTTTAAATAGACAAGAAACAAACCGTGGTCGTTCCCCCCCC
>VWZN01016517.1:234600-245945 GCA_013396955.1 Regulus satrapa
CCTTCCAGCTGAGTTAATGCAGTGGTTTGCATTTTTCTGGGCTTGACTCTTTCAGTTTGTCTAGCAAAACTGTTGTTGCGCAGCTATATCAAATAACATTGCCTCTGAAACAAAGCAGTGGCACCGGCCTAAGTTCACTCATACCCCAGAGTTCTGTCAAGCCCCAAAGTTTTACTGGCACAGCTAAAGAGCAGTTCAAGATATACTCTGGAAATTGCCAAATCAGTGAAATTGATTTGTTTGCTTGCTTGCTATATGAAAACAATTAAAACCTCTATCAAGACCCTTATAAATCAGCAGCATATTGCTTGATTCACCCAGAGAACCTTTGGTAGAAGTTGCTTTCAGCACAGAATAATTAACTTTTCCTTTAAAAAAAGTAATTTATAAACTACATAAACTACATAGTTTATTTTATAAACTACATAGTTTAATTTATAAACTACATAGTTTAATTTATAAACTACATAGTTTATAAACTACATCTCATTAAGTAGTTTTCAACTTTATTTTAACAGAATGCTTCATTTTTCAAAAAAATTTGTGAATTGGTGTTATTTTACCAGTGCTTCCTCCATCTCATTAAGACAACACAGCAGCATAAGGATTAGTCCCTCATCCTCACCTTCTGTTTTCGTGCTGATAGTAGCTGTCATTCCATGAGAATGGAAAAGCCCATGTGCACATGCCAGTGGTGCCTCCGGGGAGAGGGAGGATGGTCTGCAAAGCCTCACTGTGAAGGACCCTGCAGGATGTCACCAAGGCTGTCAAGAGAGCTGCCACCCCCAGGCAGAGGAGATGGGCACAGCATCCCCCTCGTCGCAGCACCTCGCAGCATGGCCCTGACCTTTCCCCACTGAGAGATAAGGCAGTGGCTGCAGACAGTGGTCAGGCACTGCTGGGATCTGTCCACGGAGGAGGCTGGAGGCACCTCACGTAGGGAGACAGCCCACCCATGGCTGTCTGTGGTAACATGCATGGAAACAGAGCCCCTGCACCCACAGAGCTGGGGGTGGGTGGGACTTGGACCAGCTCCCCATGTTTTGACATCTTTTCAGCCCATGATCTGAAGGATCACTGTCCTAGGGCTGAATCTGATGGTGATGTGCTAAGAAAAGCAACAGCCAACGTGCACTGTAGCTTCTGTTTGAAATACAGATATCAGGAATTCTTTGTTTGGAGCCATTGTTTAGCAAAGGAGTTTCATTCCAGCTAGTCTGTAGATGAGCTATCTTGGGAAAGGGGAATTGTTCCCACGCCAGGAACCAAATCAAAGTTATACCTTCATCCTTAGAAGTGCAGTTTTACCTTGCCTGACCCTCCCACCCTCCGGAGGACCCCACGCTGGAGAAGATAGGCTTTGCACGTTCATGCACAGGAAAAGAATAGGGAGAACAAACAAAACACCCCACCCTCTTCCATTTATGTGAGATCAGAAGGAGAGTGTAGGCTAAGCCCAGAGGACTGGATTTATGGTTTCAGAAAAACCTAGTTATTAAAATGTTATGAAAGTTTTCCTCTCCTTTAAATGCATAAATATGCAGATGAAAGGAGCCATGTGATCTGGCCACTGGCCATGCTGCTGCAGGCTCAGTCTAATTATCAGCTGCCAGCTCTGCTGCATTTTAAGTGGTGAACATGATTAAAGATACACAGACAATTGAAAGTTAGATCAGTTCTTCAGGCCTGCTTCTATTTTATAACCACATGGCAGCTTGGCCTTGAGACTAAATCTGTCCTTAGATGCTGAGGGAGAAAAGTTCTGCTGATCAGACGGGTTTTTTCAACCACAGCTCCACGTGCTCTTGAATTCATCATTTTCACAGCAAGCTATTTGCCAAGTCAGACTGTTTCCTTTCCCCACTCTGAGCAAAAGGGGGCTCTGAAGGGGGGAAAGATGCCAGGTAGGACCAGGTGTGTAGGGGGGATCAGGCACTGCAAACGTGTGGCCAAAATACTCAACATCTCCCAACCAAAGAGGTGCAAACTTTTCAAGTGTTTCAAGTGAGTTTCAAAACCAGCATTTCCTGGGGCTTCTTTCTCTTGGGACTGGAAATATCATCAAGAAACCCAGATGGTCTCATGCTTTTGGGGGAAAGCCACAATCCTGTGGGCAGGATAAGGAGCTAGGACTTCTATTCCAGAGCTGCCAAGTTTTTGAGTCGAGTGTCATTGCCATTGCAGCGACAGCAAGGCCGAACAGTCTGGCAGCATCTGTCCTTTTGTCATCGTATTCGCCAGGGGCCAGAGCCTGGCTCTGCAAACTGACAGACCCGTCAAATCTCACACACTGGGTGTGAATGTCACACTGTGGGTTTTTGCCTCAATGCTTCCCAGAGTTATGGCTGGGTATTGTGCTGTCCCCAAGCCTCACCACAATCCCAGGGCCCAGCAAGGTGGATACATCTGCTTGGCTCTGCCTGGGAGCTGCTGTCAAGCTGCACCATGCCTGGGGACTTGAAAAGTGGCAGGCTTCTGAGTCACTTGTTTTAGTTTTGCTTCATGGCTTTCCAGAAAGACATGTCTTTTCAAAAGACAAAGATTTGGCTGGGTTTTAGCACCACTGCAAGTGTGGCACAGCTATCCATACGGTGCTGGGAGTGAGTTGGTGTCTGCACAGCTGCCATGGCCCATTCCAAGAGTGGCTGGAGCCATTGCCTGCCTGCACACCCCTTGGATGAGCACAGCAGCTCTGCCCTGCCTCAGTCTGCTGGGTCAGTGCAGAGCAGATTGGTGCCCATGCATTTGGCATCTCCATACTGTTTCTTAAGCCAGGTAAATAATTTGTGCCGGAAGAGTGAACATTGCTCCAACCTAGCCAAGATATCCTATTTCATGCATGTCCTACTGTTGCTTCAGCAGAGCCCCAGTTTCAGCTGGGATTTCAAGATGCCTTGGATATGCACCGGCTACCTGTGCAGGTTCCCTGAAGGCACACCCTGCTCCAAGGCACCATGTGTGTCCCAGCTCCTGAGCAGCCACTGTGGCCTTCCCGTGAGCCAGCTTGACTGAGGGCAGTTGCCTGGGTGCCACCGAGCTGTGCTCCAGGGCACTACTGTCTCTGTGAGGAAGCTGTGGTTCTCCTCAGCCATGTGGCCATACCCTGTGTTGTGGCAGCCCCAAGCTGCCCCAAACACCTCTGCCACAGCAGGGACATCTCACCAGTGTTTTGTGGGCAGTTGTAGCAGGGGCAGCCAGCTCAGCATTCCTTGTAATCAACAGAGAGAAATGGGCCATTTCTGGGGCAATGCATTTGACCCCTATTAGATATCTACTCCTGCACAGGGTGAATTACATCCTCAGAGCACCTATTGATTATAGAAGCAGTCCAGAATGACTAGTTCAGACACAGACTTGTGAAATGAATCCTTCTCCTGGAGCCTGGTGCCAATATTTGTCTGTGTAAGCTGTGAGACACAGCTGGTGCACTCCCTGTGTGCTGCTGGAAATGTGACTCTACCCTTCTGCTGAGCCAAGGTCTTCACATGTCAGAGACTGGGGAGAGGGGAGCCAGGCTGTCTCCTTGCACCCTGATTTACGAGCTAGATGCTAACAAAGTCACTCCATCCTTTGAAAAGGAGCAGCACGTGAATGTGTGCAGCTCTCTCTTTCCAAGGTCGGGGCCTCCTCCAGTTTCTTGCTGATTTAACCATCACACAACCAACCAATAAACCAATAAAACAAGGGAGACAAACCTGGAAGATAAAACAGATTATTATGTCTCACACCTGGGCAGTCCCAATGTCCCCTGCCCTCCTGCACAACCTTTGGGTTTTTAGCCTCCTTGTGTTACATTTGTCAAGACTTATGCCAGTCAACAAAATGCATCTCCTCTGTGCCAAAGCTGTGCCTTAGGAAGTGTCACTGTAATTTTGTGTTCCCCTCAAAGGTTTTCTTTTTCACTAGTGGGACTGGAACATCGATGCTCTCAGAAAACCAAGGATTCCCAAAGCCACAGTTCGTGATTACAGATTTGTTAAGGTGGAAATTTGCATTTTCTCTATTCTGCTCAGGCTACATTGCTTCCCAGGTCACATTCTCTCTTTTAGGGATAAACTAGTGTGCTCTAACTGCTCAGTAAAGGCTATTTCAAAGCATAATCTCTTTCACTGTTTGACAAAATAAACATGCCTTTTCCTGGAGATTACTCCATTGCAAAAGATAAGCAAAATGGATCAGTTATCAATGCTAGCTCTCCTATAAAGGCCATTCCATACTGATCCAACACATACAGTCAGGCCACAGAAGTCTGTTTTTTCTGTCATTAATAATGCATAAACATGCTGCTCTTTCTAGTCTCAGCCAGATGTCTCTGCATTATTGGCCTACTCTCACTAATATATTCTCTGGTAGAGGAAAAGAGGATTAATAACATGCAGAGAGTGGCAGGAATATATATGTATATAATTCCCTGTTTTCTCTTCTCAGTATTTGTTTGGGTTTAAACATGAGGAGAGGGTGAGAAGGGATTGTTTGTCAGCCTGCTGGCATTTCCCTCTGATTCTTCAGGGCTGCCCCTGAGGTACAGTACAGCCAGGACTTCTGACAGCCTCTGCTCTGGAAGTAAAATGTTATCTGTATATTTGCATCTCAACCCTGCTATCAAATTACTGTTTATCCACACTCCAGCCATATAATAGCATATCTTTTGATAGGGAGTTGTTAAATGTGTTGGTTCAGAGGCTGGGGGGAAAAAAGAAGTGACTATATTTACAAGCCCAATTCACATTTCAAAAACATTTCAATAACTCAATTTTTATCAGTACAGGAGAGGAAAGAACACAAATAATTAAACTGGACAGTGAAAACAAGCAGGAGCATTTGACTTCAGTCTGTCAAGCCAAAGCAGAACCTCATTATTGCCAAAAGGGTCTCACAAAGTCCTTGTCTGCCCTTGCCTCTGTGCTTCTGCCAGGTACCTTGAGTTCCTGCTCCCTGAAACCAAATTTTATCCATCAAAATGGAAGAAAAATTTCTGAGCAAAGAAATTAAAATTAGTATGTGAGGTTAGTGAGAGAAAACTGGCTGGGTAAATGCCAGAGGAAAAGGGAGGTTGCTGATGGGTTAGAATATATTGGTAAAGAAAGGCAGGGGGATATAAAAGGACAGGAGAAAGAACAGAGCTGTGGCAGGTGTGGCTGGAAGCACCATGGTACAGGAACATTGCCCTTGTGGTTTTGCACTGCCCTAAAACAAATATGAATCTGTTCTTCTGGAAAAGCTTTACCACCACTTCCCTCGCACCATCCCCTGCAGCGAGGCTGCTTCACAGCCAGGCAGATCAACAGGCATTAGAGACAGAAAAGAACCTGGAGCAGGTATTAGTGCTAGGTCAGGGAACGCCCTGCTGTGGTTGCTTGAGTGTGGTCTGGAGGCCAGGGAGGCAGAGAGGGTGTGGGTGCCAGAACCAGGGAGCTGCACAAAACCCAGTTTTCCATCCATTGTGGTAGAGACTGAGACTGACTCACCTAAATTAAGAAACTGCCCTCTGGCCCTCCTCCCTGGGGCAGGGCCTTCCACTCAGAGGCTCTTGTGCTTACATCTGCTTCTGAAGTGTTTTAATGGGACACAGGATCATCACAAAATGGTTGAGATTGGAAGGGAGCTCTGGAGGTCAGCCTGTCCAACCTCCCTGCTGAAGCAGGGCCACCTACAGTTAATTGCACAGGATTGAACCAATGTAGTTTTTTATTATCTCCAAAGAGAGAGATTCCACAACACCCTACTTGCAAACACAATGTGAACAACACAAGTCCTCATCAGCTCTCTTCTACAAGGGATTTCAGGGAAGACTTGTGAGATATTGCATTTCATCACCCTGCCTGGACTCCTCTGTCTAGTTGTGCCTTTGTATGACAGGGCAACTAAATCTGCTCTGTCACATTGCTTTAAAATTAGTTTGGTTAGCACTGGCACAGTCCCCTCTTGCCTAATGGAAATACCTCCCCAAACTGAGATATGCCCTGAGAGGCACTCCCATCTCCCAGACACTGCAACGAGCCAGTGTGGGTGCTTACCTAGCAGAAAGTAAGGGTTTTTTGGTTGGTTTGTTTTTTGGTTTTGGTGTTTTTTGGGGTTTTTTTGTTGGTTTTTGTTTTTGTTTTTTGTTTTTGGGGTTGTTTTTTTTTGTTTTTTTTTGTTTTTTTTTTTTTTTTTTTTTTNTTTTTTTTTTTTTTTTTTTGTTTTTTTTTTTTTTTTGTTTTGTTTTGTTTTGTTTTGTTTTGTTTTGTTTTTTTTGGTTTTGCCAGGTCAGTTTTCTGCTGGTTTAGTTTCCTGAGCTGACTTACCTCACGGTCAGATAAGCATTGTGCCAGCAACCAGGTATACAGGAGGGACTGGAACAGCACAGCAGATGAAACGCTTGGTTAGCTATGTTTAACAATTGTGCAAATACAGCTTGCACAGTTCATGTAAGCAGTAGTAAAGCTCTTAGTCTCAGAACCCCCAAATCTCTAAATACTATACTGCAAAAGGGGTTCTGCAGACCAAATAACTGGGACTGTGAAAGCACAGAGAGTAAGGCCAGGGCGGCAGCAGTGCTAAGAATTTTGAGAGACCCCAGTTGTAAGAGTTGCATGCATGTCCTTTGTATTGACTCTTGGCCTGATTACCAATGGCAGGAGCCTGCTCACTCACAGTAGCAGCAAAGACAGACATCCTCTTCCTCAACTTCCCCAGCTGTGGGGGCTCTGCCAGGCTGAGTTGATGGCTGTTGGGGAAGGGGCTGTCATGCACTGCCCTTGGTGAAACCTCAGAGAAGGTCCCATGTGCCCTTGAGAGTTTCATACACTGGTTATTGCACTGCTCCATGTTGCTGAGGGCTTTCTTCTAAGAAGGGGCTGTGTTCTCCACGAGCCCTTGTGCTTGCTGTGAGATCCAGGCACACAGCTTCCGTGATGTCATGGTCTCACCCCAGCCAACAGCCAAGCCCCAGGCAGCCACCACCAGTGGGACTGGGGAGAGAATCAGAAAGGTAAAAGGTGAGCTGAAAAACTCGTGAGTTGAAATAAAGACAGTACGATTGGGGAAGCAAAAGCAGCACAAACAAGCAAAGCACAACAAGGAATTAATTCACTGCTTCCCATGGGCAGGCAGGTGTTCAGCCCCAGGAGGGCAGAGCCCCAACACACCTGATGATGGCTTGGGAAGACAAACACCACTCCAAATGTCCCCCCTTCCTCCTTCTTCCTCCCATTTATATACTGCACATGATGCCATATGGTCTGGAATATCCCTTTGGTCATTTGGGATCACCTGTCCTGGCTGTGTCCCCTCCCAGCCTTCCATGCACCTCCAACTTCCCTGGAAGGCAGCACAGAAAAGCAAAAAGGCCTTAGCTCTGTGTAAACCCTACCCAGCAATAACAAAAACATCTCCATTACCAACCCCGCACTCAGCACAAATACAAAACAAAGCCCCATACCAGCCACTGGGAAGAAAATTAACTCTACCCCAGCCAAAGCCAGCACACATGAACATAAGTCTCCTTTTGGCTTGTTTCACCCCTTAGTCACCCTTGCTGGTGGCAGCTGGTGGGCAGCTTTGTCACTGTGGTGCATCTTCTGACAGCTGCTCCCAGGACTGAGGGCAGCTGAGGCTCCCTGAGAACCGGCATGCTCAAAATCTCTCTTAATGGGTTTAATTTCCTCACAAGACATTTACAATTTGGGTCTGTGTGACAAACAGTAAATTTGAAAGGGATAAAAGCATGATGGTATAAATCCATTTTGATCACTCAGCTTTCTAACAGAGATTAATTCTTCCCCTCATATGATTCAGTAGAAGAGAATCCATGGCCATGACTCAAGCCCGTAGCTAAAAGTCATGAAGGAAATATTCAAAAGTTAAAACAGTCAGAACACAAAGCCTCTCTACTAATTTCTGGAAAACCTAATGGGGAAAAAAAAAGGGAGGACTTAATCAGCAGGTGGTGTGCTGGGACAGCTGTGGATTAATACTGGTGTACCAGATAAGGCCTGGCCAGTATGGGAAAAGCACTTCAGAAAAGTTGAAAAACTGAAAATAACACACTGTAAAAATGAAACTAATGAATGTTGTGATGCATAAACAGCAAAAAAGCACTGGGATTTGGGAGAAGCACACCTTCTGTGCTCTTTCAGCCTGCCTTGCAGCAATGGCATCATCCTTTTAATGTTCCTACATGTTAACAAAGGACACCCTTCCAAGAAGACTTGCGGGGATTTCCAAGCTCTCCTCTGGCTGTGCTGGTGGAGGCAATGACCCCGAGCTGAGTTGCTGTGGGCTCCCCTCGTTGCCCAGCTGGCTCAGCCCCACTGCAGCAGAGCTGGATGGAGCTGTGCCGGCTCCGTGCTCTGCTGCTGTCTGCACAAGGAACACAGTGCCTGCTACGAAATTATTTTAGGATGATTTAATTAAACTGATACCGATCTCTCTAATGTAAACACAAAACAAGAAAAAAAAAATGTATCCTTGCTTTAAATCCTGTGTAATGTAGCAAATGGATGGTAAACAGAAGGTCGAAGGGAGGGTGAGCTGGCTTGTGTGTGCTTAAATTTGGAGGCTGCACTCAGTGTTTGATGTAAAGGCAGGTAAGCTGCTGCCTAGCATTGACAGAAGGTAGGACAGAAAAAAGGCAAATTTTCAACAGTGAATAATTCTTATTATTCCTGTTGAAACTGCCAAAATTTCGATTGTCTATTGATCTTAGTGTGAAATTAGGAAGCGTCCCAGAAAGGTGAGGGGGAAAAAAAGGTGGTGCCTTGTGCTGGTTTACTGCGTTTATCCTGACCCTGAGGAGTGCAGGTGGGGCAGCTTAGGAGAAAGCCTGTGGAGGAAGAGCTGCTGTGGGGAAAGAGATGGGGTTGAAAGGAGGCAGGAGAGGAAGAGGCAGGGCAGAACTTTGGGGGATGCTCTGGGCAGAAGCTGAGCCGCCTGATCTTAGGAGGTGGCAGATTGCTGGCTGAAAGGATGTGGTGGGAATTGCTGCTGTAGATCCTGCCTTGGGAATGATCACACTCTGGGAAATGCTTCTCACCTAGGCCTCAGGTGCTATTCTCTCTCCGCAGATGTCCTGAGACATGGAGACTCCAGTAAAAAGTACATATGTGAACTGGAAAGTAGACATTCACAGGCTTTCTGCTGCACTGTCTGGGATGAGGTATTGTGGGGAGCAACCACATCTTGCTCCTTAAAGACCATCTGCTGTGTTCTCCAGACAGGCACCTCTTGCCAAATGCACCATGTGGAAGTTTGATTCATCTACCAGACATGCCAGGGAATGGGAGAAGCCACAGGACAGGCTTCCCTGAGATTGGGGGAAGGATAGATCATGTGGGCTGTGCCACTGGTGTGGAAGTCAGAAGAGCACACAGGATGGGCTGAGAATGTTTCCCTGCCATTCCTCCAAAATTAACTATCTCATGGTGCTCATTATTTCTCCAGATACTGACACAGTGCTGCTGATGGGTTTGGTAGGTCCTGTGTGCCATCTCTGGTGCAGCTCCCGAGGAAGAAGAGGATGCCCCAAGGCTCCAGAGCTCAACATCTCCTTCCTGCTGTTGCTGCTTGCTGTGCCAGCTTGGTCCATTTCCTGGACACATTGATAAGGTTTGCTACCCCATTAATAAGGGTGCTATCCCTCACCAAGCTTCATCTGATCCAGTGGACAATGTGTCCTCATTTTCAACCCAAATTCGACAGATAGAGCTGCCACATTGCTATCAGCCCATGGTATATCCACATGAAAATACAGAATCAGAAATTAGTTTCTGCATAGTCCAACCAGTGAGAAACAGGAGTAGTTTGGGGCAATTTCTTTATTTGCTCTAGTGAGTGAACTGAAAATTCAGTAATTCTGATGATCCTAACTTGTCCATACAGGCAGTCACCTACCATCACCCTATGAGTTTGTAGCAGAGCTAGGTATAAAGCACCAATTGCCTCAAGGTATTTTTGCTGGTGTTTCCCAGACTGACTGAAAAGTGTTTATTAACTTCAGCACAGAGCAGTACTAGCAGTGGCTGCTCATCTCCTGATTCCCAGACACCTTGTGTCCTTGCACCTTGTGGGAACCACAGCTTTGATCTGTCTACAGAAGATTGTACAGGGATCTCAGATTTCTGGTCTTAAGCCTGACTTATGAATTCAGGTTTCATCCCCGTTGGAGGTGGGGTATTCAAAAGACCCTGATGTTGCTGGTAAACAAACATTTGAACACCTTCTTTAGTAACTGGTTATAATAGAGAAGAATCATAACATGTCCTGTAATACAAAGTAGAGAAAATACTCTTGCTGGGGAAGTCATATACTTAAAGTTTACACTGCAGCACATCAGAGGAGTCATACAATTAAATGATTTCACTCCTTCCACCTTCCATTTAGCAATCAATGAAAGTTCTCCCTTCTGGGAAAAACTTCATGGGGGGGAAGCTCTTAGCCCATTGTTTTGCCTGAGGTGCTAAAAAGAAATACATCATTATTTATATGTTAATGAGGAATTCTCTTTAGGCAATGCATTCTGCAAGGTGTTGCAATGGGGGACTGGGAGGTTGGTCCATCAGAGGAAGCTAATTCATCATCAAAGTGAGTCAGGGAGCTCCCCGGTGAGAGCTGGAAATAGGGCATTGGGAGAGTGACAGATCACTGGGTGGCATGTGTCCCCCCCATTAGCACTCCCACTGACAGCCCTGCCACTGCCAATTCCCAGGCTCCAGCTCATGCACATTATTTATAGAGCATTTCACATTCCTGGTTGGCATCCAGTCGATGTTGGTTTCAATTAGAATAAATGCTTATTGATTGAGGGGAGATGGGCCAGCTGATTAGCTCCTTGGGAAGCAGAGCACGGTTGGCTGAGGGCAGGCTGGGCTCTGCGCAGAAGCGGGAGTGAAAATCTGTCAGGGAGGAGAGGTCTTCGAGATTAAATCAATTCATTGAAGAGTCCATCTAATAAAGATAAGCGGCTAACTTCATTAGGGAATTAATGATAGGCCTGATTAAAAAGCCCTGCGGGAGCCCTGTTGACTTCAACAAGCTTCGGATCTAGCCCAATATTTGCCTTGAAGCCACAGCTCCCTCCCTCTGATTAAGTTACTGAACGCTGTACTCCCACAGCCAGACGGGGATCACATAAGGCACACCATGCCCTGCTTGAGCATCCAAAACTGTCCACCCAAACTTGTATGTACATTTAGGAGGAATTATTTTTTTAAATGGTCTTTGAAGAAAAATCTTAGCTGGTGGATAAAAGCTTTAGAAGCATGAAATACAAAAAAGCTCCGCCAGCAGGGACCGGGGCCGGCCCGGTGCGTGCGGCAGCGCTCCCCTCCTGTGGCCGGGAGCGGCCGGTGCAGCCGGAGCGCGGC
>VWZN01016517.1:245968-306132 GCA_013396955.1 Regulus satrapa
GCACGGCAGCTGGGGACAGGTGCACAGCGCTGAGCGGAGATGGATGGGGGAACCACAGCTTTAAACTTTCTATGTTAATTTTTTTCCCCCACTTCCTTCCACGTTTTCTTGTTATTTGAAGAGTGCACGTCCCTTTAGGTTCACGGCCAGTCTGTACTTGGACAGTGCTGTGATTTGTGAGCTTGGGCAGGGATCTCGAAGTGGCTGAGCTATGGGCTGCAAAACCCTCTCTTGGTGTGACTTTTCCCATCCGAGGTACAGCATGACCTTGACAAGCCCAAAATGCTCAGTGGGATCAAAAGAGAAAGGCTTTTACATGAGTCTCTAATACTGATAAATCCACAGGAATAGCTATTCTGTAAATGATTAATTAGTCCCTCCATTATTCATGCCTGTGTCAGGTGCTGTGAGGGGAAGTCCCAGGGCAGTCTGCCATTGCCTGCCTGCTGCTTCTCTAGAGCTGCTGCTGCACAGGTGCAGGTGCTCCAGGGATGCAATTTCTGGGCAGTTTCACTTTGCAAATGCCAGATGGAGCAGCAATGGCACAAAAGTGTTGCTCAGATACCACTGCCTTTCTGTGGGTCTTTATTGCCTTTAGCGAATAGGTTTCAATGTTTAATGGAGTCAGGATATTCACTGGCAGCTTCTGTGGAACATCAGCAGCAGCACATAGACTAAAGGACAATAACATTGTTTCTAGTGGTTAAAACCTAACAAAAATCAAATCAAACAAAAATCTCATCTACCGTTTTGTCTGCAGCCACAACAATAAGGGAGGAAATTCCTTTGGAGTCCACACACATAGGAGGAGTCAAATAATTTGAGCAGAACTTCCCCTCAACCACAGGATTTTCTCCTCTGGCCTAAGCCTTGGGACGTGAGGCTAGGATGCTCTGCCCAGGAGGGGCATTCTCAGCTCACCACCACAGATCTCCTACCCTGCAGCCAGAGCTCTAATTACCCACATCATTATCTCAGCCTACCCTGCTGGAAATGTTGTCGCGGAGTATGGGGATTCACTAGGAACACAACTTCCAGTGTAGGACAATGTAATCATTATTGCCATCAGAGAAGGGAGTGACTAATAAGGACATTCAGAGAGCATTTTGTTCATCCTTCACTCTGTGGCTTCAAAGACAACATTAAAAGGCATAATTAAGCAGCTAAGTGCTAAAGCTGCCTTGGCTCTTTTAGTTAATTTCTTTCCAATATCAAGACATAAAGTGGACAATAATTTCCCAGCAGGCCAGCAGCTCCACCCTTAATGAGCTAATGGATCTTACATCTGCCCACTGTCATGCTTTGCATTTTTACCTGGTGTTCACTTTCCCCCCCTGCTGATTCCAGTGACACTGTCCAGAAGAGGTGATTGGCCCATTTTCATCTCACTCCAACCCCTCTTTGCAGAGTAGCTCCTCACAGCTACAGTAAAATGCTGGATTTTGATGACTGTCTGCTTGAGAGATTAGTTTGATTAGGTAAGAGATTTGAAAGTGCTGGCATGTTTAATACTCAGCACAGGTTTATTCAGCTGTTTTGTGGAGCATGAGAAGTTCTTCAAGTCTCCTGAGGGAAAAGCTGGACACAGCATTGGTGGCTCTGGCAATTTCTCCTGTGTTACCTTGACCAACCATTCTTGATATGATGCCACAACTAACACTGTTATGTTACACAGTGCTCTTTGTTTAACATATTCTACTTACAACAGTTCCACATAGCATAGAGTTGGTCTTTGGGCGTTTTATTGTGTTTGTTTGTTAGGTTTCATTGTCTTTTTCCTGTAAGGATGATTAAACCACAGAGAAGTCCTGTGTAACACATCCATTAGGCTCTCAGAGGCTCTGGTATCCTGTCCCTTCCCAGCTCACCAGTGCTCATAGCACCAGTGAACCCCAAGGAGCTTTCCCAGCACAGCTGTGGTGCAGGTAGTAGCAGGGAAAGGGCTACATCTGCTCTCCCACCCCATGGGTTTCAGCATCCCTGCCTCTGTTAATAGGAAAGAATGATTGCAGCTCATCCCTGCTTCTTTTAGTGAATTTGTCCTTTTGGTAGTCCCTGCAGTATCAATGCCAACTTTTAGAAAACATGCATAAACCTAAGAGACAGCCAGGCCCCTAATTCTCATTTAATAGTTTCCTAGCATTAATTTAAAAATATTATACCCTTTTCTGTTAAAATAAACATATCTGTTTTAAGTTCTTTCTTCAGTAAAATACCTTAAAATGAGTTACAGTAAATTAAAAAAAAAAAAAAGAAAAGAAATTGGAAGGTTAAAAAAAAAAAAAAAAAGAATGTTTAAATAAAACCACACATGCTTTTCTGACCTTCCGGTATTGAAGTCAGCTTCCAAAAATAGCAAAACGGGCGTCTGGTATTCCTTAATACCTCCACGCGTCAAGGGAGGCTGTTAAAATTAATGGAGTAGTACCAACATAAAGGAGGGATAATGAATTTGATTGGTTTTATTGCTTCCCCCAGTGCTACTGAGAGGTGCCAATCTGTTTGCAGATGTTGCAAGACACTTCCAGGTGCTTAAAGAACTCAGCCAGTGTAATACTGAATATGGGGCAAACTTAATGAGACTCCTAAATGATTAATTACACATCCTCTTTCCCACACTGGAGACAAATTAAGCATTTTAATACAGTAGTCAAAAGTAGGCCAGATATTTTGATGTGACATGATGAAACCCGACTTTTCTGCTCCCCAGGTGTTTGGATGGGGTTTTGAGCAGCCTGGTAAAGTGGAAGGTGTCCCTGTCCTTTGTAGGAGGGGTGGAACCAGATGATTCTTAAGGTCCTTTTGAACCTAGGCCATTCTATGATTCTGGGATTCTGAGTTGCCCAGAAGAAAAGCTGCACAGAACAATGATGTTTGATAGCAAAAATGTGAACCTTTGCTGCTCTTTGCTCTTCTTATCACCTGGTTATAAGGAACTCCTTAAAAGTGAATTTAGACAGAAGCTAGTGCAATCTTCTCCAAACAATTAACATTTATAAAAATACAATTTTTGGTTAAAACCCCTTGTATTATTTGCTTAGTTCTTTACAGAGAATTAGATTCTATGTATGCTTTTTGCTGAAACTGCTAGAAAAATAGGGGACAATCAGAAAAAGCACAATAAATCTATATGTGTCCTTGATTTATACTCAGTCATTGCTGTGATTAATGTAATATATACATAAGAGAGGGAATGCAGCTTAGAGATGGGTATACCTGCACCAGTTACTGAAATGTTTTTCAGTAAATCTAGTAAGATGATAATACTGGTAGCTGTAAAAAGAGCAGGTACACTTATGAACTGTTGCATGAAGAAGTAGATCGGTTATAACCATGCTCTTAGAATTGCAGAAAATTAATGTATTTGTGCCTTTGGTTCATATATGTGTATGCCAGTGTATGTTACACGTATAGCATATCGTATATATTTATATACTATATAAATATATATGTTACACACGTGTCCTATAGATTATATAACTCTAAAATAGCAAAAAAAAGTAATTTCTATAGAATTAACGTTCAGCTGGTTGTAAGAATGCAATAGCAACTCCATCATGTTCCAGGAGAGGGCAGTCAGACATGTTCACGGGGTTTACAAGCCATCTGTAAATCCAGAGCACATATAGGGTAACCTAACAAATACAAACATTAATTTCTGCTTTCATGACCTTACTGATTGCAGTTCAGAGTGAAACATGGCCCTGAACTTTCCAAACCATCAGTCTGGGATCAAAAACGCTCTCCCTAATGCTACAGCCAAAGTTTTCGCCGACCTCCTGAGCAATCTTCAAGCAGCTGACAAATATTAAAGCATTGTGTAAAGGCCAATTTAAATCCTGTGGGGCAGGTGATCCATGGACATTTCTCTTTAGCATGGCTTCCTCAGGAAGTCTTGTGCTCGTGGAAGAAGGACAGTGTTGCACCTTCTCTGTAGCTCAAGCGTCCCCACAGCAAGTGAGTAATAGCCCAAGAGTAGCTACATCACTGGGAATAATCTGAAAGGTGCTATTAATCTCCTTGTTATGCTGATGGTAGGTGCAAGTCAACACAAACATTAACTGCAAACCTGTTCAAAGTGCTTTGTGCCAAGCAGCACATGGCAATACTGAGAGGCTTTGTGTTTTGTATTAATTAACTCAACAAGAAAGACAATTGAAATGAAGTGTTTTCAGTTGTGTTTTCCAGTGCTAATCAGCAGCTCCTTATCTTTAATCACGCCGGCTTTGCTGTTCTTTTCCAGCAGGTGACAGAGGGACCGTGTAGGAGTGTCTGACATAGGTGGGCTGAGCGCAGCAAGGAAAGGATGAGTGGAGAGAGAAACCTCCTGCCCACATGGAGAGCACCGAGCCCTGTCACCAGACCCACAGCCACCATCACAGGCACCCACCAGATGAGCAGCTCCAGCCTGTGTTGTCCTGCCATTTCAGCAGCCTGTGCTGCAGCATTGTTGGGCTGAACTATGAACATTCTCCAGGAGCTCACTCGGGCAATGTACCACCAGGCAGGTGGGTCCCAGCCTTCCTTCTTCCCATCATCCTCACAAGGCACTGATCACTCTACAGGTGACACTGCACTCACAGAGATTCTCAAATCCTCATGCATGGTTGCAAAAGACTACCTCGCCCTCTAAGGGCAAGGCAATAGGACCTGGATATGTGTGATATCCTTTACAGCTCCCTCCAGGCCTGCAGTGTGCAGCTTGCTTCAGGGTATGAACACCTCTGGTCCCCTCAGAAGCAAATATGGTGCCTAAACTACTCAATGGTGGGAAGGCTGCGAGGACAATGGCAGGGACAGGGCTCTCTCAAGGCTCTACCCCAGTCCTAGGGGCCTCGGCCTCTGTGCACCATGCAAGCGACCTCCTTGACTCTCCAGCTGTGAGTCCAGCATCCCCAGGGTGAGCAGAGCCAGCATCCACTCAGCCATAGAAGTGTGGGACTTCGAACTCTTAAGGAAGTTCTTGTAGCCTGTCACTGCCTTCAGTTCATTATTTCCCTACATCTTCATTTCTCCCCAGCACAAGATGGTTGCCTGGTTAACAGAATGACATCTCAGTTAGTTCCTGTAGCTTTTGGGTACCAGTTCCAAATGACCATTTCTATCTTGAAATCATGTTTCTGTTGACTTGCTGCTCTGTCCCCTAAGACCCCCATGTCCAAGATTGATGTTTCTATTTCTGTTATGAATTCTTTTTCACTGACTTAATGATCTGTGTCACCTCAATGTAGAGTTGTATTAGTGCCCGTGCTTTCAGAGTACTTTTGGAAATATTAGGTATCTATATGAATCTAAGCATTTCAAAGTTTGATAGTTTCCCTCATTCTTGTGTTTTATATCTTGCAACATTTAGTACTGACAAGATCAATAATGCTACGCAAAAGAACTATTTCTAGGGCTATAGATATGAGCCTGAAGCAGTATTTTGCTGTATTAAATTATATAGGAAGAGACAGGTAGGTAGTGAATAACAAGGTGTGTATAAATCACCCAAAATAATTAAATCCTTCTTTGTAAGATCCAAAAGACAAAGCCAGATGCAGTGTAGAAAGAGAGCCAGATAAAAAAGCCAAGTTTTTGCTATGGCTTTGTAAAATCTCATCCAATAGTTTGACATTGCAGAGCCATCCCAAGTCTGAGATTTTATAGAATCATAGAATGATTAGAGTTGGAAGGAACCTTAAAAATCATCTAGTTCCAACCCCCCTGCCATGGGCAAGGACACTCCTCACTAGGCCAGATTGCTCAGAGCCCCATCCAATCTGGCAATGTGTGCATGTATCTGAATCACTGGTAAGAAGAGATAGCAGAGTTAGCTACTGCCAGATTCCAGATGAAATTGCTCAAGACAATGCAAATGCAGATGACCAGCAGGATAAACCCTAGAGCCAAACACCAAACATGAAATTCTACTTTTGGCTACTAAAAATCCTCAGGGGAATGTACCTGGTCTCTAACCAAGCTGTATTACCCACTACTGGGTGTTGGCCAGTACCCTGAGAGCCGGTGGCAAATCTCCCACAGAGCTCAGTTCTTCCTTGCCCAGCTGCTGGGTGGCTGCCCAGGCCCTGGACAGACAGAGAAGAGTCTGTGCAAACAGGCTGGGCCGAGCCTGGAAGAGGTCCCTGCCATGACAGCACGTATCCCTGCAGAGAGCTGCTGGGTAACCCTGCAGCACCTCAGACAGAAACCAGGCTCAGCAGCCTCAGCTTTTGAATGCTGCAAAAATGATGGGAAAAGTAACACCTAAATTCTTTCCTGCTTAAAACCTAAGATCCATAAAGCAATGTTTGAAAACCCTTGGGATCTTATGGTTCAGACTACCTCAGCTCTTCCTGGAGTTAATGTCAGTGAATGTCCACCCTCCTGCAGGCTGACTTGCTTTGTGATGGATCCAGTACACATCATATGAATGTGTGCTACATCACGCAGATCTTCCAGAAAGGTTACCGCTTTTTGTGTTTTTTTTTTTTTTTTTTTTTTTTTTTTTTTTTTACTCCATTGAATTGGTTAGAAAAAATACACTTCATCCAATATCTGGTAAGTACATAAACATAACTGCTAATTTGGTCCTTGTAATTTTGGAGAACCTCTGCAAGCTTTTCATAAAGATTAAGGTGAATGACCATCACTGCTATGAAAAGCATGGGGTAAATGACCACCAGAAATAGTTGTCAGGGATGACAGTGCTCAAGGACTGAAAACTCTACACATGCTGGAGCATCAGCCACAGCCAGTGCACCCCTGTTTGGATGCCTGTGATATATTTCAGGTTTCTTGGCTGTACTGTTGGATGCCACATAACTCTGGGGGTCAAGTTCACTCCTGGCATAAGTTCAATGAAATCAAATCATCTGCCTTTGGGTTACTGGTGCTGCAGTAGGGACTAATTTGGCCCTTGGTGTTTCATTTCGATTGTATTCAGTTTGAATTAGCATTGATCATTTCACACAGCAGGCAGGCTTTACAAACAGGAGTTTTCTCTTCACCTCCTGCTGGGTGTCTCCCCACATGTCTTCTTCCATCTTTGAAAAATTATTCTCTTTAGTCCTATTGTATCTGAGAGAAGTATTCATCAATGGAGAGAGAGGAACGTGGATTAGCCTCACATCTGCTCGCCTCCCTGCTATGGAGCGGGGTGACGCTGAGCAGTTTTGCCAAGGGAAACAGTAGCAGAGAGCACTGTTGATGTAGATAGAAGTAAAAAGTCTGCCCTGAGGACAGCTTGTCAAATGAAGCCTCCTGTGCCATTAATTACAGTTCCGAGGTGCAGATGAAATATGTATGTGATAGAAGAGGTTTGCCTTTTAATGTATTATTTGAGCATTTTTTTTAAAGAGACAGCATCAAGCCGAGCCTTCAGCTCATGCACAGAGGGTTTGCTTTTCTTGTTGCTCACGGAGTCTTGCAATTTCATTCCTAGAATGAAAGAGTAGTTCTGGTTACACCTCCAAAGACTGACTTCTTCCTGGGAAACCTATGGGAAGGGTTCTAACACTGACAGACTATTTGTGGGCGCAACAGCTCTCACATCAATATTCAGAATTATGAGAGTAATCCCAAAGTAATTTTATTTCTTAGAGAATTACAACTAATTAAATGGAACTGCATACAAAATAAAAATCATATTGGGAAGAACTATAATTAGGCTCTAGTTAGTATTTTTGTGTTTCATATCACAAGTGTAACAAGACCTTTGATGACAGCATACCATGACTGTACTGACTATAGAAGTACCCTGAGATCTCAGCCAGGGCAGGAGCTCCAGAGACAGGAGCAGTGTGAACAAATTGTATAATTGTATAACTGTATAACCTCCCACCCTAGGCAGGTTACAAGAGGGACTTTGCTGTCTACAGAGGGAAACTGAGGCAGGGAGAAATCTAATCTTTGATTAGTGCTAGAGAGGTGAGCCAGGAACTAAACTTAGCCTGCTGAGTCCTGGCAGCAGCAGCCCTTTCCCTGGGACAGGCTGCATTCCTCCTTCCAACACCACAGAGCAATAAATAGCATCAAGCAGGGAAAATGGAAAGGAGAGAAGGGAGAGCTCGGGGCTCTCCTCTGAGATTGGCGATGACCTGGCAGAGCAATGAAATGGCCAGGGAGAAGGATTGACAGCTGGCGGAGCCGTGCCTCCCTCCTCTGAGCCATGTAGGAGTGGGACAGTGGAGGCAGGAAGGTCAGGGAGGAAGGTGAAGATGATAAAGGTGGCTTGAAGAAACAAAGAGGACAAAGTGTCCTCCTGAGAGGGCTGAGCCCTACAGGGTGTGAGGTGAAGCCCTGTCCTGTGGGTCAGGGCACCTGTGGGCAGGGGGCCCAGGGCAGGCTGGCTGCTGGGAACAGACCCTGAGCCCCCGCAGTGCTAGTGAACACTGGCTTGCTTCTCCCGACTTTTTCAGCTGCAACGAGTCCTTTTTTACACCCCAGGCTCTCTAGCATCCCCAGCACATCACATAATTCCCCCATGGCCCCACTGCAGTACTGCCTGACACTCCAGCCTTCCATTCTGTATCCCCACCTTCCTCTTGTGTCCGTGTAACCCTGTCTGTGCCACTGGCAGGGGTAGAGGGGGCACCTGCAGGGCAGCTCTGGGGCTCTGTGTGTGTCACACGGCCACCCTGTCCACACACAGGGACTGTGGGTCACACTGCCACCTGCCTCTTCACAGTACGGACAAGTGTGACCTTTAACCATGCCAATTTCTCCTCTTTAAAGAGTCCCAGATGCTTTCTGGAAGCTGTAGGAACTTTAATGCCCTGTGAACCTAATTTTTACTAGGATCTAGGAACATGGGGTGAGGATTTATTACCATAGGCACTGTGCAAATCTTGTTTCTTGAGGAAACAACAGTGGAAAAGAATATTTAAATGGCAAGACACCACTGGGACAAACTCTGCTTCTAGATAGATGGATGGGAGTCTTGGTTATTTCAGTGCCAAGCACCGTGTGCCTTTCCAAAGGCTTAACTTTTATCTGGCAAAGGTGTGGCTGGCCTGGCTGTGCCACAGGGGAAAGGAGCCATGACCTTTTAAAAATGAGCAGCCAGATTTCTGAATGCATGCGTGCTGAAAGCAAAAGCTCACTTTGCTTTCTCTCCCTCCCTTCCCCGACTGAAAAACTCAGCTCAAAGGAAAAACTTGTCTGCAAATGGAAATACAATTGCCACATTGCCCTTTGCAAGAGAAACAACTTGACATTTGACCATACGTGGAATTTCCTTAGATGTGGGCTCTGCTGCAAGACAAACTTCTCTTAGGCTTCTGCTTCTTTCTAAATTAAAGAAAAATAATATCAATGGTGGCTTAATTCTCAGCTCTGCAGCCTTTGGGTGTTCTCTGTTCTATTCCACGCAAGTGTAACATCTTGTCATTAATAAGGTTTAGTAATTTTTAAGTATGATATTGCAATAAAATGTAACTGACTATACACTGATATACTGTACTTTAAGAAGGGCCAGGATCCCTGATTAATGCACATTAGCTGCTGCAGTGATGGCCTGGGGATGGCCCTTCAGCACATCTGGATCTGCTCTGCACATATAATGATGATTTTATGTGCCAGCCCTGTTGATTAGCTGTAAACCATGTATTCAGAGGCAAGCATTCACCTGCTACTTCTAATTCCTGTCATTTCTGTGGATTAATAAAGTGATTGATGAGGAAACTGGGATAAAGCAGAAATATTGGCTTGGGCTGTGCTGAAGGAGAGTAAAGGCAGAGAATGGACAAGGCAATGAGAACTGCAAGAGGCAGGCCTGGGGAATGTTGAGAGGCAGAAAGAACCCTGGCTCTGCCCCGAGATGAGAGTCCTTAGGTTTGTTTACCTGCATGTAAGAACGCTGGGATTGGCCTGACTGCTCCAGTGAGGGTACAGTGCCTGTGTGCAGGAAAGGCAGAGGGGGAAATTCCATCCTCACATTCTCCCTGGGTCAGAATTGGAGAGGAAGAAGGAAAAAAGCAGTTCCATGCATCAAATGAAGAAATTGCAGGGAAGCTTGTCCCTCCAACTTTAAAGGATAACGTGTTTGATCTGAACTTCCTGAATGCCTCTAGCTCCCAGAGCATTGGAACATTTGCCCATAGACTGAAGTGAGCTGCTGGACTGCTGCGTATCTCAAGAATGGTTGGAAGATATTTCTGGAGCAGAAGTGATTGCAGTTTACCAGAGAGCAGCCAGGTGGACGCCAAGCAAATCACAAAGCTGCCACAGCTCTCTGGTGATGCAGCAGCTGCAGCCAGGCTGGCAAGTGTCCAAGGGCACTCCTGGACCAGCTGCAGCACTTTAGTACACTGAGGCAGAGGTTTTGGATAAGTGAGTGGATGTCACACACTTAAAGCCTCATTTACAGCAGTCCTGCAGCAGCTGTACCTGTCCAAAACCCCAAGAGATCAGTGCCAGATCAGCCCATCCCAGAAAAATATTTTTCCATAGATTCACACTTTTAATAAGAAAGAAGAAGAAAGATCGTTACCTTTCATGAGCACGGAATGGAAACAGATATATTTTTCTCATTTACTGTTCTACAACAATAAGCAAATCAGACTTCCATGTTTGCAGGCAGCACTCTGAACCAACTGATTTAGTGAACACTTTCCTTTGCCTCCTGTGGAACAGGGGCCAGGCTCCCCTACAGTCATGCCACAGACTTACAGGATGATGCCAAGGAAGTCACTTGACCCCCTCCCAGGATTTTCCCGTCTCCCTGCTGGCAGGGGGGATTCTGATTCCTGTCAGAAACCTGAGCTCAGCTCCAAGGCAGCCCCTGCTCTGCATCTTAGCCCAGGCTTCCCACCCCCAAATCCGAGTCTGACCACACCAAGGCAGTCTGGAATTTCTTCATGAAACAGCTGGAGATGCCTGTAGTGAAAACATCAATATCAGAAAACCTAAACTAAAGCTACTCCTGTTTTCAATGAAAACTCTTTGGAGAAAATACTTATGTGCTACTTAAGCAGTCACAAGCAAGATTTCCTTTTACCCCAGCAACATGCCTCACCCTCAACGTGACTTAGAGAGGTTACTTAAGTGGTAATAATCTGCTTAATTCACTATTCCCAAGGAGTCTTGTCCTCTTTTCAGAAATTGCCAACAAGGTCACCACTTCCGTTAATTGTGACTGTGTTTATTGTAAGATGGAGGCAGCTCCAAGTGACTAAGGATGGAAACTCCTCCCAGATCATTCCTGCTGTCAAACCCTAGTGACAAATTTTTGCAGAAAAGCAAATGAACTTGGGTTGTAAAGGGCACCATGTTACAGACTTCATAGACACCCTAATGAATAATTTTCCCAGCTGTTTGCCTCTGATTCCATTATCAGTTTCTTAATCAATTTTGTCTCCTAGCATGGCAGACCTTCACTCAGTGTTCTGGGGACAGCAGTTGCTTTGCCAAAGAAAAACAGCTGGACAGATGATCAGCTGGACTTTTATCAGATAAGATCTCTCTGGTTCCCTGTTTATTTTGCCAATAATTCCCAAAAACATAGTTTGCTGCTGTTCCAAATTTGGAATGAAAGCCTGATCTCTTGATTACCTGTTGTGGCTAAGCTTGGCCAGTGACAATTTTAACATCTTATTTTCAGGTTGGTGAAAACATCTTTCTATACTTGACATAGCACAGAGCAGGTAGAAAGTCTTGGAGATGAGAATGGAAATGAGATGCAGTTTGTCTGAAGGTAGGACTGTGTTTGGCTGTTGTAAATACTCTGCCCTGGCTATGTCCTCTCTGGGGCTGCTTCTAGTAAAGGTCGGCGAAGATGTGATCTTTCTCTGACCTACAGTGGATAGAGGATGCTTTCACTCCCTCAAAACAAATTTCAGAGTTCCTAGGATGAGCCAATAATTCAGTGTGGCTGACACCTCACCTTCCTTTATCACCAAACTGATACCCTTGATCACAGGCAGCTGCAATTAGTCCCCAGAGCACGGATAGTACATGAAGAACACCGTGGCTTTTGCCTTCTTAAAGGGTGACACTCTGCCTCTGTAATTGCTCTTGAGATTTTCCAGCTCTGAAGCCTTTGTCAGCTAACCTTGGATCCACAAGCTGTCTAAGGAAGTTATTGATTCCTCTTGTCTCCACCTCCTCCAAGCCCGGTTAGACTGATTTATAGGAATTCTGGTAGGAGCCACTAAAATCCTGGCAGAGCTCATTAATCTGTGAATCTTTCAAAGACTTCCCTTCTTGCAGAGACCATCTGTTTGCCCGAGTGCTATTTCTGCCAAATCAGGTTTGCAAGACTCTCACCTTCTCCTCAAACTCACCACATGATACTGTAATATTTACATTCAGTGCTCGACACTTTTTCCTACCAGATCTGTGCAGAGCAAATGCAGCTTCACTCATCTGTGCAAGAGTCAAACCGAGTAAAATAAGCAGCAATAATGCCCCTAAAACCAAAAGCAGCAAGATCAGACTGAGTTATATAATTTCTCTTGGCTTTTTATGTTCACTGGGAGACAACTCAGTAACACCTGAAACCCTGCAGAGGGAACTGCCAATAACTGTAATTACAGCATGAAAATCTACCACGTATTGATGGGAAAAGAGCTTTGGCCTGTGTCCCCTGTGCTGGGTGACCCCTGCAGAGCTGGCCAGCAAAGAGCCACTCATGTTTGTCAGCAGGTGCCAAAAGCTGGGCTCATGCTGTCATGCTCACCTTTTCTCCATCCTCGTGCAAACTCATCTCACTTGAGTGCCATAGCAGATTCATTTGGTTCAGTGTGTCAGAAAACATTGTCAGCAAGAGCTGTGGCAGCTGCAGAAGCCAGTTTTGTCTTTCAAATTTAGTTTTTTTGTTTCTTCACATCACTGCAGTGGCCTTTCATAACTCACCCCCAGAGAATGCAACCTTTTATAAATTAGATGGGATGAAAATGTCACCAAGATCCAGACTATCAATTAATTTATTCCTTAAGATAAATCCTCTTCTTCTTCTTGAACTTCTTATTTTATTTACTGTATATTTGCAAATTTGCATAAAGTGTTTTCTCTGTGAGCCAGCAATAATCACTGGTAAGACTCACATTTCTTGGAGATAGATGGAATTTCTTCCCCATCTTCTTTTTGAATGTGCAAAATTATTTTCCCTGCTGCTGGATTGGTGTCACCTGACATAGTTAATCTTCTAATCTTCTCTCTGGGGTGACATCAGAGGAGATGATTGAGACATTTCCTTTCTTGAATACAAAGCTCAGATTCAATTTTTACTAATGAAAATCTTGCTAATAACATTAAAAAATAGAGATAAATGCAAAATTATGACATGTCTAGTTGTTTTTGGGGGCTGCTATTATTTTTGTATTTGTTGCTTCCTAGAGGGCTGTTTTAGCTGTCAGCTGTATCTTGCCTGTTTTTACTCACTCTTCCTTCTCTGGGTGAGCCCACATGAGATCTTGTCAGAGCATCAGCTCCTCTTGAAGTTGCATTATTACACTCCCCATCCATCAAGTTGAAACGCAAAGAGAATGTGTCAGAAAACAATAATGAAATTAAATTCCAATAGTTGGAACTTCCTGGGCACTCTGCTTCTCGCTGAGCCTGGCTGTTTTCCTTCTGCTGATTGCTGCACAGAGGTTCAAGCCCCTCTGGTTCAAGCTTGTTTCTCTGCCACATGTACTCGTGGCACAGCATCCTGTGGCCCTGGATTTGGCCCCCTGATCCCATAGGCACATCTGGGACCTACCAAGGCCCGTTAATGACTCAGCAGATGTGGGGCTAACAGTGGGGCTGGTGGTGACCAGCCAGCACGCTCCCCTCTTGCTCCTCTGCCCTTTAACTGGGTGCAATCCAAAAGCTGTGGTTAGTTTTACCCCTTCCCTTAGAGCACAGAAAGGCACATTCTACCCCCACGACTGCAGGGCTTTTCAGGGGGAAAAAAAGTGTCTGAGCTAACAAATTCCTTGGGCTCTTCAGTGCTCTGAGAGAAGGTCACTGACACCCTGATGCCAACCTGCTTATATCAGCCTGCAGTTTCTCTTCCAGCCCTGCCCTCCCCCTCCCCTCCCCGGGCTGTGAATCCTCCCTACACAACAGTCAGAAATCTCTTCACACGGCAGGAAAAACCCCAAGGGAATTTGCATAAATTAGAAGGGAGAAGCACATTTCAGCCTTTCTTTAAACTGCGTGGAAATCACGCTGATGGGAGATATAAATGCCTGCCGAAGCGGGCAGTAAGGCGCTTGCTTCAATCTCATGGAAAATTGCAGATTTAATAATCAGATCTGACTCGGTTAGCTAAAGAAATAATTCTCTCTTCTCATGATTTCCCTCTGTCAGGAGAGAGAAAGGCAGAGGGAAGCAGAACAAGTCACCCATGTCCCTAGAGCAGTGCTGAGCTTAGCAAAGCCCTTCCACCTGTAAGAGTCTGGCCAGGCCTGAGATCCCGCCATGGGTAGCACAGCTCCCTGCTTTTCCTGTGAGGTTTGGATGAGGCTGGCTCCATCCATGGCTGAACGAGAGGCAATTTAGCAATAGCAAAAGCTCTGGTCCAGCTGGGAGCTTTCAGGTGGATCAGGCTCTTCACAGTCAGATTGCTGAGTCAGTCAGGTCGTGGACAAAGTCATGACCTCCTCATAGGATTTAAAATCTTAGAGCCCAGATTTTCCACTATATTTTGGCATTTAGATCAGGCATAGATCAGACGGCAGAGATGTAGATAAGAAACAAAGTCCCGCTACATGTCTCACTCATGTAGGTGACAGTACTGGGGCTCCAAGGTGACTGTGTGCCATGGTAGGTGTCCTGCACACAGGTTTCTCCAAATATGCCCTCTTTCCCCAAGATAAAAGTTCAGCTCCAGGGCTTTTGTATCTCCAAAGCCCTTTGTGCTGTCAGGACTGGCCTTGAACATATCCAGGGATGGGATATCCCCAATATTCCTGGGCAGATCATTCTTCCTGGAAATCTCTCTCCAGAGAGAGGACACTGTAGAAGCTACTTAAGTATTTCAAGATGCATCAGGAAAATGCAACTGTCTTCCACAGGAGGCTAAATGGTCCAGGAAAAGCTTATTTCTGAACTATTCCAGTGACTTCCTTCCATACATTGCATTTACTACCCCACTCAGGTACTTGTCATGGATTTATGCAGATGGCTGTCTGTCAGGGAGTAGAATGAAGCAGAGAGATTTATAAATGGCTCTCTCTCTGCTTGTTTAGAATAAGCATCCTTCAGGTTTCTTGGAAAGCCTAAGTGAGAGCAGTTATTGGAAAATATTTGGCCCATTTCTCACATTAGTTTAATACTTGCTGAAATAATATGTGCTTTATCTCTCAGCTTTTATTGTTCATTGCAGTTTTTAACTTTTGCCTTTTTTGCCATGACAGATACCAGGCTTATTCATAAAGACCCAAAACTTGCCCTGTTAGACTTAAATTTTCCAGGCTTGACCACTTTCCAGGAGCAAACATTGCTCTTCTCTTTTCAGGGTTGAGAAATGGGGGAAGCTAAAGAAACGCTCTGTTTCAATCAAAGAAAAAGAAAAGTCTTATAATTTATCAACATTATCAAACCCCAGCATTATAACTGAAGTATCCAGGGATCAAAGCTAATTTTTTGATTGAAGTATCTGCATCAAAAGAAGGTGTTTGTTTGTGAGTATCATCATAAGAAGTCTGATTTGCTCAACTTTTGACCTGCTTTAGTGTTTCAGTGAAGAGCTCTCCCAAGGCCAAATCCTAGCAAGGGCTCTGGCAGATGAGCCACAATAGTTTAAGATGTATTTTCCTCCTCTGCTGGCTTCTCTGCCCCTCTCCCAGAAGATGCTGACCACCTGCAGCAGACATGGCCACTGACAATGTAATGGGGGTTACTGAGGCAGAGGCTTCTTAAATTCCTCTGGAGGACGAGATAGAGCTGAGACACCAGTCTGGGATTTGGCATGCCTTCCCTGCAGGCACTTGTCCAGCTCTGCTAGAGGGCTCTAACCTTCAGTGGAGGAGCACCAGCACACAGCTGTGAGAGGTAACTTCAAAACCAGCTGCAGCTGTTTGCTCCGAATACAAGGAGGAATGGTGAGCCCTTAATCCTGCAAATACTTATGCATGTGTTTATAACTGTGAGCAGTTCCAGGAACTTCAGCGGGGCTTGAAGTGAAATTGGCACGTAAATGTTTGCAGAGCTGGGAGCCTGCATTTTCACGGGTCAAGCTAAGAAAGCTTTGATTCTCACACATTGGAGCAATATGTTTCTGCAGTCAGATGACACTGCGAGAAAAGTCTCCCAGTCTGGTTTAGGCTTCTTCCTTTCCCAGATGCATACCGAGATCAAGACTGCCAGAACAGCTAGTGGCCACTCCTTGGGTCTGTGGGAGGCAGCAGGATGGAGAGGTTAGGTGTGATGCCCTGCAGTTCTCCTTGTACAGCCTCCTTGGCTCTGCTTCTCCTCAGAGCTGCCCTCCAGGTGAGCCTTACACCAGTGAATACCCATGTGTGTTGTTTGAGCAGATGGAGAAGCAGGCACTGACAAGGGCTGCCCTGACAGAACTGTGCCAACAGATCCTCATGCTGGCCAGCCCCAGTAGCCACCGGATACTTCTGGCTCTACTTGCCCAACCCTGTGTAGGCAACCCGAGGAATGGTTTTGGGAACATGTCACAATCTACTTTTGCAGCTATTTTTGCTTCTTAGTCAGAGGCCTGACATGCTGAATTGAATCCATAGCTAGCTGTGCTGCTGAGTAACCAGCAGAGTATTAAAAGGCTTCTCTTCAGAGAGAGCTCAGGCAGTGCCAGCAGTGTCAGCCTTTGGGTGCTTAGACTGAAGCATCTGAGTAAAAACACCCCACATTTCTCAGAGATGCTGGGCACCCTGAGCTCCTAGAATACTTGATGTAATTTATGGGGTTTTTTTGGGGGGGAGGGGGGAGTGGTTTGTTTTGTTTTATTTTGTTTTTCTTCAAGGCATTTTGAAGAAATTATTCCTGATAGCTCCAGAGACATCCAGAGGATGTGCTTCCCAGAGAAACCCCCTCATGGAGCCCCCCTTGCCTCCTCCCAGCCCTCCTTNAACAAGAAAAATCCCAAAAAAAAATTTTAAAAATTTAAAAAAAAAAAAAAAAACGAACAAAAAAACCAAAAAACAAGTTGCAAGAGCAGCCACACTACACTGGCATCGAAGTGGCATGTTTTAAGCAAGAAAGGTAATGAAGTTACAGAGAAATCTGTGCTCAGAGAAATATTATTATAGACTATGAAGCAGCCTTTAGTAACGGTGTCACAAAACAATTTCTCAGATATTACAATATAAACAAAGACTTTTTTTTCTCCCCCTTCCTCCTTAAAGAGATACGCCCTGGCTTCTGCCCCCTTTCCAGCAGCGTGTGTACTCGGAGCCTGCAGAACGAGAAGGTGCAGGGGCAGATGTCAGAGCCTATCCCCCAGCCCATCAGCTCCCCCGCAGCCCCCCGGGAAGCAGGAGAGCCCTGCGGGGTGGCTCCCACCGCCAACCCCACCGCACAGCAATTAGCTCTCTTCTCCCGCGCAGATTTGCGGCTTAGCTCTTAAAAGCCGTTTCATAAATATTCGATGGCCTTTCCGACGGGGTAATGTGCCTCTGTGACATTAAAGAGGAAACTCTGCGAAGGGGAGGGATGACAACAAATTTATCCACCAATAGCACACTCTTTTGGCACAAAAGCACATTCTTATCTTTACATCCCATAATGAGAAGGCAGGGACGGGACTGTTGCTACAGCTCTCTGGGCGGGTAGATGTGGAGTGCAAGAGAAGGGTGGCTGTAAACTGTCAGATATTTTCCCCCCTTGCCTTCGCAAGGAGAAGGACCCGCGCTTGCGGTCCTGCAGTGGTTTTCCTAAGCCCCCGGTGAGGAGGACTTCTCTCACGATGTCAGACTGCGAGGGACTGCCCGTGGGTAAGCGCCAGATTTATATTTACCCCGGTGTCCTGCCGGCTGGTTCACATTCTCAGATTGCAAAGTCACACGCGAAGCCGCTTGCTTTCAAAGGGAGCCGGAGCCGCAGCCGGGAGAGGATCAACTCCCTGAAAGCACGGCAGACCCTGCGAGTCCGTGGCGGAGGGCTGGGGAGGGCGGCAATGCCAGGATTCTCTCTGAAGGCGCAGGGCTGGGTAGGAGGAAGGGTTTTGGAATTCAGATGGACTGAAGTGTCGGTATCTGCAGGGATGATGGCATCGATGTGGGCAGTCTTGTGCTCACTAAGGAGAGTTTGTGGGGATGGGTGCTGCAGGACCAGGCGCTGTGTGTGTCTTGTTCGTCCCTTGATAAACCTTCCTGGATGGTAACGGACACAGCAAGGGCAGATAAATGTAATGCAAGGGGCTTATTTGCTGAAAGGAAATAGAAATGTACATTGTTTTTAAAATAAGAGCATTACACACTTTGCCTGTATTTGGGAAGAAATCCTTTACTACAGCTTAGGGCTGTATTTGTCAAACTTCACTGAGCAGAAGAGCATGTCAGCAAGAAGAGAATGTTTCTCAGCTGTTTTTTTTAAAAAAAAACTTCTATAGGAACTGCAAAAATTATCTAAAGGGAAACTCTTATCAAAATGATAGCCTAATTCTCTGCCAAGGCATTTTTTTTAATAAACTGAAAACACATTTTACTTTTTCTTTTGCCATGGCAAGCATTTATCTTTTCACATGTAAATGTTTGTGCGACATATACGCTGTGTATAGTGCATATAGCTGTGTAGCACTCCTGTTCCATAGGTCTGTGAAGGCTGTGCATCAAGGATGAGGTTCTGGGCTAAAAAGTATGGCTGAAGGAGGAGAAGGCTGCTGCAGTGTTTTTCCTTTTCCCTCCTCTCTCTGCTTCCATTTTACAAAGCAAATCCCAAGTCCAAAACAGCGCACTCATGACTAGAGTGGAAAAATATAAATTATGTATATGGCGCAGAGTGAGCTGCACCATGCACAATTCCCTGGGCTGTTGCTCTCAGCCAAAGGCAGGAGAGATGAAAATGAGTATTTCTACTTACCTGCTCAAATGGGTGGACTGTTAACCAGCTAAGTTTCACTTCTCTAGGCTTTGATTTTAAGGGCCTGGCCCCAGTTCGCTTATTAAGCACTCTGAGTTGGGGGTGGGATATTTCAGGGTGACAGTATCAGTATCAGCTGGCATCTGATATTAATGATGAAACTGATATCTAGAGTGCATGGCATCTTGTGTGCAGAAGTTACCTTTGCTCCTGAAAGGATCTTCGAGTTTTCATCTATAAAAACAGTCATGGATGCATTGAGGGAAGGAAGCAATTTTCAATGGGCAGGAATGAAAACTAAAGTGATGTTTAGACGTGGATTATAAATGTGCCAGCATACACAGAGCAAAGGTTTATTTCTCTCTGTTCTCCCAATAATTGTCCCATATTGCCCAGCCCTGCTTCCAGGCCTGCTCTCAGGAAGAAGGGCTCAGCCTGCCCCGTGCCAGACACAACCAACCTATCCCAAGGGACACCTGCTTTGCGGACTTTGCAAAATATTCTGGTTCCTGTACTTACAGAAGTGTGGATGTATATATGCATACAAAAATATGCACTAAACCAGCAGTAGAGAGAGAAATGGTGGTACTCCATCAGAGTTATTAAGCAACCTTAGTGAAACAGTTGCTGACAGCTTACTTTTCATGTGAAAGAATTTTGAAATCATTATTTTTGTGGCTGTTGCTCTTTGACTAGATAGGTCAAGGTTTAAAACTTTACCAGCTGAAAACTTAACCGTCCATAAAAAGAGTTGCAAAAAATCATCATCAAACTTTCTAATGCATTGATTAGTGTTCATTAGTGCAGAAATGCCCCTTTGCTGAACACAATGAGCATCGCAATGCTGGAACTGTACTTCTAAAATCCTTGGTTTTGAATGCAGCCAGATAATACAGCTACAAAAAGTTGGTGCAGTGACAGATATCATTAGCACTGCAATGTGGCTGCAATCCAGAGCCCTGCTTCTAACACAAACCCTACAGCCCTGTGCATGCGCCCGTGTGTACACATGCACACGCTATAAATAAGTTTAGCCAAAGCACAATATTAGTGTCAAGTGTATGTACTGCTTCAGTAACCTCTTTGCAAAGGGTATGCCTCACGACCAACCTGGAGAACTGCACTTTGTAGTTACAGGAAATTAATGCCAGAGTTTTTAGACTGCTTTCAGCCTACACAAGAATGTAACAGGAACAGCTGCGTAATTGTTCCCTCAGAAAAGCAACTTGGGTGGAATGGCTGAATAAAATCTTCGGCTTAAATAGCTGGATATGAATGGCTTGATACAGCAATAATTTTTCAAGAGACTTTATTCAGTAAGAGTATCCTACTTCAGTGCTGGAAATGGTTATGCAAGTTTTCATGATGAAAGCGTTGGGTGTTTTTAAATTACTGGTTTCTGTTCAATTCCAGCGTGGCTGCACCCTTTCCCTGTTGTGGAATGGAAAAATAAACATGTGATGCAAACAAAGTTTTATTTTGTTGTTTGAATGCAGTACAGAAGATATAAAAAAAGCATCTTAAATGCCAGAATGCAGATTACATGCAAGCAAGTGTACAGCCATTTTGGATTGAATTCATACCAAATTAAAAAAAAAAGGCATTTGAAAGCCTTTTGAGATTTGAAAGTGAACAGAATTCTAAAATTTACACTAATAATTTCTCATTGTAACACAGGGAGATAAAGAAAGAAAGATCAGTCACTTTGGGACAAATGCGCTCCTATTTCTCCCTCATTAGCAATTATTGACGTACAGATGCTATCCATTAGTGCCAGCTACATAGATTTCTTGTCACTCCTACAAGCAGATAAAAGAAAAGCACATCAATTATTTAAGTGCTTCCCCTTGTGTGCATTATTTTCCTCTTGTAAGGAGTCGTAGTTCAGTCTCTGAACGACTGAACAGCTTTTCACGCACCCAGCATTTTGATTAGGAATATATGAGTCATGATGGTTCTGGCTCTTAACACAAACCTTTTGACTTCAGAAAAATCTCTGAAGTCATGCAAAGGTTCTCCAACTGCCTCTTTTCTTTCCTTCCCCTTTCAGCCACAGACTGACTTTGAATAGCATGGGTAACTTCTTGTGGATAACACCACTGTTGAAATAACACAGGGTATTGAGCCATAACAGATGAAGATTCTAATGCTGAAGAAGAACACCAGGAGTCTCATATATGCATACTTTCTCTGTTATTTACTGCAACAGGGCTAAGAAGGAAGAAACAGTATTGATGAAGCTTGTTCTGCAGCAGGTGGCATGCGAATCTAACTGAATTTCCTTAAAATTCCTCACAAACTTTTATTGGCCTTGTTTCAGTAGAGGAGGAAGCATGACTTTTCATCTGAAAAATTTTCCTGACTCTTTAGCCAAATACTCCCTTCAAAAGCTAAAATTACATATTTCAAACATGTCTTTAAGACAGACTGGAGCCAGTTGATAAAATTGGTGTTTTCAGAATTAGGATATCCCAGAAAAATATGGGTATTTATATTTCCTGAAATTCAACGCATTCTGTACTGTCATGGGGAGTCCATTTATCTCAGCCAGAGAGGCTGCTGGTGAGCAAGACCTCCAGCACCCCTGTTGGGCTGTCTCTAAAGATCTCCTGGGAATAAAATAAGGCATTTTTGTAACAAAAAATCATGAGCAAGCGCATGCATGAGCACTACTCCTGTCAAATAGACTCGCCCCGCTTTCACGTACTCACATTAGCATGGTAATATCCCTGAAATTAACATTTCGTTAGATTTGAAGAATGTCTATTTTTTTGCTCCATGTTTCCCTTAGTGGTGGAGCACCACTTTTGTGTTAGAGTTTGCAGGGTGAGACCCTCAGTAAAAGGCAATGGCCTGAAGTCAGCCACCTTGCAGAGTGGCTGTGCGGTGAGCGCGCGGGGATAAGCAGAGAAGTGGGAAGTTTTCTCCAGCATATCGAGCCAGTCACCTGCTGTAGATTGGAAAGGAAATGGCATGACTCAAGCATGTCAAAAGAGGTCTGCAGGATGAACCATAGCTCCTGACTGCACTAAACCCACCAGCACTGGCTTGCATGCTCAGAGCTCCCCCGGAGCATTCCCCTGCCAGGGCAGGTGAGCCCATGGTGTTGGGGTGATGAGAACCTACCAAGTATCTGTATTATTTATCAGGGTTTGTGACTGATAAACACTATACAGAAGCTCTGATTCTGGTGTATGGATCCCTGGCAGATTCATTCTCTTTTGCATTTGGGAAGTCAGCTTAGGAGATGAATGCTAGCTATTAGAAGTGACATTCTTGAAGAGTATGCTTTCATCACAAAATACAGATGTTACTATATCTTCATAAGTTACTAAATCAAAATGTAACATTTTGTTGACAATGTCAATATATAAATACATTTCTAAAGATCACATTTGAAATCGAGTGAGAACAAGACAGAAAGCCTTTGGATGCTCAGGTAAAATAAAATCTAATATAATATCTGGGAATATTTTCCCAGATTGAGGAAAATCGAATTGAAATAGCAGAATTATCTTGGCAGCTGGGAGTTCTCCTTCTGACCGGCTCCATTGCTCCTCCAGAAATGCCATGTGTCTTCAGTCTGTCCAAGCACTGCCTCCAACAGCAGAGTTTGTACATTCAGGGGGCAAACACTGATGGTTATGAACCAATAATTATGGTTTAAAGCATTATAGAGGGTTTGGAACATGAAGATCAGGCAACCGAGAAAGGAAAAATGGGTGACTCTGGTGCCCCAGGAATC
Organism: Regulus satrapa; assembly: GCA_013396955.1. Lineage (NCBI taxonomy): Eukaryota > Metazoa > Chordata > Aves > Passeriformes > Regulidae > Regulus > Regulus satrapa. The sequence goes on from VWZN01016517.1 coordinate 268,671, forward strand.
CATGTTTTGCAAAATAAACAAACCCAGAAGCAGATTTATGGTGATGAGCAAGCCCCATGGAGACACCAGGTTGGGAGCCTGCCAGAGGCATGCCTGGAAAGCCCTCTCTGTTCATGCAGTGTTTTAAGACAGCCCCATGAGCCAAAATATTCAGCCTACAGTCCATGAACAGTCAAAATCACCTGGGTGCAGCCTTCACCTGCTTCAGAGGCTGATGAGGGCTGAGCCTGGTTTAAAGGGTGGCCTGCTGAGGAGGGATTCCCACCTCCAGACAAGGCTTTCAAAGCCTTGGGGCTGTATGGGCACAACTGTGGTCTCTTCCCATTCACCTCCTTGGATGTTTTGTTGAGGGAAAAATAGCTTTTCCATTTGGGAGAAATCTGAGGCCTCCCCAGGCCACAGAGCTGTTGTTTCAGTGCTGAGAAAGAGAGAGAGCTGGGAGAGAGACAGAGGGCAAGGAGCCACTACATATTTGCACTTGGGCAAAATTCCACAACTGGCAAAGCTGGTTCTTTGTCATCAAAAGCAAAGATGAAATAATGTTGCAGCCTAATATTAGGGGGTTCTCAACCCCCTAGGAGTTGAGAAGGAGCTAGGAGTTCAGCCTAGCTTAGGCAAACTTAGTATACCTGTACATAGCTGTGTAGTACAAGCCCCCTCTGCTACTCATAAAATTATTTCTGGCAACTAGTTTAAAAGTTTGCTACTTCTGGTATTAGAAAAATGGCAAACTCTTGTTGTTAGCTTTGTTTTTCTCCTCCAACATGAGTGTCCCTTGCCTTAGGTTTGGTGGTGGTCCAGTAGAAGTTGACTGTGACTGTGTTCCAGGGGTGTCCTCCTGAGCACAGACACTGGCTTAGTCTTCATCTCCAGCCTCTGCCTTTAAAGTAGCAGGTGAGGCTTCTAGCCTTCTAGCCTATTTACACTAGAACTAGACTACTGGACTAGTCTAACTATTCAGCTGGCAAGCAGAGGCTGTGACAGTTCACTGCTTTTTTGAAGCAGAATGTGAGTATGTGTGCTATGTGCTACAGAGGCTCTGAGCAGGGGTATTTGACCCAGCAGACACATTTACACACATATTCACATGAAAACATTTGTTTGTTTGATTGGTTTTCTTTCTTTGAGGAGGGGTGCTGAAGGAGGAGAGATCTTTTAAGCAGTCAGTAGAGGCAGTAGAAGTTTGCATGAACGTTTGCTGCTGGGATGGTGGTTAAAGATCTAGTTAGGAAATACAGAAGATGCTACATCTTTCCCAAGTGCTCCTCCCCCATGCCCCGATGGGAGGCTTTTCCCTATCTGCAGAAATTCTTGGAAGCTGCAGTTTGTCCCAGGGTCTGTGAGCAAGAGCACTTGAACAGTACAGCACATTTCTGACCAATCTTACTCCATGATGTTTACAGTAAGTTAAGGAATGCATAAAACAACCAGTGTGTTTTTCCTCCTCCTCTTCTTCATCTCTCATAACATCTGCAGTATTTCCAACATATTCTGTGTTAAGCCATCAGTATTTAGAAGCCACAATTGCGTTTAACAATGTCTGGAGCCTTTTCTTGCTGCAGACCTGTTACACAGGCAGTAATTTAGAGGGTGGGGCCCCATTCCCTTCCTTTGCTATTCAGACTGCAAACTGAATGCTCAGTGTGCCCTCCCAAAAACCTGGCGAGTGCCCAGTCACTCATCATCCCTTTCAGTCACTTCTCTGTCCCTGCTATTTCTTTCCTTACAGGCAGTGATCAGCTCTCTCACCACACACCAGCAGTTTCCACAATTGAATTTGTAACATTAAGGATTGCCTTACATCTCAAACCTCCTCTAAAACTCACTAAAAGACTGTGAAGATCTCCCAAATGGTTTTCTTCCTTGTGGGAAGGAAACAGGGCCAGAGGAACGGGTTCCTGACAAATGCCAGGTGCTGGGCATGGATGTGTTAACAGCACCCAGGATCAGTTCCCTGAAGGAGTCCTGGGCTTCACAGAGCAGCTGAAGTCACCGTTGAGTCAGCAGGGCACAAGGGGCCTGGTCATAGCTGCTCTTTGGCTCTGCACATGGTCTGTCAATCACACAAATTGCTTTTGGGAGAAAAGCAAACCCTTGCTCAGATGACTCCAAACTAGGCTCAGTAAAATGATTGTGACCCTTGAGGAATCACAACAAATTCCAAGAAGACTTTGGGAAGTACCATGCATCACAAAATCCAGGGAACATTTCACAGATGACTGATTTACCAAATCAAAATGGCTTATTTATCTTGGGCAGCTTTTCCACCCTGCCCAGGTGGGAACCCCCCAGCACCACGTCACTGCTCTCAGTGCTTTTTGTATGGCTCAAGTTTCCACCACTTCAGTGCTCCTTAGGAGAACACAGGTTCATCACCACTAGTATTATGAGAGCACAAAATTAGGAATCTGGGGAGATGTTTGAAAGGTTTAGGCCCAGAATTCCCTCGTAAATCCATAGGCACCGCTTACAAACTTGACATTTCATGTGATTCTCACCCATCTTACAGATAAATATACACTTACACACTTACCCTTTGTGATGTGTTCTTTGTGAAGCTGCAGGATATGCTCTGGCTTTGCCATACCCCTCAGTCACAGAATGCACACAGAATACTTCCCAGTGACTAACAGAGTTAATGTAGAAATGGTAAAATCCTTGCTGCTGAACCAGAAAGTCCTGCAGCTAATTTGCCTGAAGAGCTCTGCTGTGGAAATAAAGAAATAAAAGCACACACAAAATGACCTGTGGGTAATATCTGTACTCGTGAGTAATTTTTCACAGAAACTCAAAAATCTAAAAAGGTGACAGGAAGCTGTGTGTCTCAGGTTGTGCTTGAAAATGTGATTATGAAGGACCCGATTTCAGGTTAAACTTTTCATTTGGAGATCTCCCACTCACGCTTTGGGAGCATGATCCAGAGTTTTGGAGTCAAGAGGAGCTTGTCCATTCAGTCCAATGAATTAGGATCACAACTCTCAAAAATCTCAGAAATATCTTTATCCCCCTGACCCATCAGTACAAACCGTGGCAGGAACAGTTTGATTGTGCTCCTTAGACCAGCAGCCTGAGCCCTGTGCTGTGTGGTTGGTGAGATTTGCTGGGTGAGGGCCCACCAGCAAGCACTTTGTGGTATACATGGGAAGCACCAGGCATTAGTCATACTTTGTCCCAGCACAATTGCTGAGAGAAATGTGTTCATATTTACACTAATTAAAACTTAGTGGATGCTTCATGTTTCCCTCACTGAAACATTGTGAGATATGACTCAGCAATAAGTCACAAAGAGCCATGTGTTCAGCATTATTCAGAGCTTATATGTGAGTGACTGGACTGAGGCACATCAAGAATAAGCCAAAACCAGTTCCCAGTGCTGTGGGTGTGTAATTGGAGATGCCAAGGAGTTCTTCTTTTGGAGCACCCAGCACACAACTGTATTTCACATATTCCAACCTTGTTGGCAGCTGTGAGCACCGGGCACATCCATAAATCAGACCTGTGGTCTTTGGTCCAGTATGAAGAAATGAGGAACATGCCATTAGTGATCATTTGGGAAAACCTGGCTTCCCACAGTTGCTCCACAGACCAACTCTTCTCACTTCAAGAGCTGCTCTTCAGCAGCAATATATGCAATCCAGTTCCCAGCAAAACTTTTCAAGCTAACTTTACCTGAAATTGCCCTTGATCTTCCTGGAATTGTATACTTTACCATGTTCAATATCTTCAACAGGTGAAGCTGGGATATTATGATAAACAGCATGCTGGAAACACATATTTCATGAAATGCAAGATACTGGACACCTCAGAACTAGATCTCTAGCAATAAGTATACTTGATATAATAATAATTTGATATTTCACCAATTGCTCAGAGATGCTCTGCAATGTCAGGACCTCACACGTAAACATTTCTGATAGAGGCAGCTTGTCTCTGGGACACTAAATCTGTCATTTTCTACAGCTCTATATCTCAAATCAGAGGCTCCCAGGTTCATCTTGTTGCTTTGACAGTCAGCTGGCCTTCTGACATGCATATGACTTAGGCATGATATCGCAAACTCTTTGTGCTGGAGTCATATGGACCACATGTGGAAAGGATTTCGAAAAGGAAACTATTATTTCCTGCATCTATCATAAATTCCAAATGGTATATTCTGGCATAACTGTTCAAAACCAGACAGTGCATTGATGAAATGGAAACAATTTATCTGGGAAATCTCATCTAAACTGTTTGATTCTTCTTAGTGCTGCCAACTCTTTGATGTTTATAATGAGCCTCTTAAGACTTGGTTTGGTTTTTTTTTTTTCCTAAAGCCAGGTTTCTTGGGTCAAGAATTTTTGGTGGCTGTCAAAATGTTTGTGCACTGTCCATCTTCACCCAGTCAACCACACATGGGGCTTGTTATGCCGCTAGAGAGTGGGGATTTTTTTGCAAAGATCTTTTGGCCAGGTATTCAAATATCCAAGACTTAGGGGGAAGCATCATGTGGGAAAGTGTGGGAGAATATGCAGTGTCTGGAACAGATATGGCAGACTGAGGCATACAGTGCTCAAACATGTAGGATGGAGAATAATATTTCTCTAACAAAAGCTGGTTTTCTAAACACCAGCCACATTTCTGCATGTTTTCATTTTGAGTCATTTAATGAAAAAAATTGAAAACTCCAGGGAAAGCATCCAATCTCTCACAGTTATTCACAGGAGGAGTGTTTGTTTTGGCAGCAAACTTCTCATCTACAATTATCTGGTTTCTCCAGATCTTTGGGGACATCCTGGCACACAAAGGAGCTGGAGATACTTTTTGCTGTCCTTTGCTATTCCCTGCCTATTTTGATGTTCAACAAACTGGGAAGAGTAAGAAGACAGCTCTTCACTATTCTTCCACTACACTGGAAAGAGAAAACTACTGAAAATTGACCAGATGAGTCATTTTTTGTTGAGGCATGGTGAATCTCACTCTCTGATGTAGGAGTTTCCCTGCTCAGGCCAATCAAAACATAGCCAACATGAGCAAGGATCCAGCACCACCTTGGGCTTTGGGAATGCAGAGAGATCATCAGACCCTGAGCAAGAGCATCTCCCTGCTTCATTCTGCCATTGGAATTTCAAAAGACAAAGCTGGTTCCTGAAGCAACACGTGCTCCTGTGCTCTGTCCCTCTTTCCCAAGGTCAGGTGTCCCTGCAGAGGAAGGGAGGCAGAAGAGCACCCCAAGATGCCTGAGGAAACTCCCTACTCTCTGGCTATAAGACAAAGACAGCCAGAAGCTGAACGTCTCTGTTTTGTCCAGCAGGGTGATACAGGATTAGAAAATAACTTGTTTGTACTAAACTGATTTTATTTTCTCCCACGGAAATGTGCCTCAGAGTTAGACATGTGCATTTGCTTTCTTTTCCTAATGAAGTTCAGCAGCTGGGTTATCCTAGATATTGGTGCCAAATCTTTAAAGATTTCCTTGTTGTGCGATGATTGCTCAATTGACAGTCTGCCTTGCTAATTAAGCTGCCTTGAGGGACAGTGGAGAACTGGAGGCAACCGGATGTTTTAATAAGTCACACAAGGAGTGAGACAGGGCTGTAGCAGGAGTCCATCTCAGCACGACCCCAAGCCCACCCAAAGAGCTGGTCTGTGCCACCTGGAGTGCCTGCGTTCTCAGAACAATCCCGAATGGAGCTGTTTGTAGTGAAGAGCCAGCACACGGAGATTCAATTTATTTTCCACCACTTGACACAGTGCCTTGTCACGGGCCAAACTGCTGACAAGTCAGTCCTGGAGAATGCCAGGGAGTGAACACAGCTGGGCAGGCACCCTCCAATACAGCTTCTGCAGGCTTGATCTTGTTCTCCTGTGCAAAATCACTTCTTACCTGCAATGAGCCTCAGACCTGTCCTCTCAACAGTTCACGGCATCTGATGAGTCCATGTACTTGAATTTCTGTACTGGCCCAATATCATATATATATAAAAGGTGCAAAAAATCAGCAGGAGTGCTAATTACTCACTGAGCTCAGACCATGGTCAGAGATAGTCTGGCTCCTGCCCAGAGAGGGAGGTAAACTTTAGTTCAGTAAGAGGTTATTAGATCCTTGTTTCTCCTTCCCTTCCCCCCCCAAACCACTTACCAGAACTGATTTCTCTTTCTTGTCTTAATTCTCTGGCTACTGATGATTTTTGGCTGCCTTGTCTGTACTTTCAAGGCTTTATGCTATATTTAGATGAGGAGGAGATTCTTCTTTTCTGGACCCTCCTTTTGTGGGTTTCTCATTGAATGTTGTGGGCATAATGTGAGTTAAAATCCCATCTGCTGCACAGCCAAGTGGGTTAAGGCTGGAAAAACTGATTTCTTCTTGCTACCACTAGAGCTCCACATGTGAAGGGCACATGCTTTGTACCCTGAGGGATGCTGCTGTGGGTTTCCAAAGAGTCAGGATCACCTCTTTAATTTTTACATATTACGCAAGGCAGGCACTTGTTAAAATTCTTTCTTCAACTGTATGTTGTATGGGGATTTCAAGAGATTCAAAATAAAGGATGTCTCTGCTGCAGTGCAGTGCTCCCTGGAGGCATCTCCTCTGAGACCTCTCTGGCCTTTCGTCACATCTTCAAGTCCTGTCCATCTGCTGCTGCCTTCCTTGTTCTGCCCACCATCAAGTCTTGGGAAAATACCTTGATTTTACCCAGAGAAGAAAGAAGGAATTGTAAGAATTCATGAGAGTAAAGTTTTTTCATCAGAAATGCAAAGTAAAATCTTGTTCACAATTAAGACTGCGAGAAAATTCTTTGTACTTATTAACAGAAAGCACCTTCTACTATTTTTGCATTTTTAGTAAAGGTGTGTTTCTCCAGTTTTTCTTGATAAACATGGAATTCTACCAAGTATCCAATGCTGACAAAAACTACAATAGTGAAATATGATCCACTTGCTCATGTCACTGAAACCTCAGAAGGGAATTACAGCCTTCAGTAGGGTTCATTTGAGGTATACTACTTAAGGTAATAGGGCTGGACAAGCTTATTAAGATTTATTTCCACCCCATTTAAACACGGGTTCAAAAGTACAGCTGGAGCTGTACTGGCTTTATCTTTGGCTTACAGAAGAGATTGGAAAAAGAAGTAAACAGAAAACACTCAGTCGCTCAATTGGCCGGGCTATGAGACTGCAGTACAGAGCAGATTCAGGCTTGTGCCCAGGCTTGGAGGATGAGAATATTGGAACAAACTTTTTTTCCTTATTACATTGCATAGGCTTTTTTTTCTTCTCTTTCCCCTCTCATCAAATTTAGGAGATATTGCATCATTCCATGAGGGAGAGGGAGGCATAAAACAATTACATTGGCTCTTCTTTAATGGTAGTTCACCATGTTCACTGGATTTCTTCCAGACCTGAATTTGTCTGTACCCATTAGGGAAATATACGGATTAGGAAAAATACGTTTTCAAACATTTCAGCTTGTGTTGCAGATTCTCTAAGTAGTCTGAGATGTTTACAAAGCACATCAGGCTTGTCCTCCTGCAGACCATGATATGTTATGACAGTAATCCTTCTATCACACTCCAAGTGCTTCTTGCTTCTGTTGAAGCCATCCAGACTGAGTTATTTGGAAGCACTTTTCTCTTTTTTTTTTCAGTATAAAAGAAACAGAGGATATTTCCACCTGGGAGGGGAGAATTTGCTAGATAGCAAATGCAGCAGCCCCCTAAATTTGCTGCAGTGTCTTTTTGGTGAGGGTGAATAGATGCATCAAATGCTGGCTGCTCCTGCCCAAACAGACTCCTGGTGATCATGCCCTGCCCTGAAGTCCAGGGGCTTTTGGGATCAGACATCCTGTAATCCACAGGCACAGCTCAAGCTGCCAGCACAGTCCAGCTCTTCCTGCTGCAGGCAGCTTCTTCAGGCTCATCCTGGTGAGAGGGTGGACTGCAGACTGCAGGACCAGCAGCAAGGGGAGCCTTCAGCAGGCAGATGATTCAAACAGACAGGACATGACCTCGAGCCTGTCCTAGGTATTGCTTCCACATGCAACCTAGCCAAGCTCTGTGGTCTGGGAGTGGATTTTCTTGTTTGGACATCTCACCCTTCTCAGATTTGGACCATCCTTTGTGGTTTACCCATATCCAGAGTAAATGAGTACTCCAGAGACCCCTGGAGAACACTAAGCCAGGGAAGGGTATTTGGCTCTCTCCAATACTTTCTGTGAGAGAGTCAGCTAAGAAGTAGATCCAGCATTGCTATTCCCTAAGTTTGATTTCTTTGGCACTTGTTAGATGCACAGAAATGTGCAGTCAACACTGCCATGTAGACAGGACTAAAATATGAATGTTTGGAAGAAAAATAAGGGATTGAATAGGAAGAAAAATGGAGTCCGCGGTTCTAAGAACCCATCACCATAGTATCAAGGCACTGTTTACAAAACTTCTTTGTTAAGAAGTTTCCACATGCTCTTTCTTTCAATTTCAGTTAAACTCAACACAGTCACTGCTCTGGATTTAAACTGTACCCTGAAAGGCCTGTAATCTAAACATGGAAACATTTAAGTCATGTGCTAAAAGAAGAAGATGAAGCTGCATCCAGTGCTGTGTGAGGACCCCTGGGCTAATCCTGCTGGACCTGCAATGGCCCCATTAACAGCCAGGTAAAAACCTCTTGCAAGCCCCAGAGCTGCCATGCTGGAAGGAAAACCCAGACATGCCATTGTTCAGTGGGGAAACTCTCCTGCAAGCCCCAAAGCTGTTGTTCCTAGGTAGAAACCCCCTGTAAGCCCCAGAGTTGCCATCCTGGGGTGGAAACCATTCTGCAAGCCCCAGAGCTGCTGTCTCATGGTGACAACCCTCATCCAAGCCCCAGGGTTGCTGTCTTGGAAGTCCAAGCCTGGGCCAAAGGCAGCAAGAGCTGCCTAGGCAGCCTGGTGAGCTAGGACATGACATGGTCCCTCAATCTGTGCAGCTGCATCTCCAGCACTGCCTGGCACATCCCTGCACTGTCCTCTCCTGTGTGATCCAGGTGTGCTCCGGCTCGACAGCAGCAGAATCAAGCCCAGTCTATTTTCAGTGTCTGAGTAGTGTGAAATGCAGTTCAGACTCTGGCAGGAAGAAAGGAACATTGTTTGGGTAGTCAGACTTCATTTTGTTTAATTTGGAGTTATTAAGAGTATTTATATTTTTAAACACAATGTTTAACCTGCCAGCATCCCATTAAAACGCTTTATATAAGCCTATTAGGAGCTTCTGTGCAATATTATCTTTATTGAAATTAGCAAATATTAGTGGCTCAGACAAACTGCAAGATATTTTCTCTGCCCTGCTCCTATTTTGTTCCTCATCTCTTCGTCTGCCATAACCTAAGCCTAGCCTAGATTAGATCTTTCACATATCAGCCTTTATGCCTGACAAGCCTTAAAGAAGGAGAAATAAAAAAATTTTTAAAAAGGAAAAGTAATAGAAAATTAAGCATTAGGGGCCTCTGAGAAATCAAAAGAGCCTTTTAGATTAAGTCTCTCACTAGTGTCAAGGCTAGTAGCAGTGCCAGTGGCATTAGTGGCACTAAGTTACTTAATTCTAGTATGATTCAAAGTCATTTGTAGCTATGAGCTTATCCAGACTAAATCCTCATCCTTCCAGGTCTTTTGTTTGCCATCTTTTGACAAACTATGTTGCATATAAATGAGGCCATAAAACATGTGAACGAGGAATGTATTTTCATTTGTGTTGAAGTTTCATGCGTGCAAATGCTACTGTACAAATACCAGTAATTAATAGTATTAGTAGTTAATGAACTCAGTCCTTATTTGGGCTTTGTTTTGGGTTTTTTTTCATTTCACTGATATGAAATATGTGAAATGAAAGGAAGGTTTCCCTGAATAAGGACAGAGTCCAGTTTTAAGAGATACTTAGACCTGGCTCCAGTCAGTGGCAAAGGGTGGCCACTGTTCCAACCAGGATGGATCTCACAGGATGGCAGGAATTTAGCCTCTGAGGTCTTTCATGGTTTGTGAGCAAATCACAGGCTGCTAAGCCACCTTAAGCTCACAGACTGTTCTGAATCCCAGGAAGAAGCAACGGTTTGGGTACCTGAGTCTCAAATCCTACCACATGTGTCAGAACTCTGATAAAAGGGCAAGTTCAGACCTTTCAGGTGAACTTGACACTTCTGTGTGTACACACAAATGCCTGAGCCTTGACATTGATGAGCAGATAAGCGCTGGTGCTTATCCAGCAGCCTCCCGAGAGGATTCAGTCCCCTGGCAGAGAGCATCCTGGCTGGCTGGGCTGGGGTGCTGTGCACAGATGGTGTGGAGAAGCACTCAGGAAGCAGTGTAGAACCCCTGCTCGACCCTCCACAGCTGACCTTGACCTTTTCCCTGGCAATGCTGTGAGGCTGTGCTAGGAAGGGCTGCTGGGCCCTTGTCAGGGTACAGCCCTACGTGGCTGGTGTGCAGCACAAGATGCTAATCCTCCTTCTGCCTTGTGTGCTGCCCTGTACTCTCCATAAGTGATGATACTTGGAAAAAAAGACCAGCTTTTGTGGGGCTGAGGGTTTTTTACTTTTTCCAGAAAAGAGGAATATAAAGGTGTCAAAGAAGTTCACTTACTCAGGCAAAAAAAAAAAAAAAAAAAAAAAAAAGGCATTAAATCATTATCTTCTTGATTTGAATAGGACTTACTGTCAATGTGCTAGATATGTGGAGCAGCAATCAGTAAAATGATTTTTCATTTACTGCAAGCAGCAAAACAATCACACAAGGTTCAAAGACCAGTTTAGAGAGTTCATTTTGTGGGCTTGGGCAATGAAAGCCCTGGTTTAAAGTCCATTCTTCAGCTATTAATTATCTAGATTTAAGGACACAACTCACAGATGTTTTCTACTTCTGTTCTTTTCTGTTGGAGTTGCTTGGGTCACTGCTTCTCTTCCCAGCTCTTGCTGCCCTTTCCTCCTAATGCCTTCTAGTGGGACAGCCTGCTACTTTACCACTTGGGAATCAGTCCCAGGGAGCTTCTTGCAGGAGGTGTGCTCCAAGTGGTCATCACTGGATAAGCATGACCCCAAAGGCCATTGAACTGCGCTATGTGTCATTGCTACCAGTAGAAATTATCAGTTGCAAGCTGTCTGGAGGTGGTTTGCATTCCCATCTGGAAATATTCATGCTGAATCTCTCTCATTCCTCATATTTTCACTGATTTCAGAGAGCTCAGCTTGGACCTACTGTTTGGGCTGAACTCTTGCTCCTAAAATCTCAAGATCTCATCTATTTTTTTCCCCCTCTTGGAAGTTTTCTGATCAAAAAAATTGCATCAGCTGACAAGTGTATCTTTATCTTGTGCCTTGTACAAATGTAATCTTTACGGCATATGCTCATGGTTGAACTGAAAAATATCACTGATACCTGCTTCCACTGCCTTTCCAGGAATTGATTTAAGACACATTCTCAAGATTAATGCCTTTGCTGATGGCAAAGAGCAGTAAGAGTGGGACTAAAACATGGCCAGATTACACGAAAGGAGAAATACTAGCTGCAAAATCCACTACTATGCAGAAGAGAGCAGACTATCTCATGGATTAATTTACCTGCATTTCAAAGCTGCTCTGTTGGAGATGCAGCCAGCTGCAGCACTACAAACTAGAATGTGCATTCCTGTTGTTTACTGTGATTTTGCACTGGCTTATTTACAGAAAATTTAAAATAAAGCTAGATCTTGCCTATAAACCCTCTTGCCAAAGAAAATGTAAGAGGCATTTTCAGCAGCTCACTCATTAAGAGGGAAGTGCAGCACTTTAGTCTTGCTTTGCTTTTTGTCTGCTGGAAGCCAACAGTTACCGTCTTTGAGCATGGAACTGTGCATGCCCAGGTCTTGATGGAAAACAGGGATAAATCACAAGTTTTCCAAAGTTACCTTGTTAAAATAATATGTATAGTCTAAGTATGTGCAGTCATAAACATGTTGTTGGAAGGGAAAAAGTTTGGGGAAACTTTTACAAATTGGAAGACAAATATGCTGGTATCCCTAGTTGTGCTCCTGTAAGGACATGCAGTATTATGTGCAGATTGCCTGAAGACATCTCTGCCTTTGCCAATGGTAACAGTGTTTCCTCACAAAGACAGATTGAGCCCACAGGGAAAAAATAAAGAGGTGACTGCCAAAAAATATCAGCGAATGTATCGAGAAAATATATTTAGTTACAGAAAACCCGTCTAAAGTAAAATCTGGTTACGTGTCTTGTCTAAGCTAAATAGACTAAATTACTGGTAAATAAGATTCCCTCCAACACAGACAATTCTATGGTTCTATGGACTAAGTATAACTGTCCAAAGGATTCATTCATTATTCCCATTATTCTCCTGCAGCTTAAATACCTCACAAAACAGTCCTTAGCAGCAAAAATTAAAACCAGCTGTATTTTATTAGTTACTAGTGAATCTGCACATCAAAAGATGAAGGAAGGAAAGGAAGGAAGGAAGGAAGGAAGGAAGGAAGGAAGGATTAAGCCCAGCATCCCAGATTCATTCCCTCTGAAGATGGTGTTCATGGGCACACTGATTAGTGAATGGTGGTTTCAGCCCCTGGAAAGGCCTGACTCAGACATGAGCAGCTGCAGGGATGCTCTGGAGGAAAAGCAGGGTTCTGCTCCTTTGTGTTTGGGGATCACATCAGTGACATCAGCATACACTCATTATCCTGCCCTCCAACAAAACACCTCTGATTTACCTGCCCTTCACATTGGAGCAGACATAAGAAAGGCCATTGGGCAACTAAAGAAGCATTTTGTTCCATCATTCTTCCTAGTCTTAGTGGGGATAGAGTTTGAATACGAAAAATAAAGGCTACTTCCAGGAATGTAGCAGTATTTTATTAGATATATAAAAGCCCAACAGCTCCAAACACAGCCCATTTCAGGTTCAAAATGCCTTATCAATAAGCTCAGTTACGCATTCATAAATCATCACTTGAACTACAAAGATGTCACCAAAGAGCCCAATTTCATTTCCTCCCAGTCCATGACAATTTAGATGACTCTGATTTAAAATCTTGTCATCACCCTAAGTGGGTCTGTTTGGGGGCTAGGCATTTAAGTCCCATGAAGCTTTTCTTCTCACATGAAGCCTTCCTTTGCTGCACTTCATTCAGTGTAGTGATATATTACATGCATAAACCAAAGCAATGCAAAGAGCTCTGCTACTGAAGTTTAGCAGTTAACTCCTGTTTCTGGTATTATTCTAATATATCCAACCTAAGAAAGGAAAATTCCTTGGTTTTGTTTGTTGGGGCTTATATTATTATTATTTTTAATTCTGGGGGGTGGTACAACATTTACAATGTTGTATGCTTCCAGGAAAAGAATAGACAGTGATTTATTTAATGAAATTCCTACAGCAAGAGGAAGTCATACTTGGGTCTTGCTGCCATGGAGGGAGATAAACAAACCGACATATTTAGCTTAAGAATATAATCTATAGGAAAATAGCCTGAACAAGACTGGAGAGACATATACAAGCTGGCATGGAAGATACTGAGACAGGGAACAGAATGTTTATATAGAGGCACTTTAGGACCTCCTCACCAACAGACAAATCATCCAGGGCATAAGTGGCTATTTTTAGCAGCAGTGTGTATGTTACTTTTGCCTTTTACATTGAGAAAACTGCAAAGCACTCAATAGGAGATGCTAAAAATCCATACAGAGCAATACTGAGCTTCCTTGTACAGATGGGCAGGGCTCAGAGTGCCTTTGGCCTGGTTGTGCAGTAGACCTACAGAGATTAGATAGATAGATAGATAGATAGATAGATAGATAGATAGATAGATAGATTAGATAGATTAGATAATGAGTGAAGGTGTCTCCATGGAGTAGTAGTGCACTCTCCCAACACATACCATCACCTGATGGGTAGAATGAGAGTCCTCAGGCACCCTTTGTGCTGGCAGCCTCCACTTCTTGCTTCCCCTCAGCTTCTCTGTGGAGATCAGGGAGACACAGTCTTCTGATATCCTAATCATTGCTCTGGGCAAAATCCTTTGACTTCAGCTGTAAGGATCATTATTTAATCCAACAATTTAGCCCAGTAATGGAAACCAGCTGGTAACACAATATTTGGTTTTGTCATTATGTTCGCCACTTGGAAGTAACAGGCTGCAAAGCCCCTTTGATTTGTGGCAGGGCATTCCATTAACACATTTATAAAAACAGCCAAGATGTTTCCATTGACAGCACTTAACAATTTTCTCTATTACTCTGATGACTGTTCACTTTGAATGGAAAGTGCTTTTCCGCACCATTGAAGCACAGCTAGTACATAACCTTGGAGCAGTCTGAAGTGCTGAGATGCTACAAGAAGTAACACTTAGGAGACCACATCCCTCTTTGGCATGCACTGTCCGGAACCAGGCCCTGAGCAGCTCCCTGCCTGCAGCACGCTGTGTCACCCACAGACCAGGACGGAATGTGACATCCCTGTGACATACAGAGAGGGATGGAACTTTTTCATCTGCCTTCCCCTTTCACAGGATTACTGAGTCGATTTTGCATTCAATTCCTTGTATGCAATTGATGGTAAAATCTATGCAGGTCTAAGCGTGCTTCCCAAGCTTTTATTGGATAGCAAAAATATTGTGTACTTGTCTGGCACTGGGAGATATAGAGACTGTAAATTGAGAGGCTGCTGTTCAAATCCAGCAGATCAGCATACAGCCCTCAGGATATTATTCTTGCTGCAATTACAAGTAACAGCTAAAGAAAGGGTAGGAGACTCTCACGTTGTGAATAGAAATGTTTCTCTTCATTTATTTGCAGACAAGGATAAATAGTTGTAACTGTAAAGCTCTCAGTGTAAAATTGATCCCCATTTGTGTCTCTAGCTGCCTCCAGCTTCTTATAGGAGGCAGTGGTGGGTCACCAATGCAGTCATTTTAAGCTTGCTACAAAATAAATCCTGATTCAAGAGTCTCCTTGAGTGACCTTTGCTCATATACACAGGAGTTTCTCATGCCAAGAGCCCCAGTGATGTTGATGCTAATAGGTAGATGGTAGAGACAATTTCACTGTGGCTGTTAGAGACTGGAAATGAGGAACAAAAGCTCCTTTCTGAGAGCTGCTCATCCATCTCGAATGCTCTGACTCACTTCACCTCGTGTGGGGACTGACTGCTTAGAAAAACCAACACTGCCATCTTTTTACCACGTGTACAGGATCACAGCCTCAGCATACACAAAGCATTACTCATTGCAGCTGATCCCATTAACGCCGAAGACACAGGCGTGCACTTACTCGGGACGAGCTGCAGAAAAGACTTCTGTATGAGAGGATTATGGCTACTGTTCAGATGCTCAGCATTTCCCAGTTAAAATATTTCACAGTGAAGCAACACCACCTTTAAGTTTGCAGTGTATCAGCATCTGTTTTATTTCTTCTGTTGAAGTCTTCCTAGAGTTTTTGGGGCTTTGTAAAGCTGAGATGAAATAAAAACTAACTGTTGCTGTTCTTAATTTTTACAAAACTACTTACTTAATAAATAGATGAAAAAAATCTCAGTCTCAGTTGTACAATATAATCAGACTCCAACGCAAAATGGCAATGCAATGCCACATCAATGGAAGCAGTAAGATGAGCAGATTTCTGGTTACCCAACATGTGCCTCTCTGAGCATGTTGGTATGCAAACACAAAGTCAGTCTGACATAAATTAGATGAACTATGTTATCTTGCATCAAAATATTTTCCCAGTTCTGTGTGTTTCCAAATATATCTAATTTATGCATTTCTAAGCGTATAATGTGTATTGCTCAGAGTTAAAGCAGGTGTAGCAGCTCTTCTCCTATTTAAATCAGAGACGCTGTTGCATATTTCAGTGGATAGAAAAAGTATTTCTCCAGGTGGTGTCAGGTTTGAGAAAAAAAATTGACAAATTTCAACATAAGCCCTCCAAACTACAGTTTTTACTGCAGGACATATACTCTCCCTTTCCAGTGACCTTGCTGTCCTAAGCATGTTCTTATGACATCACCTTAATGCTGTGGCTTAAAAACAGCTTAATTAATTTAGTGTCTATGCATTGCTGTCTGCTGCCATTGTAACATCCGCATAAATTAAAGGAAGAGAAGGCACTCAGCTGCCTCTCATGCAGAGCCCTCTGAGCCCCGGACATAACCCACCACCTGCTCCAGGGGCACCGCTGAGGAACATGAAGTCCATCCCCGAGGAACCAGCCCAGGCAGACCACAGCGGAGCACCAGAGTTCTGTGCAGGTCATTTGTTTCTTCCATTACTTAATCCCACATTGCTGTTTAAATGATGATTGCCTTATATTTTATAAAAGCTGGGATTTTAACTTAATTTACTAAGTAATTAATTTTCTTTAATTGTGATGGGGGCTTGCTATTAAGTAGTCAGTAGACAGGGATGGCACAATGATGATTTCTGGGGTCTGGATGCACTTCTGTAAGATAGTATCATTTCTGTATGGTCTGATTTTAAATACTGTACTACAGCAAGGAGAATTTTTCTGATTGTATGTTCTTTTTAAGTATTGCCTGTTCATGGTGACTAGTTTAGTCTGAGAGTTGAACAGAAAATGGCTTTCCTTTTCCTCCAGACTGGAAAGTAGACAGGTGGCAGTTAAAAGGAAAGAAAAAAAATAAATAAAAAAAGACTACAAATCTGAAGCAAGCTATAATGCCATTAATCGTTTAAGTTACTTTAATAAGAAAGGATTTGTTGCTTACTAGCTTGACATTATATATAACTACTTTCAGTCAGTAAGGAAAAAACCAAGATAAGCTATCAATATAATTAATTTTAAATTTATTTCATTTTCCTAAATAGTAGACTTATAGATCTTTTTATTTTACCCATTAACTAAAGTAATCCACATCTGAGATCTAGACAAGAAAATCCAAGACTGGAGTTCATGCAGAAACTAATCTGTGTAGATTACACTTGGCAGCACACCCCCAAACCAGATTTAAAACAGAAGGCTATGTTGCATTTCTACCCCACACTAGAAATACCAGCTCTCCTGCACCAGGGCACAGCGACCCATCAGGGAAGGGCAGTGTCTTGGTGGTCAGCAAGTGTGAACCTGGGAGGGGCTGTCAGGGACTGCTGGTGCCCTCAGCAGTGCTTCCCTTCTCAGCACTGGACCCCAGCCTGGCCATGGGCATCCCAGCAGCAGGGGGATTGATCTGTGCTCACATCCAACCTGGGCCTGCGCAGCGAGAGCAGGCCCAGACTGTCCTTCCTGCTGCATCCCCAGCGTGTGACTCGTTAAAGTGAGCAGCAGAGACAGCCCAGGGAGAAAGATGCTTTTGGAGCTGGCTGCTTTGCTCGGAGAGAGCTTCACAAAAATGCTGTGCTTGATCATGTGGAATAGGCACACTGAGGATTGAGGAGAACCATTGAAGAGCCAAGACATTTTATCCTGGCACAAGCAGTGCTCTGTCAGACATCCAGGAGCTATTGAAAGACAGGAGTGCACTGAGATCTCTACAGCTATCTGAAGCTATCCAGCTGTGAGGTTGAATGCCAGGGCTTGTAGAGGATCAGATATTTTTCCTTTTTAAAAGAAGTAGTTTATAATAGCTAGTGTGATGAATCCATCCACGTGAATTCTTCTGTGCTCTGAATAAAGAGACAAGATAGATATGAATAAATAAAACTACTTTTATCATACTGCTGGAGTTCCCCCTGCCCAACATGTGTGGGATGGGAATCCCCAGCATGCAGGGGACCCGTGGGAGATGGGGACAGTGGCTTTTAGAGGTACCACAAAGTAGTGCAGGCAATGGTCATGCTGGGTTGCTCCTGCACTTCTTCTGGTGTCGACACTGGGCCATGCGTGCACCCAGGCACTTATCTGGCTTTTACTGCATCCTGATGTTCTCCTGGCCATGTCACCCTCAAGATGTTTTTCCATCTCCTCTAATCAGATTAACCAGCTGCTCATGCTTTAAGGACACTAACTCTGTGGGATGTACTTCAGACCGTGGTCTGTCTCATCTTCCTATTTACTCTCTTGACAGCTGTGTGCCTGAAGCAAGGGGATTGTATCTGTCTTGAATTGCTGGGGCACCAAAATTCCATTTTCTGTTTGCTGAGCACTGTGCTCCCTCCAAAACAGGGCTCAAGGTGGTACCTTCCCTAGGGACCTGGCAGGCACAGACCTGTGCTATCTGTTTCACACTGGTACTATTTTCCAAGATATTTTAAGGGATGGTGTTTTTACATCCCTCAGGGTGTCACTGGGCACTGTGGGATGGTAGCAAGTGATTGAGATGGTACCTCTGAATTGAACAAGCTGCCACCACAGCTGAAGCTCCACCAAGCTTCTTTGCAAGGACATGGTGAGGAGCTAATTTGTTAATTTGCTGGAAATAGGAAGTAAAATGGGTATGTGAAAATGACAAAGTTTTCCATTTGTGTCTCCACAATCCAAACAGTAGTAAATGTCTACAGGAGCCAAGGAATCAATGTTGTGCTTACCATCTGAAACAAAGACCCCAGTAATCCTCTGAATAGTATCAAATATATTCAAACTACAACATAAAAGACTTTTCCATAAATATATTAATTTCAATTTACACACCCAGAATTAATTTGCCAGTGAAATCAGCAGTGGCCATGGCAATCAGATGATCAGCAAAGAACTAACACTGTTTACAGGACAAAGTCTGGGCTCCACCCAGACTCACAGTGATTAGAAGCAGTTGCCATCAATACTTTTTTCTGATATTCTCCAAGATCTTTAAGATTTACAACTGGACTTGTGAAGCAGTAGTTACTATGACTATGCATATATCTTCCCTCATAGATTATTTCTGAAACACATGTTTTAAGTAAGGCAATAAATATATATGGACTAAATGAGCTGTAATTGTTTATGTGCAGTTATTTTTTATGAAATAATCTGGGGTTGAATCACAGGTATTTTTACTGTGGTTCTCATTACATCATTAAAGTAACATTGATTTTGTTCCCCTGATCAATAAATAGGGTTTGTAATATAAGTTTATTTGCACAAAGCTAATACCTGTGATGCTGTGTTTGTTGCTCTATTGTTTCTACAACAAGCATTAGCTGCAGAAGATGAACCCAGCTCCTACCTTGGCCATACCAGAGCTGAGAGCATGTCCAGGTTTACATTTACTGCAGTTTTTTTTCACTGCTTTTGCAGAGTTTTATATTTACTGTCTGGCTTTACATCCTCTTGTGCTATAGCACTGCAGGTATATTTCTGCTGTAGGTGAATTTGCACTTTAGAAAGCTTGGATAAATGGTGATGTGATAAATACTCGTTTGCCCTAATCACAAATGAAAAAGCTGGCCTAAAAGCAAAGGAAATTTACCATTAAGCTAGATAGTTTACCTAAATACAACTGTCTACATACACTGTTTTCTTTCTGCCTAGAAATGAAAATGTTAAATATAATGGCTACTTATGAAAAGAATATTTTTTATCATTTCTTCCTCTAATAATCACTAAATATAATTGTCAGAAAAAAACCTGAAACAAATATTTTAATTTTATAGTCTGAAAAGTCTTCTGGAAACAGACTTGTGTTGAAGAATTTCTCAGAATAGTTCTTTAAAACCATCTGTCAAAGGAAGATATGAAAATGGGCATTCATGATATATTTATATATTATGGGCCTAAGTTGACAGCTTTTTCTGAAGCACATTTCCTGTTATTTTCATTACCCTTCTGAAACACAGATGATACCATGTAGGAAAATTCCCCGGTACATTTATTTACTCTTTTTGGCTGATTAAATTCTCCACATTACACTTCCTAGGCTTATGTGCACCCGCACTTAGCAGTACCAACTCCTAAGTGTAATCACATCATCAGCACTGACTGACATTATCAGAAATGTTATCAAACATTAGCACCCCCTCCTCCATCATCTGTACTCAAGTCCCCCTGCCAAAATTCAGGTTCCTTTCATATTCTCATTAAGTGCTTGTACCGTGTCTCTTTTCAGCATTCTCTGTTCAGACATAGATGCAGCAGAGTGTCATTGCTTTCCTGAAAAGTGCTTGGGGCCAGCAGGGTGGGGATCATGCTGGAAATCCCTGTCCCTCAAAGCCCTGATTCTGCACCACGATGCACAGCACCATCCTTCTGGAGTGGAGCTGCACTATCAGCCCGATCACATCACCTCATTTGAACTCCTACAGCCTATAAAACAAGAAGTGATGTTTTATTATAGCCAAGAACACCCCCATGAAAGGAGTTTTAAGACATTTCACCAATTATGAAATCTCTGGCATTAAACACTTACTCAGGCTATTGATGGGAAGATCCCTATTACAGCTTGAATATTCTTAATAATATAATAATAATAATAATAATAAAAAAACGACNATAATAATAATAATAATAATAATAATAATAATAATAATAATAATGAAATACCTAGTACATATTATTACATTTTGAACAAAGGCTTCTATGCAGTAGAGTTTTAATGATCTCACTGTTGCCAAGTTTTGCTTTCAACATCCCAGTGGAACATTTTTACCAGGCCTATTAGGTAATGCACACAACTTTCAGGCACAAATTCACTATCTCCTATTCAATGTCCTCATGATAGACCTTTCCAGTGTCACAGATGTTCTTTTCCATAAATTCCATCAACTCTGGTCTGGGAGCTGTGGTTTTTGTTGTTCTGCTCATTGCTGGTTTTTGTGTGTTTTTTATAGCTGGTCAGTACTCTTTAACAAAAACATTTCTCTTTCTCTTCTTTTTAAAATAAAATTTGTGAGGCAAATTGTAGAATGATCCTACTCTGCTGTGGGCCAGTTTTGACCCTTTGCAAGCATCAGAGACATCTTCAGAATTTAAGATGAGAAAATCTGCATTGTCACAACCAGTGAATGAGAAGAACTTTTTTTCCCAAAATCTCTGAATGAGTCAGTTCTTCAGTTATATAGATTTTGGATTTATTTTTTCTTACTGGCTTCTTTCTAATGGGACAGTTCACATTTTGTCAGCTCAAAAGTGGAAGCCTCACAATTTATGAATCTTTCGAGTGCTACTTTCCATAGGATATAAAGCACTTGGTATTTTTCCAATGATTTGGGGCTCCCAGGGCCATAATAAATACATTTGTCTCCAAATCAGTTGTATGGGAGTTGTGCCCTAAGAAAAGACACGAACCTAATCAGTGACTGAAGTCTGGGCTGACTCTCCAATCCTCAAATAAATGATTGCCCCAGAGCATCTCAGCTGGGATGGGAGCCTGAGGACACAGCCTGAGGCTGCTGTCACTATTTAAGGCTCCTGCTGAGAATCCTCTGCCAAAGAACAGCCAAATCATCTGTTATAGTGGATCCTTTCGTCATTCCTGTTTTATTGCCTTTCTTTCAGTATTGCTTAAGAAACAGTCCTTTACAAACCAGAAGATTAATGACATCATCTAATTGGTTTTGCTATCCTTAGAGATGATGGGCCAAATTAATCCCTGTTAGAGCTCCATTAATCTTTATGGATTTACACCCAAGATTAATTCATCCCCATGATACTAATCACTTGCTGTGTGGTCTCTGGAAAATCACTTAACTTTGCATGTTGGTTTTCCACCCCAGATGGAAAATGGGGGCAATAATTCTGAGTTCAGTGAAGAGAAATGCTCTAAATGCTCCTAGGATTGGTTAAAATGTAAGACAGTTTTTAATAAAATCCACACTTTATTTCTGAATGTTAGTTTGCACTTGTATTCTCACTTGTATTCTCGCTTGTATTCTCACTTTTTAGTGAAACGGATTCTTTCTTGGATAGAAACATTTCCTTGTGGGGTTACGGCTGTTCCTTATATTTATACCAACAAAACTCTTGATACTGTAGAGCTGGGTGAGAATTTATGTGCTGATTATCCCAGACCCAGAGTGTCACACTTCAGGTTTTACAGAAGTTACTCTCTCACACCCAGAGGCAGAATTTGGCCTTTCTCATTTCTGTTTCATTTGGGCCAATTTCTACAGCTGTTCCCCAGTGAGAATCTCACTGAAGATAGCAGGAATTTTGCTTAAGTGAGGATTACAGGATTAATCCCTCTATCTCCAGTCATGTTTATTTTGGCAGTCATTTAGCTTGGAGATCTCCAAAGCTCCCAGCTTAGGTTCTCTCCATTCTGCTCACAGATATGAATTTGACTGCACCTCTCATGGGTTAAAGTATCAATTGCATTTACCAGGAAGCTTCTATAATTGCAGAAAAATGTTCTGGTAATGCCACCAATTAGATAAAACTGTGACTTCTCACATATAATAGAAAAGAAAGTACTGATAAGGGTTGCAGCAATTTATTTCAGCTGGGACCCATGCTAGAGGTGAGTAACAAGCAATCCATCAGTCAGATGACAGAAAGTACACTTGAGTTATACAACCCATTCTCTTTGAATAACCCCAGGCACTATTACTCAACCAGAAAATATCAATGTTGAAATCTGTTCTTCTCTATTTATGCCTTTTTTAATGTGTTCAATTGCCTATATTAGCAAATATAGACATACTATAGCAAATAAACAGTATAATAAAGTAGTTAAAAGGTCAGTTGTTGCAGTCTTTTCTACAGAGAAAGTAGAAAGTAAGACTTAATAATCCTTGCAAAAAAAAAAGGTGCAGGATGTTCAGTAAAGAAATAATTATAGCGTTTGGACATTTATTTGATACAGTGGCTTTGATCAATATACAAATTGCTTTGTGAGTGCTAGAATTTTTCAGCTATGCATTTTATAGCCAGTATTAGTCATTTCTTCTTAATTCTAGGTATATGAAACTGCTTTACCTCCATACTGGAATTTGAATGGACATGCTAAATATACAGTGAAATCATCGTCAATTATTCATTTGAGTTGGCAAGGAAAAATATTTTTAAAGTTTAATGAAGCCAGCAGTGATACACAGTTTCATGTTGCTGAGCAACAATACTGGTGGCCAGCAGTTTTAAAGTAAGGGAATACGGTATAATCATGTTGATGCCTCAGGACTCTGCTGTACCTCCCACAGTAAAACTCAGGGGAGTGGGATCAAAGGGTGCCCAGGACTGCAACAGCTCACTGCATTTCTCATGAAGAAGCAGCAGCCTGTAGGTCAGCAGGGGAAGCTTAGGGACAGTCCCAAAATTACACAGGTCCCAGAAGGAAGGAAGCTCTCACCTCTTCAAGGCAGAAACAACTGGAGGAGTTAAATTGGAAGGGGAGCTTAAGAGGGATATAGGAAAAAATTGAATGCTATAGAGAGAGTAGTTAATCTGATGCTTCTTGGAGTTCAAGGATAAAGAGTCATTAAACTAAGTAAAAGGCAGAACATAAATTTGATTAAAATAAAGGCTTTTGCACAATGCATAAATGAGCTGTGGGACTAACTGTGTCAGAGTGCTACTGAGGCCAAAAGTATAAATGATTCAGAGAATGACTGGGGCTAATACAGGCCATGAAATCATCAGTAGCTGCAAGAGGTAGAAGATTTTTTTTTTTAAGCAAGGGAAAATATAAACATACCCACTTGAGTTTGTCATTTATTTATTTATTTATACTTCCTGGGACTAAGTAACTAAAGAGGAAAACTGGGGAGGAAATGCTTTTGAGGGCAAGCTATTTTATAAATGCCAGTTGTGTGGCAAGCTGAAGCCCATCTGGAACTAGGGCAGTCAGAGCACAGGTCTGGGTTAGCCTGGGAATTCTTGCTCATGTGATGCTCTGTAGAGATGTCTCCCTGTAGGATTACTGTTGCCTTGGACTACTGCTTTATTATTTAGGCCTGATCCCAATTTGGTGGGACCCAGGTCAGGGGGACAGGGCTTCACACAGAGGCTTCTTGTGGTTCCACCAGTGAAAGGAAAAGCCTTTCTGTGAAAGTAGCAAATGGACTTGTCTGAGTCCGTTCAGACCTGTCCCTTACCAATAAACACACTTCCAGCTACATGGCAGCCCTGAAGAGAATGGTGCACAACTCAAAGGAGAAGAGCAGAGTGCTGTTTCCTTCACCACCAGCTTCTGTTTCCCTCTGATAACAGAGGGGCTGAAAATATGCATCACTACAACTCATTTTTTATTAATTGCATTCTCCAGTAAAAACACCGGGGCAAAGCAGCAGCAGATTCTCTTTGATTTGTGTGTATTTTTGAAAAGTGTACTCTGTGCCTGTTGGGAATTATGTTTCTGAATGTTCCTTTTTTGTACTCTCTGAGTCATATTCCCTTCATTCCTATACCTCACAATATTTTCCCATTGCCATAGAGACAGCCTGTGAGGAAAGCACAGCCGAGTAACCTCAGGTTTTTACTGAACCCAAAGTGCCTGCCAGACTGGACCTCTGCTTGAGTTTATCTTACATCAAGAAGCTGATATGAAATAAGTAGTGTGTTTTCTTTTTAAAAGCTTCATTGTTCCTTTTCAAAACAGAGGTGATATTGTCACTTCTCTGATCTAAAAATCCTCTGATCTTGAACCTTCTGAGCAGGTCTGAATCTATAAGCAGCAGTGACTCCACACCAGAGTTCTCAGAGAGCAGCTAAACTAATTGAATTGCAATAGTAAGGCATGTATTGCTCACATGCATTTGAGTGTGTCCTCCTCTTCCCTTCTGTTAAATTCCTTACTCTTCGAAAGAGTTTGGACCAAAGCCTTGCTTCTGAACACCTCCCTCTGTTGGACACAGATCCAAATGCCACAGCTTTCTCAAATGTCGCACTATGATCCCCAAGCAGAACCTGAGGTTTTTTAAGTGTGAAAATATAATTTTAAATGTTGTGGTTTAGGTTCGGGAATATATAAAATATTAATATATTTCATTGTTTTAAAGGTGTGTCTTAGATAACGTAAAAGCCAAATTTCTCTTGTAGAAACTATTTCTGTGAAGGGCAAGTACAGGAAATAGATAGTCTAGCCTTCGAGGTTAACAATAATTTTAAGTGCCTGTTTAGGAGATTGTGACACTAAATCATATTAGATCATCACTCTTTATAAGGGAAAGGGAGGACAGAATGCTTTTATGTGTAGGTGTGTGTGAATGCAGACAAAAGAGATGCATAAATGCCTTTCATTTCATACAAGGAAATAATACAAACACATCCAACATTGAATTCTAGCAGTACTTTGTGATATGAAGACATATCTAGGCTGAGCTCACTTTATGTTTTGTATTTTTTATATGAGGTGTCCTCATTATTGATGCTCAGGAGCATCAAATGCCCTGACAGCCCTTCTTTCCATAGGTGTTTACATTGCTAAACAGCAAATTGTGGCTTTTAACTGAAAACAAATACTTCAGTCAGTGGGAATTGCCTTTCCACTTCATCAACTTATCCATATGAGCATTAAAAGAGAGGATCCAAAAAAGGGAACTGAGTAGAAAGATGAAATCCCAGGCATCTCTTGTACTGCTTGGGAAGCAGATAGTGAGGACCCCTCAGTCCTAATGTCTGCTCAGGCTTTTGGCATTTCCCTGTTGCAACTGTGATAGTGATTTTTGGCCAGGTTTTGACTCTGCTTTGTACCCACACGAGAATGAAAGAAGCATTAGCTCATTTTATAACAAGCAGTAGTGGACTGTGGTTGCTCCGTGTTGACCTGACCTGACACATACCAGTGACTGAGGGAAGAAAGGCTGATTCTCCATCAATAGCCCCCAGAATAGTAGCACTGCACATGGGTACTCAGTAAAGTGACTTGTTTTTGGTATATCAACTTTATTTTCTGATCTGATGTTAACTAAACTGTTATCTTCACCACTCGCTCTTGGAGGTGTTAAGAATATATTACCAATTACTTAAATGAGTAAAAATTGATCTCCTCAGAACATACAAAAAAACCAATGGAACAATACTGTAATTTATATTCCAGCTTCATAGAAATATAGGATTTTTTTTGTTTGTTTTTTAAAGTAAATTGGTATTATTTGAGGTGCACCAGTCAATTACTTGGACCTCATGTGAAAACAATAGCAAAGTGCCCATGGAAATGGGCCTGGAGCTATTTTTCCATGGAAATCTTAATGGTTAGGCAATAACTCTTAGGAAACCTAGCCTGGAAAAGACCTTGAGAGTTCATCTTGTCCATCTGACCCAAAGCAGGACCAGCTATATCTCATTGAACAGGACATATAGCTCCCTAAAATTATTTAATGGGAGCTCCATTACTTTCATAGACAACTTACCCTAGTGCTTTATTGCTCTTACAACAGGAAAAGTGTTTTTACTCGAATGCTAACCTGAATGAGAATCTTTGTTGTTGCAATTTATGTCGGATCAACTTAATACACGGATGAGTATTTAGAGCAATCATGGGACAGGTCTGCTGGTGGGCATTCCAGGAACATTTATACCAGCATCAGCCTCAAGTTCATGCCATCACACAGCAGACAAAATTGTCTGGGTTACAAGGTCTTTTAAAAGCTTTCTAGCCAATAAAATAATGCAAAAAGCTTACAGACATCTGCTTAAGCCTATCAGCTCTGCTTCACATACATTCTGCTCTAAACAATGCTTACTTGTAATACCTTAAAACAATGGATAAAGGTTCATTATTAAATTTATGTGTTTCTACTCTCTTGCTTTAAATTTTCCTAAGGCTACTCTTTTACACCGTGCCCAGCTCTATCACTGCCTGTTCTTCCTAACTTTTTACTTTCTGACATTTTCCCATTTGAGATTTGCCTTCACACAGCCTTTTTAGAGTTTTATACCTCTCCTATTTTCCACAATTTAAACAGGACTTAATGTTCCAGCTGAGGCACCATCAATGCTGAATAGGGTGGCCAGACTTCTTCACACGTTTTCAAGATTATTTATTCATTGTGTTATGTTGCTTGTCTTTTCCACTCTGCATAGCACAGTTCCAGGTTTGGTTTGCGGTCTACCCTCAGTCAAGCTATTTCCTAACCATTTATTACCCACCTTCCTGTAGATAATTCCTGTCTAAATGTAACCCCTTAGTACATTCTATCTTGCTTTTAAAGATAGCTCCTTCAAGCTGAAAAGACTTCTGAAAAAATTTTATCTGCTTATTGACTCATATATTTGCAGAGCTCCCAAGCTGTGACCAGCACACTTACTAAGTATGCCTTCTACTTCCTTTTTCAGTCACTAATGAAAATGTGGATTGTAGTGGGACTAAGGTGTGCAGAATCATATTTCATATCTACTTCCATTTTGTGTCACTACTTAGGCATTGTTACCTCAAGAGCCTTACACCTGTTTGAACAGGTGTAGCAGGGTCAGCAAGGCTGCGTTTCCTCATCTGCTTCTTAAAGTGTCATGAGCGTGCAGAAAGCCTGATGGAAGTTGAGTTATAGACACCAACTCCCTTTTCCCTGTCCACAGCACAATACAGGCATGGGAAGAGCTAAGCTGGTTTGACAGACTTTGTTCTTACAATGAAAACGGAATGCTATCCAATTCCCTTTTATTACATAAGCATTCATTATATGTATGTCTAAAAAATCCTAAACTTTGGAACAGAAATGTAATTTAATCAACTGATCAAAATTCTACTACTCTTTTTTTCACAATTTAAAATAGAGGTCCCATGCTTTCCTACTTCTGATTCTCTGGCACATTAAACATCCAGTCACTCAGAGACTTTGTCAGTTTGCCCTTTAAGCATCATAGGATAAAGTTAATACATCCAGTTAATTTAAAATAAAACATTGATTGTGGTACAGCTAAGAGATGGATCAAACTGCAGAACTAATTGCTCTTAGTAACTACCACCTATTTGCTGGATTAATTTTCAACTGGAGTAGTTCCCCATCCAGATCTCTGCACACTCTTACAAATCACTATGACAGGGATGAAGGAAAGCAGTGAGAAGGTGGTAGTGAGGAGGAGTGAAGCAAGGAAGGTGTAACTACATTTTTCAGCAATAGTATTATCTTAATACATTTGTTGAGATACACATTTAATGAAGACAGATACAAAAAGGTCATCAATCACTTGTACATTGCTCATCTGTCATTAGCTGCCTTGCACCCCTGAGGACTGAACCAGCCCTCTCCTGGCCTTCTTCCTACATTTTATAACCTCACTGTCCCTGCTTAGATCTTATTTTGTGGATTTGCTTTCTGATTTTACATGAGCATACTTCTGCTATTCATCTATACTTATCCTCAGTAGTTCAATCCCTTTCCACACACTTTCCCCATGTCAGGTCAGAAAGGGGCTTGTGATGAAGCCAGGAACTTTATTATTGCATTTCCTCTCCTTCCTCTACACTGGCAGAGCTTGGGTTTCTGAGTTCCAAAGGAAAACATGCAGAGATGGAAAAACCCTGGGTTTCAGACTTTGTATGCCATATTTCCGAATTTCACATGGAAAAAAAACAGTGAATGAATGACAGAGCAAACACTCCTCATCAGTCAAATGGAAAATGTAAAAAATGTTAAATCATATCAAGACTCTCTCTTAATTTTACTGCTTGACAAGAAGTAACTTCAAGCAGAATGTAGCCCATGGAAGGCATGAGCTAAAGAGAAAATGACCTTTTTTTCTCTAACCCTTCAGCAGCTCTGATCTGCTCAGCAGAGCTGAATGTAAACAGATATTTTGCTCTGCTTCTGGCCTCTAATTGCATTATTTTCCACAAGTTCGCATTTACAACAGCTGAAAATCATGAGTCACATGTATTCTTTTCCAGCATAAAGTATTATTTACTCCTTACTCTTGGATGGTCATAAAATGCCATTTAACATAATCTGTAAAGTTGGAAAAATGTCCTTTACCACAGTCTTATGTGGGTTTTCTTTAAAACATCTTACTTATCTGAAATTAATGCCATCAACTTCTTTGAAATATCTTTATTTTCTTAATTGGTCATACAACAATAAATTGCACTAATATTGCAAAACTCCTTTCCCCTACTGAAATGACTGCTGAATAAAAAAAATCTGCTGATGTCTTGAAATAAAAGATGTCATGAAAGAATGAGAAGATACTATGGATGTGTAAGTCTGACAAATCTGGACCCAGAGTTTTTACTTTGCCAAAAGACCGTTTAGTTGAATGGAGTCTTTGATGAGCATTAAGCAGCTAGGTTATTTGTAATTATTTCTGGGTGTAGTGCCACAAAGCTATGTAACACTTTTTCTAATAAATAAAAAGGAATGAAACCAAGAATTCAACTGAAGCTGATGATGCTCTGTGAGGTTACACATGAAGAGTTGGCCCTTGACCCATTCTACCTATCCCTTCGTTTAGGGAATCTCATTCCCCCTAATATGGGAATCTTTGTCTGAAGGGATGGTTTGGGCAGATTCTTCAGTGCAAGATTTCTCAGACATCTGTAAAGCATACCACAAGCTGGTTATGGCCAAAACATTCATTAAACAACTGTTGACATGAAAAAAACCAGAGCTGTTTAAGAGGAATAATGCAAAGGAAAAGGTGGCAGACCCCTGCATAGCAGGGCTGCAGGCTGATGCTTAGAGCAAGATCTTAGCTTGGACTGCATGGTGGTCACAGAGTGTCCCTTGGCAACTCCTAGCCCTTCATCAGCCAGTGCACACTGCAGGGGTTTTATGTTCCTAATTCTCTTGTTCATGGCTGCATTGGCTTGTATAATTTATGGCACACAGTACATATTTTTCTTTTGAGATTCACTCTATTATTTATTCCAGCATTTATTCTGTCAGAAAGTGGTGGGACAATGAGGGGCTATCTGGTGTCAAAAAGTTAAAAAGAACTTTTCTTCTTGCCCTTTTTTTCTTGAATTATGGCTGCTAGTGACAAAATCCTTTTAGTTTTTCTTCTTTATCTCTGATTCTGGTTTTCTCTTACTTCTTTGAAAGCTTGAGAGAGAAATGTCAGGTGGTGAAATACTTAAGAATTAAAGGGCTGCATCAGAAACGTTTTTAAAATTAGGTAACTTGGTATCTGAGACAAATGTACGATTGTTCTTCATGCTTGGATGGCTGGCAGCCAGGCAGCAGGGCCTCGGCTGTTTCTCAGGGCTTCATTCAGGCAGTCATTATTGCCCCTATTACTTTTTCCTCCATCCAGGACTCTCTTGAATGCCACACCAAAGAGAAGAATGCCACGCATGGCTTACTCTAAGGAGGATTAGTAATCCTACACCTTGCACTGGCTGGCAGAGGTGTTTTAAGAACAACCAGAATTCTTTCCCCATCACCAAATATTTTATTACTGTAGGGATCTGGTCCTGCCATGTAAATCCTAATGTCTATTTTTGTTCAGTGAAGACTTCTTTGGTTCAACCACTTCCTTTTTTGCATTTTATTTCTTATATTTTATATGTCCAAAGGAGTTCAAAAGTTAAATTTATCTAAATTTCTGGATGCACTTATTATGAACCTACAGAAAGAAATTACTTTGAAAAAGCACATTTAACAGAGAATTGTTTGATCACAGTGTGGGCCTTGGGTGATTGCACAAACCAGAAAAAAAAAAAAAAAAATTTCTTCCAAGGCAAATTCTGTTCCAAAGTAAATAAAAAAGTTTAATTCAGAACTATAGTTACCCACAAAAATAAAAGCTACAGCCCATGCTGGAAATCAGTGTAAAGTAATCTTGAAAACTGTAGGAAAGGATTATTTCCTATTGCTTCTCTCACAAGCCAGCCAAGCTTAGATTAGCTGATGATTTAACTGTTTCCTTCCATCCCCAGGCTCTGTCTTGGAATCTTGAACTGGGAAAGCAGAATAAACTGAGGCAGCAAGAGGAGGGATGAAGGTCTCAATGTAGGTGGTCCTGGGCTCTCTAAAACATCAAAGGAATCTGCAAGTGTAGTGGATTGAAATTCCTGCCTAGCCCTTGTAGGTCACACTGCAATCCTCTCTCCTGTTCCTCCACCCGCTCAAGGAAAGCTCATGGAAATTCAATGAGTTCAAACCAGTGGAGCTGGTATGGTCCCCTGCAGAAATAACCCACACCATACAAATGAAATATTGTCTTCTTTCTTCCCCTGCCTCTTTTTGCATAATTAATATTATATTTGGTGAAAGATAGGGGGGATGGATAAGCAAAACTTGAAGTGAAGTTAGTTGAAATGGTAAATGGGCTTATGTGATGATAGGAGTTAAAATTACAGTTAAACTCTCTGCAGTTACTTCCTATGACTTGTTTACTACCACAAATTAGTTTTTCCAATAAATCACTCACTAAAAGCAAACATAACATATGAAATCACTAGAAGAAATACAATATTTTTCCAGCTCTCTCTCAGAAGACATTTGCCATGGTTTATTTTTCATATCTGGCCAAACTTCCAGTAACATAAATGCAAATGTAGAAAGTATCATAAATGAGATTGTCTAGCCCCTTCTAACATTAATATATTGAACCAACATGGTGTTTTGTCTTACCCATACATTTTTATGTGTACTTAGTTATCTACATGCTGACAGCAAATTCTCCTGGTACACATCAGTTCGCATGAGATGGCTTTGATTGTGCTGGATCCCAAAAAGAGTAAAACAGTAACAGGGGAGGGTGAGAAATGTGGAATATCATTTCTGGTAAAGCACAAGTTTAAACCACCATCCTACTGACCAGGGAATATAACATAGAGTGCTGAGATCCTTCCCTCTCATCATAGGCACTGTGGGTACCAGCTTGCAGAAGAGAGAGACTTCTTTCTCACAGTGTAGGTGATGTATCTTTTGGACAAACATCCTGTTTTGTACTTCTGGGTTTTACATGTTTGTGTGAATTGTTACAGTCCAGTTAAAATGCTCCTTCTAAAAAGAGAACAGAATGGGTGCTGTAGAACCACTTGGTTAAAAAATGGCAAATTTTGTGTACACCTTAAATTATCAACTTGCTATGCCATTATTTAGATATAATTTAAAGGAAATATGTCTATATTATAGCTTAGTCTAGTCACATTCTTCTTTAACATAATTCAAAAGGCATAGATTTATGTGGCTTTGTATAACACAGACATTAAATTTTAACAAAATATTATTTAAATATATGCATAAAATAGACCTCTGGAATATATACTGTAACAGTAACATTTTTATAATCATAGCATAGAAATTAAAACAAAACTATGGATCTCAGCCTTGTGCAGAAGGGTGTCAGTGTGCTGCAAGCCACACAAAAGCATTACTTTTTCATACTTGCTGAAAGCATTTCTGAATACCTACATTCTGGGGAGCTCCCTGAGGTTCCAGTGAGTGCAGGAAAGCTCCTTCTGCTAGGAGGGAATTCCCCTGGAGAGTGACAGAGACCTGTAAGGATGATCCTCCTGTGCCCTGAATGGTGAACTGGTGAACCTGTGCCAAAGCTATTGTACCTGAAACCAGAGATGCCCCTCTGACAGGAGGTAGATTTGTGCCCCTGAATACATGGATCTCAAAGAGCTCTGCTAGCAGAAGCTGTCAGCCTCTATTGAGGGCTGAACCCACCAAAAATAGGGTTGCAGAACCGAGTTATAACTGAAAACTTCTAAGGAGTAATTTTGAAGAGTGGATGGATCATTTTGTGTGATGCCATCCATCACTGCGCCTCTTCACATCAATCCTGCAGAGTATTAATATCTCAGAAATGCTGTTCCCATCTGCAGATTGCAATGGAATATGGTACAGGAGCTGCATTCCTGTGTATCTGTAGTACATTTTGCTTCTCATCAGTTTCAAATCACAATGTCACAGCTGTGGATGGAGTAAGTCTGTGCTCAGCCATTACGTACATTGATGTGCCTTGAACCCAACCTGTTAGGGGGCCTTGCAAAAATAAGGGTATTGCTACTGCAGGCACTGTACTTGAAGGCATTTCATTACAAACTGTACCAGTAGTATCTTCACTGTTTACAGGCAGGTATTCTCAGTAGACTCATATTGCAGTTGGTGCACTTACTTGGTAGTTATTCTGGTTTGATTCTGTCACAGACTTCCCAGAATTACTTTGGCTGTGTCGCATGTTTTTCTCCTCATTTTCCAAATAAGAAAATAAAGCCAGCATTTATTTCAAAAAGGTGGTGTAAATCTGAAAGCATCAGTGTTTGCTGAGCAACCTCCCATCTGAGAATAGGAAGAGTCATAGATGTGGAAAGCATTATTCTTTTCATCTTCAAAGTCTTCTCTTTGCATTTACAAATTAACCAATCTGCAAAGCACTATTTTATTTTTTTTCTTGGGCAGTATGATTAAGACTATTCTTATTAATCATAGGGAAAATTTCATCATTCCAATATATGTAGTTCAAAACAACATAATATACAGACATATTGCGACGTATTTTCATTTGGATTGTTAAACCTGCATAGCTTTGATGGTTTCATCCCACATTTGTTATATTGTATTTTTAATGCGCTCAGACTGTGCTGGTATAATGGTGATCCTCCTCTTATACCCCATCTTTCCCACATGCATGAAGTCTGCTTTGTAGTGACATTCATGAAGCTCCCTGCTGTGGCTGAAACACTGGAGTCCTGCTATTTAGAATGAATGATTATTCCAGTGGCTGAAGTGTTCTCACAAAGGAGACTGGGCAGCAAGGCACCTCTTCCTTTCACCACACTAGGAGAGGAAGCCCTTATTTGAGCCTATGATGGGATCCTGACAGCCAATACCTGGAGAAAGTCTTAGCAGTGAGAAAAAGGCACTTCTAAAGAATGAAGACATTATATTCACTGTGTGAAACTCTCTTTAAAAAAACCAAACATTCCTCCTGCTTTCTGAATAGAAAGGGAAAATAAATAAACAGTTTTAAAAATGAGTAGAAATCAGGATTTTATCAGATTTCAGGAAGCTAAATCCAAAAGCTAACCTCAGAGCCTCTCTCTGCTAAATGCTGATCTCATCCTGCTAGTGCCTAAACCAGGCATTGGCTCTTCCTTCCCCAGGGCTCCTGCTGTGTGCAGCTTGCTCCTGCTGCTGCTGTTGCTGCTGCTGCTGCTGCTGCTGCTGCTGCTGGGCATTGTGCTGCTCAGCCCTGGCCCCCAGCTTGTCAAAGCACTGTGTCCTCCAACGCTGAGGCAGGGCACTGTGCCCGTGTTATGCTGCCAGCTTTCAGACCGTCTAACTCCCAGTGCTGGGGATGAAGAGCTGGAAAAGATGCCCACTTCTGTTTTGAATGAGATGATTCAGGGAGAAGAACATGCATGGTACCTTGTGTTTTGGATTGCAATCTGGACCCAGGCACCAAGTGTTGCAGTGCTTCAGCTTTTTAAGGGATGAAACCTCTGACTCACAGAGGAAAAGCAAACCTTGAACAAACATACAATTTAAATGCTTCCAGGCTCAAGCAGAGACCAACTGCTGCAGTAAGTAAGACTGTGAATGGTGAAATGGACTCTTACATGTTAAATGGAAACACAGTGAGCTACAGAAATGAGCTCAGCTCCCTTTGATCACGCTGCAGTAAATGTGACCTATCAAATGATTTCTAAAGAGCTTGAGGGGATCTTCAAAAGTTAGTCATGGTAAAACAGATGCTATAATTATATCCACTGATAAATTTTAGCAAAACCAGCACATTTGCTGATGGTGCTAGATGCTTTGCCTGGTGAAGATTTCTCCAGTTAGTTACAATGTATGTTCAGTGTGCACATCAGCCATCCAAGTTCCCCCAATCTGTTCAGCAGACGGGCTTTGCACTGACCTGAAAGAGGAGCCCTCCAGCCTCTCTGGTGAACTGAGCCTTCAACTCCTGTAAACTCTGCACAGAAGGGCTCCCTGCACCTGGTGCCATCAGCAGCTCCGCACAGGGGCTTTGCCACTGGCAAAATCCCAGCATCCTTCCCTTAGCAAGAGCCTCTCCCCCACACAAGCCCACTGGAAGCTGCAGCATTCAGCACAGACACAGGGGGCAGCTATGAAGGGCAGGCTGTCCAAGCTACCACCATGGTGAAAGCAGCCTGATCCTCTTTCCAGGAAGGGATAAAGGGAACATCAAAATTTTCAGGACTTGGACTTCGATGATCCTAGTAAACCCAACTCCCAACTCCCAGTTCTATTCATTTATATTTGACCATAGCCTGTTAACAGGGAGAGAAAGTAAATCTTCTTTGTCCTAACATTGGAGCATATTAAATCCTGAAAATTCAGTGAGGGACGGGTAAAAGCTCTTTTATTCTCATTTAGCTAATAGTCATTTGTATTGCACTACTCAAGACAAACAAAAGATAAATCATTAGATATAAATTACAGCTTTCTAAAATGTAACATCATAGAGTTTCTGACAGCCAGCAGTTAGTGTGCACAAGTGTGCAGCAACAAATCCTTTCTCAATATACCAGCCCCACTGTACTGCTCAGGATGCCACATTCCCACCTTTACGGTTTCACAATCAAAGACCTGTCTGAAATGTACAAATGGTGAAGGCAACAGTATTCTGAAAAATGGACAACTAAAAGTTATTTTTGTCGCTTCACCATACCAAAAGAATTCTCAGAGACACGTTAATTCATCCTTCTATTCCATTGTCCCATTGCTACCACATCCAGACAGAATTTTTCATTTCATGCCTTGTGGCGCAGCTCAGTATAATGAGATTGTAACAGGCCTCAAAATCATTAAATTATGAAAGTGTTTCCCTTTGCTAACCCTTGCTCTTAGAGAATAATGGCATCATAACAGCATCTGGAGACTGGAGATGAGACCATTTTCTGTCACATCTCTGAGCTGATTTGCAGAGCTCTGAGCTGAAAGGCTTCACAGACACCTCCATCATTAATTCCAATGGGAAGTCTATTGTAAGGTGTTACATGCTGTATCTCTCTTTAAGAATGGATCAGATTTGAGTTTCTAAGTGACTTTAAATTTTTACTCTCTGAAATTGAGCTGCATTGCCTCTTTCTGGCCTTTCTCCTACTTAGGCAAATCTCATAAAAGGTACTGGGTATTTACTTCTCTTGTCTTTGTAGCAATCTGACTGACAACACAGTTTTTACTACAAAAATAATACTTTTAGATATAATGGATTTCATATTTTTATTTTCCAGAACTTACATATCAGAAGGAGGTAGAGGTTAAAGTAACATTGACATTTAGCATGAGCACATCTCTTGTCTCAAGATGGTGGAAAATAGGCATATTAAAACACTTCTCAACCTCAAAAATAATAACTAAATTATGGCAATAATGTTTCAAAATGAAGGAAGTTCTGAGTCAAAATTTTTACTGAAAATGAGCTTAATTTTTCTATTTTTGCAACTTGTCTGCCAAAAATCCCATATATGTCTTTCTGCTTGTGTACAATGTTTTAGAATAATATAGTTCAAATTTCATCAAACTTTGAAATGTTTGATGGCTTATGAATGAAGAGGTCATGAGAAAAACCTAAGGCCTCTGTATTAATTTTTAAGGATCTTAAGAGAAAGGATCATGACTCATTTAAAACACTGAGAAAACCAATATGCTTTTGTATTTTTGAAATAATTTTCTATTATTTTTTGATCTCTGGTTTTGGCTTTTTAAAAGATACCATTAAACTACCCCAATTTTCTGTTATTTATAGGCCATGGCTATAAAATGCAGTTGTTTTTGTCTGATGCAAGTTAAGCACATCAGGCTGGGTAAATGCTTGTGCCGGGGATGACTTCAACTCTACCAGTACTGGCACTGGCAATTCAGGAGGGAGCACTTTTCACTCCACTTTAACATGGAACTGATATCTCTGCCTAATTTTATAGCATACTTTTGTGTTAGCACTGCCATGGCTTAGTGGTTGGTGAAAAGACTCTCATACGCCAAACCCACGCCTGTAAATGGATCCACCTGATGGAACTGCCCTGCAAAAAGCTCCTGGAAGGACTGGGCTCTGAGCACATCATATGCTAAGTGCTTTGGCATTTTTCAAGATGAAAGGTGCTATAGATATGCAATGAACTATTTCCCTTGCATCCCTTGAGGAACTTGAACTAAAAATGTCTTTCCATCACTGGACACTTTAACATGCCTTAGCACAGAAACTGAAGGCCAAAATGTATGAAATAATTTTACAATATTACTAGCCACCAGTTTTTAACCACTACCTTCATCTCACCAAGAATTGACGTTATGAACATCCCTAGAAAAAAAACCAAACATGTTATATAGTTAAAGCTATTTTAGTATCCTATATTGGGAAAGCACGTCACTCTTCAAAGGACATAGTTTAAACTGTATTAGATGGCATAAGCAGTTACCGCGTCTATAATTCTTTTTGGTTTTTTAAGAGAGTATCAATTACAATGTTGCCCTGATAGCTCCATCCTGCAGCCAGGAAAATCTCCACTGAAATCCGTGGAGGGCATAAAGCGCAACTACAGGCAGGCTGTTGCTTCAGAAGAAACGAGAGGAGCCTTGGATAAGGCAGCAGGGAGGGATGCTGAAGCTGCTGCGTGCGCGGGGCTCCCCGGCCGCACAGCTGCCACCGCACTACCCCTGCCCGCAAGCAGGGACGCTCCGGCCCGAGCTGCGCCCGTCCCTGGCGCTGCTTTGGCTTAAGCCCCGGGTCGTCGGCGGGCATCTCCCGCCGCAGGGCCGGGCAGCGTCCCGGCCCCGCCTCGCTGCGGCGGCGGCGGCAGAGCCCCGGG
>VWZN01016517.1:306430-328426 GCA_013396955.1 Regulus satrapa
GGGCGCCTCTGCGAGCAACTTCTGCACGTCCTTCGTGGGAGTGCGCGGAGATCCGTGTGCGTGTGTGCACGGTGTAGATGTCCGTGTGCATCTTTCCCAAAGGCAGATCTGGCAGCCCGAGCGATCGCCCACCGCTGCGTGTCTCCGTTGCGCGTATGGCAACATACGCACACATATACATATATATAGATGCATATATATATATATATAATATATATATAAACATGTCTGTATGTATAAGACGTGTATTTGT
Organism: Regulus satrapa; assembly: GCA_013396955.1. Lineage (NCBI taxonomy): Eukaryota > Metazoa > Chordata > Aves > Passeriformes > Regulidae > Regulus > Regulus satrapa. The sequence goes on from VWZN01016517.1 coordinate 306,684, forward strand.
GCATAGGGCCGAGCTGCCCGTGACCCCGGGGCCGGGCAGTGGGACGCCGTGGCGGGGGCAGGTGTCCTTCAGCCCCCTGGCCGCCCCCGCGGCCGCCCGGCGCCTCTCCGCATCAGCCAAGGGCGGTGCTGAGGTGCGAGATGCCTCTGTGGAGTTAGGGGAGTTGGCCTGCAGTTACTGATTTCTCTTTCTGTTGTTTTTTTTAAAGGTAGGGGTTATTGGGGTGGCGGCGTCACCTGGGTGGCAGCATGACAGGGTCGCTGCCAGGCTGCAGTGATGGGTCATAAAAAAGGAAGGGGATGAGGAAATGCAAGTATCCTTGGCAGTATTGGAGATTGGCCTGCATAGTACTTGGGATTATTCAACTAGCTGATATTTCCCTTGGGGGACATAAATCAGCTATTCTAAATGTTACAGAGAGTTCTTCATGGTAAACTATAATCTCAGAATACCCTGTTTTGATGCAAGTTACTGCTTTCTAGCAGCAAAATTGTGAGCATTCATAATCTCATATTTCATATTTGTGCATCTCTTATCCCTCTACATTTTAGTGGTGGTCTCTGCTTTCTCCTGCTGTCTGAACAGCTGGAGTCAGGTTCATATGAAATTGCTTCATGACAGCAACTGTATCAGACACAGCTGCCTCTTTCTTTGGAAGATACGAAGATGATAAATTTCACATTATTTTCTTTGTGGTGTGGTGCAAGAAAGGGACAGGTTTGCAGAAAACTCTGATGTGTGTGGACCTGGAGGTTGTTGTGGGAGCAGTTTTTTCAGGGCAGCAGGAGTTGTGTGTGTGGGCTCTGCATTGTGTGGTGACACCGTATTTTTGGAACTCTTCAGGAGAGAAAAACTATGACTATGTATGGGGGTTGTACACTAATAGCAGATGCCTGTTTTGCCTAAAGTTAATAAATATTTTATTGTAAGTGTTTTTAATAAGAAAACATACAGCAATGTATTTCGAAGTTTATGCTCTAATCCATTTATAAGCAAGCTGTCCTCCTACCAGAATCCCCAGGCTTTGCTTTTACAGTGATCATGGTAGTAGCCTGCATGTGGGTGCAGAAGGAGTAGCAGCACTTTCTGAATAGTTTGAAAAAGCAGAGTACTTTATTCCTGTGGATTGTTCCTCATGTTGATTTGGTAACTCTGAGCACCTATTATGCTCGATGGAAATAAGACATATGTCTTTATGCCGTACATTGGTTTTTAAATCTTAGTTAATCCTTAAGTATTATATTCTAGAATGTGTTTCTAGAACAAATCACTTGCTTAGCTTTGTCTCATTGTAGATAGTAACCTCAAGGGCTGTTGTGAGTTTATATTATTCTGTGCTTATAAAAGAAAGTAGCTCAATTCAGAAACCCTTTATTTTACAAGTTAGCCTTTAGTGAGATTGTATTAAATGGGATGAGGAATTAATCAGGCCTTTGAGTACAGCCTTGAGGTAATCAGGTATTTCACACATGACCCATGAGGAAGAAAATACAAATAGAGGATGTAAGTGAGGGTTTTGAGGTTGGAAAGTGGTAAATAAAATTGCTTTACAGGGAAGTGGAAAGCTCTTGCAAGTATAATGGCCAGTATGAAAAATTATGTGAAGTTGGGAGTGGGGCAGACATATAGAAGTAATCAAACAAAGCAAGCAAGTGGTAGAGATAGAAAGAGAATATGATTTTAAGGAATGACAAAGAGACTGCCCATATGTATTGGTTCGAAAGATCAGGATGCAAAGGCTGTGCTCCTGAAAAAACATCCGTGGGTCACCTGTAGGGTAGCAACCAAGGTCTAGGCTGGGCCAAGGATGGCTGCAGCTTCTCCCACTTCTCGATACATTCTCCTTGTTTGGAGTGGGTGGGAGCCCAAGAGGGGATTTGGAGGGAAGGCGGAGCAGGAGGCTGTGGGCAGGAGGCTGTGATTGTAATGACAGAGCAGGACCTTGGCTGCTGGAGGACCCAGTCCGGGAGAAAAAAATTAATACGAGAACAGATTTGCCCCAGAATTGCTCCTTTCTTTCTAGAAGGGACCCTGGGTTCAGGAGAAGAATTTGTGTCTTCACTGGTATGCAGGCATAGTTTGCATCATTATTTAGTAATGCGTTTTTACGGCTTGTGATGTGTAAAAAATAAGGTAAATGGAGAAGGAAGAGAGAGAAGAAAGAGGTGAGAAAAATATGTTAGTTTTGAGCTGCATGTCTAAAATCTAGGCCAAATATTTAGCACAGCTAGTTCAAAGACATTTATTTTCTTCAGACTCCTTTTAACAGTATAGTAAAGGTACAGTTTGCATTTGAGAAACATTGTGTTAATGAACACAAGTGTCAATCTGAGATAACATCAAAGGAAGAAATACAAACTTCCAACGTGATTTTAGACAAGTTGTTTCATTCGTGATGCCTTGGTTGTAAACGGAGAGAAAGTACAAGCCTGCTTTGGAGGAGTTTATAATATTTATTGATTTTTTTTTTTAGTATCTCCCTCTTCAGTTTCAGAGGACAGTCTTCAGATGCACAAAATGTTTTGTTAGCTGCTCTGCCCATTCTGTTTGTTTATTTTTAAGAAACACACTAAAATAACTCCTCTTCAAGCCCAAGGACAGTTCTTATATGTCACTTTCCAGGTAATGAAGGACCCTGTTGGTTTGTTTTGTATGTTGTAAAGTGAAGCTTAGATAATATTAGCTATGCCTGGTTATAGGTACCTTTCTTGGTATAGAAGTTACTTTTAGGTAGAAAGCCACTATGTTTATCTACAGACAATCAGGTTGTTAGTCATGTGTTATTTAAGCTGAAGGTAAAAGTAGAAGGATACTGATAAAGCAAGATAGTGTTGAGGCTTTTAGCATCTGCTTAAAAACTGATGGGGAGAACCATGCTGGACATGAAACACTACCAAACAAGACACATACTGGAATTAGAGACAGTGCTCATCTCGCCTCCAGCTGATTTTCTAAGCTGCAGCTGTGATCAGTATTGATTATAGACAGGTTGGGAAGACACGTGGATGGGGCAGAGTTTTGTGGGTCCTCTGACCACAAACCCTATCTATCTATCTATTCTCTATCTATTTACACAGCCTTCACCACAGTAATTGCTGTGGGCAGGATTATTAGGTATGTGAAATGTAAAGGGTGAAATCTGGGATTCCTGCAAAATGCCTCTGTAGACTTACTTGGAAGTGAAAATATATCTGTGATTTCTTTGGAGCTTGTAGCATCTTTTAAATGCCCTTCATGTGGCTACTGGAAAAATCATAGCTGTCAATCATGGCCTTTCCTACAACCACAAATGCCTTATTTGACAAAAGCTTCAACTTTACAGTATCTGGGTAAAGCCTTAAAAAAAGTGTAAAACGTTATTGTTTAATGAAATTTATATATTTGGCAAGGGACTCCATAATATTAATTACAGTTCTGTTTAACAGATGAAGTGTAATTGTTAGTAAAAAAATGTAGAGTTAGAGAAACATTTAAATTGATACAAACTATGTTATAATGTACTTAGCCCTGCACAGGACCAGCCCCAAGAGTCACACCATGTGCCAAGAGCATTGTCCAGATGCTTCTTGAACTCTGTCGTGCTTGGGGCTATGAGCACTGCCCTGGGGAGCCTGTTCCAGTGCCCAACCACCCTCTGGGGGAAGAACCTTCTCCTGATATCCATCCTAAACTTCCCTTGACACAACTTGTGGCTACACCCTCTGGTTCTGACACTGGTCACTGCAGTGGCTACCCATCCTCTTCCCCTCATGAGGAAGTTATGGTCTGTGATGAGGTCTCCTCTTAGTCTCTTATTCTCCAGGCTGAACAGACCAATAATTAAAAAAAAACAAACCACTTAAAAAGTGGTGGTTCCTTTTGGCATCCTCCCCCCCAAATCACTAAATCACATTAAGATTTTTGACAGCTAATAGCTTTGATAATTGTCAGTCACTCTTAAGTCATGAAGAGTAAATTGTGTGACTCAGTTTTTGTTAGTCTATTTACAATTTGAATCTTCTGGTTCTGTGATTCTCCTCCATTCCTGACAACAAATTGAATATGTGTACCTTTTCTCTCCAACTGCTGTATCTGCAGCAGAGCAATTCCTGTCAGTGAGGAAATGAGCACCACAAACAGGAAATCTTTTTGGACAGTATTATTCTGGTGGTTGTCTCTTCTTTCCCATTTCACTCTTGCACTTCCTCTCCTTAACCTTCCCACATGCAGCCAGTTTCCCTCTTCCTACAACTGGACCAAAGTCACACAATATGGAAAGGGTTAGGGAAGGAACAATGGTAAGCTGAGCCTTGTAGCTTTCAGGGCACCAGTTCAAATCTGTCAAGGGCTGGAAGAGACTCTAATTTGTTTTACTATGATCACTTCCTAGCAATAATGCAAAACCAAAATTTGATTTAATTCAGTTCTCGCTGGGCAGATTCTTGCGCTGTGTTTAGGAAAGGGTGTTGCAAGCAAGTTCAAAAAGATGTTGCAAACATGTTAATAATGGCATTACTCATGTTGTTTTTCTCAGAAGCCCATAACAACACAGTCAGAGAGACAAATCAGACTTTCTCATGCTTCATCTCTAGACCTCTTCTCTCCAGAACAGCAGCATGTTGTGATACTCCACTTGAAGCTTCTACCAGTTTTATGGGACTGAAGATTTTATTACCTTAGACAGCATTGCTTAGACAGTATTTCCTTAATTTTTCTTTCAGTGAGATTTTTTTTTTTCTGGCTCTTGCAGTCAAACTCTTATATGAAATGCTGAATTGGACTCTACATTAAGTGTCAGTTTTATGCATTTTGGACTTATACAGAGTATAAGTTGATCCTAGAATCTTTTTTCTTCACTATTGGAGTAAAGGGAAGGGAGGGGTGGCATACAGAAATGCTTCTCCTTTTTTGTTGGTATGTGCAGTAATTGAATGCAGAACAAATCAGTATGCTATGAATTAAAAATAACTTGTTGCAATGGACACTTGCACAATATATATTGTTAGCCTATTAGAGCTCAAACTATTATTACTAATAAGACACTGTACAAGTAAACTGAATTTGTTGCCCTTTAATTAGCTATTTATTTCCAAAACATGAATTATTAACACTTGTTTTAGTCATGAATGGTGTTAATTATAGTTACTGGAATTTAAATTTTTTTTCTTTTTTCTTTTTTTAACTAAGCTTCTAAAAACAAATAAAAATGTAGAGCAGTCATGAGAGAATCCTCTAGTGATAGCTAAACCTCAACAGAGAATCTGTGTCAGTGTTAGCAATATGGAGAGAAACTGCAAGTATCAAGTATTTTATCATGAATAAAACAACATACAGAATTTCGAATGAAAGCATTGGGCTCTCAGCAGAAAAACATGGTTTATCTGATCTTCAAGGAGTTTTAAAAAAATGTAATAGTACTTTACAGAGCTGATAAAATATATGTTTTAAGTTCTAATTAAAAATAGCAAATCTGAAATTCTTTTAATGAACCTTAAACCACATGCAAATAATTCAAATAAGCATATTAAAAGTACATTATTAAAAAGTGAATATATATGAAGACACACTGAGGGAGTGCACCAGTCAGTGACATACATTGTAATAGGTTTTATTCTGACTTCCCTCTTCTTTCTCCTTTTCTTAGAAATTTAAGATAAAGATTTTAAAGTTGATGTGCAGCTCTTTTTTGAAGAGAAGTTTTGTGAAGCTGTAATAAAGAACCTGCTTTTTGATCTCTGAAATCTTGGGGATGATGAGAGAGAATAAGTAGGAAGGTTGCATGAAACAGTGTAATGACTACGTTTTTTGTTGGGTGCTTTTTCTTTGCAAATGACACTAATTGGGCAACCATAAGGAATTGTGAAAGCTTAGAGGGAGTGCAAAAGGAGCTGTGGATGATGCTCTTCTTCCATGAAATTTAAAATGTTCGTCCATTACATAATTAAAACGTGGAAGTAGCTCCCTGAGGTTTTTTAGGGAGATGGGGTGGGGATAATGATATGTTAACATGATTTCACTAAATTAATTCTTTGGAAAGTAATTAAGTGAGATTGTCCACACTCCATTACTTCCAAAGGGTAAAATCTGACATCGTCCATCATATTCCCGTCTTGCTTTGAAATGACTGATTATTGAATAAATATAATATATTAATTTGAAAACTAGCATTGGATATCTCTAGCTCGGTGTTTAGGTATTGTGGAATGTAGAAACTAATCACCTTTCTGGATTTAAAATCTGAAATAAACACTTCATTGTGATAAAAGCAGTTTGCATTTCATAATAGCATAGACCCTGTATTTGACTGGAAACTTACATCAAGATTCCCGCAAACACAAATGAAGAAATATTTTCTGATTTTAAGCATAACTTCTATAATCTGTTGCAGGCTAATATATGAAGTGTTGCTACTGGCTTTTAGTCATCTGAGAATCGAGTGTGAAGAGGCGACTAGGCTAAGCTTTGAAAAGTGAGGTTCCTAAGATGCCGAATAGATGAACACATTTCCATATGTAAATAGAGAAACAATCTTTGTTTCAAGCTAGTAAAGGCAAATATTTTCAACTTGAACCTTGTGCTTTATGAAAACTAGATCTTTCTTTTTCAACACAACCGTGTTGAAAAATGTAGCAGACTGAAACAGTCTTTGATGTTTCCTGGTGCAGCTCCCGTACACTCAGGTGGGGCTGACTGGGCACTGGTGTCTAGAATTTCCTTGAGGCTGTTAAAGGTTTCTGTACCCTGAAGTCAGCAGCATTGGGAGCAGCTCATACTTTCTTTTTTTTCCTTAGGTGAAAAAAAAAAAAAAATTCCTCTGAAACCTGAGAATGATCCTGACAGACAGTTTCATATTTATTTTATGCCTACTATAACCAATTACCATTTTGTTGCTTCCTTTTCCCCTTCCCTATGCAGCGTTTCACAAGCTGTTTACCCAAACCTGTTGCTGCCTAGCAGCCATCCTTCCATCTCCCGCGTGGAGATGCTTCTTTAGAGAGCTGGCAGGACGTGGCAGCTGGGCCCTCGTGCTGCCCCTGCAGCAGGTATGTCAGGATTTGTGTGCTACCCACAGGGTCCCACTGCTCAGTGCCCGATGGCCAAGGGTGGCTTCTTGAGGTGACCGAAGTCTGTGGCTACATGGGTGGTCCAGCAAGGCTGGCTGGGCCACAGGGGGCAACGAGGTCTTTATCTAAACTGATAAAAACCTTACAGGCATTAGCATATTCTGAGGCTCAGGCCAGACTTTATTCAAACCAGTGTCTGCATTGCTGCCTTTTGCTTTACATCTTCCAAATATAGGCCAAAATTATAGGGCAGTGAGAGCCAGGACTATGCTTAAATGATCTGAAAAATCAGGCCATCCTTTTTAGGTTACTATCTACAAACCTAAATATTGAATATGGAATTAAATTTTAAAATTGAATTTAAGGAATTTCTGTCCATGTATTGCATGAGGCAATGCTATAAAGCACATGTATAATACCTTTGTGTAACACAGTAGATAATTACTGATGTGATTTGGGGTAAGAAGCAAAATCCAGACAATGTGCAGGTGATAAAAATTTAATTATGGACTTCAGTAGGACAGCAGTTTGAAACTCTGGAACTGATCATGGCAAAGCCCAGTTAAATTAAAAAAAAAAAAAAAAAGAAAATTCTCAGAAATTTTGACCCTCAAAGAAAAATCTATCTCTTGTAATTTCATGAACTCTATATAATGCCATGCAGGGAAGGAGGTGTGAATGTTCTTTTTCTCCCTTTTATGCTAGAGAGTGTGAGAAGTCCTTGTGCTGTATTTCATTTGGTTCAGAAGTTTTAATGAACTAATGGGGAATCTGTTGGGACCAAATATTTTAAGCCCACAATTTTAAAGTTAATTTTTAATTAAATGTTTATATTTTTTGCAAAGCTTGAGGCCTGTCTCTACTGAGAAGTGAGAAAAGATCAATTTTTAAAATTTGGAGGTTTAGTGTGTGGTCCAGCAGATGTGGAGGCTGGGGTCAGCTGCTGCTGGCATATAGATAAATGCCACCAGCAGCTTGACTGGTGTACTGCAGGATCTTGCAGCTGAAGGGCTGAATACTTAGAAGAGGTATACATAAGATGCACTAGTTCAGTGATGCTGCACTTCAGCACTAGGTCCACATTAGCAGGAACTGTGGGACAAGGGCAAGAAATCTGTAAAGCAGATTTGTGGTGAGGGCTTGGGTATCCAGTGTCTCTGCATTTACTGTTAAATGCATTTACTCTGCATTTACTGGGTTAACTCCAACTTAAGCCGTGTACCAAACACACTTCAGCACTGGAGCACTCCTGCTCTCCCAAGACTTGGGCTCTCTGAGAACCAAAGAGGGGTGATGGGTGATGAACACTGCATAAACATGGGTCATCATAGTTAATGTACCGGGAGCTGTGGCAGCTAGATCTGGGGCAGTTGTGTTGTCGTAGTGTTTGAGAGGTGTTTTCTGCCACTCTCTAGTCTTTAACCATTGTTCTTTCTGATTTGGGAAGTAACGTGGTCAGTACTCCAACAGAGAAGCTGCTTCCTTGATGCTCTGTTCTGGTTTTCTGAAGAAGAGATTCTTAATATTGTAAAGGGACCACAGGACCTGTGTTGGGTTTGAGCACTTCTTTAGGCCTGAAGATATTGCTATATTGTTAGATATTTATTTTGCTATCAGAAAGATCATTATGAGTGTTCATCATGTTCAGAACAAAAAATTAAAAACTCTGGACTTCTTTCGAGTGAGTTTTAATGGATCAGACAGAACTAAAATCAAGGCTTTACATTTACAACAGTTCTGTTTTACTGAAAAATCCAAGCTCAGTAATTTTTAAGGCAGAGAGAGGGGAAGGAATATAGGTGTAGCAGTCTACCTATCCTTTTTATTATTTAATAGCTTGGTGTTTCAATCTCTCTCTTTTTAAAGATGAGTAAACAGGATACAAAGAGTAGGGGCTTTGGTTATGGGGTTCCCTCCCCTGATTGTTATTGATTATTGTATGGTGGGTTTTGCTTAGATTGTTTTTGCTGCACTGGATGACCTGTTGTTTGAAAGATTTAGGATAAATATGTTATCTGTACAAGCCTGAAAAAAATGGTTCTGACTATCACAGCAGCAGTATTTCAGAACAAATTTATAGCTGAATTACATTGTTAGTTATTTGAATGGTATTTCAGCTTTCTTTTGTGATCTGGAGGCTTTGTTTTGGTTTTAGGAAAGAGTTAAATAACTGAGTTGTAGGATTAAATGTTCAGCTATGGAATTGAAAAATGCTCGCTGTTGTGTTAAGTGAATGCTTTATAACTAAAATTCATGGAAGTTGGAAAACGCATTTGTTGTTATGGTCTCTTGAGAGCAATATATTTGTATCTACTCACTCATTTTTTATGGAGCACAGGGTTTTAGGCATTGAGGTGAAACTTTACAGCAGTGAACAGAATAGTGTGGTTTATTCCAGCATTGCCTCATGTGTAAATTATTCGAGAGATGCTGTTCTGTAGCTGTCAGTCCTTGGTAAGTTACTCTTGCTGGGATTGTAGCTTCTTCTGTGAGCACATACCCCTGGGTGATTGATCTGCTTATTTCTAAATTTTGTTTAAATAGGGGGAGTCTATAGCAGGTCAACCTACCACTTCCACCCTCCCACAGGGCCGAGATGAATCAAAAGAACTCTTTCTCCTTTCATCTGCCCTTGTAAAATAAAATGTACCTTGTTTCTGATGCATACTGATGTAATAGAATCATTTTTCCAACTTTGAAGATGAGTAACACTATGTGATAATGTTTCAACTGTTTCAATGAAATGAAAGGGTACAAAGTAACGTAGATGAGGCGGCAAAGGGATGTTAAAGATGACATGCTCGGTCCTTCAGATGTTATGTGATAAGAGGGTGTATAGTGTTCCTTAGGAGTAAAGGTTAATAAACCTTTAGAGAGCTGTGTGAGCTGGAAGATAGTACTGTAAAATCCAGAAGATGGAGATTGAGTGGATTCTGGTCTTGAGAGCAAACCTGATGTCCCTGACCCACTGCCCATTTCTATTTTCAGCTGGGGCTGATAAACCACACCACCTTGTGCAGCTGCTCGGGAGGAAGGACTGGTTTCCCCTTCCCTCACTTGCTGTCTGTGGTTTTATCTACTTGATGGACTAAATCGTCAGGAATTAGTTTAACACGCTAACCCAACAGAAAAAAAAAAAAAAAAAAAAAAAAAAAAAAAAAAAAAAAAAAAAACCCAAAAAAAAAAACAAAAAAAACCCCACCAAACCAAGCAGTGTCTGTGTGTGGTATTTTGGGTTTGCTTTTGCTGGGTTAGTTTTCTGCCAAGTTGGAGAATTAAATCAGCTTCCAGAGGTAGCAGAAGATAAATTGTAGGAGAAGCGGGTGCTGCAGGCAGACCGGGGCCTTCTAGCATGGCCATTGTGTCCTGTGGAACTGGACCCTTGCTTTTGTCACTGCAGCTGCTTGTGGCACCATGTGTTGCACAGCATCAATAAATTAATCCAAATTAGAAGTGTTGCCCATCTGTTATGTGTTGTAGCAGGTAGAAGTGATCCCCTTTTTTCTGTCTTGTGCCAGGCAAAGTGGTGGTGGGTAAACTTTTAAAACAATGTGTAAAGCAGTGCAAGGGAGAGACATGCAGCTGCTGAAGACTAATAAAGAGGGAAACTACTTTTTGACTGCTACATATATGACTGAAAATTGAATTAAGGTTCATAGAGGTGGAAAATTACCTGTGCATCATAAATTTAATTTCCAGTCCACCTACCCGTTCTAAGCAGAACAAACTAACATAAATTTGTTGCCATTGAGGTGTCTGTGTTTCTTTGGTGAATGTTTCGATTTTGTGGTTGATTTTCATGTGTGTCTCTGTGTGTTTTGTTATTTTTTCCCTCTCTGGAAACTATGAATCTCAGTCTTTTTTGTAAGCCTTTTTATGTGCTTTTCAGAATATGACATCACATCCAATTAAATAAAAAAAATCATAGTTAGCCCCAGGCACACAGGTGTACTCAATAATTTTTTTAAACTTAAATTTTAATTAGTAATTGAATATCACCTGTCTTTTTTCTTGCACTTTGGAAATTGGTAACTTTGTATTTCTTAGAATTTTCCTTTATAGTTTTGAGATGGAAGTAAAATTGCTATCCAAAGAACAATGATCTCTTCTTTCTTACATTTCTTTACTTGGGAACATACTTGTTTCAGGGGCATGTTCATCACATTATTCCATAACTTTCAGGAAAAGACATACCCCAAAACCAGAATTAATCAGTAACAAACATCATCAGTGTGATGCTGCTGCTATGTTCTCAGAACCAAGTCTGGGCATTCGTTTCATTACAGGAGACTCATTGCAAGGAGAAGGGGAAGATTCACAAATCTCTCTGCACTCAGGAATTTAAACACTTTCAGGAGCTTCTAATCATCTTCAGTGGTCCCATATAAGAAATTTTGCACTTGAGAGAGAGCAGTTGTGTCCTGTTTGTTTGCTCTTTATTGTTTCCAAGAAGATGAAATAAGCCTAAAGCAGCTCCAGTGGTTCCTGCAAGGCTCTGTAGGATTTTGTGAAGCCCAGAAACCTTTTGGTTGATGCTGGGTTATTAACCTTGGTAGTTGTGACTCAGAAGGTTATGAGAGATTTGTGTGCATATTGTTCCAGGAGGGAATAACTTCAGGGCTTTTCCTCCTTTCTAGTTTATATATTTAAGTTTTTAAATTAAAAAAATGTTTAGCCTCAGGGAGCCCTCTAAATCTAAGCCTTTTACTGCCTCCTGAATTTGGCAGTTGCTTCTCTTGGTTTAAGTCTCTAGGCATGTGTGATGTGAAGCTTTGAAGTAGCTGTTGCCTGGCTGAAGCCTCTCTGGAGGCAAGGAGAAGGATAATAAAGTTTTGACATTTTCTTTCTTTCCATCATGCAGATATTTTAACAGAAGTGAAAACAACTGATTTTTAGTAAAGACCCTAAAATTACAGAATTGCTAAGATTGTCTCTTTTGTGGTTTGGTTTTCATTTAGAACAATTGCTAAAATCAGTGGTGTGGAAAGCCACAAGCATTTTGTCAGTGTTTTAATATCTGGCATTAGGAACTAATGAATGAATGGTTAATCCATTTAAGAAGTGGAACAAGAGATTCAAGATGTTGCAGCCCAGTTTTCTTAGATGTTACCCAATGGACCACTGACAAACAAATACCAGAAAAAGGCAAAGAAAGTTATCTGGGTGGGGGCAAAAACCCCAGAAGAAGTTTTTCATTCTTTGTAATTCCGGTTCTACATAGTGTCTACCAGTCCCATGCTCAGTGAGCAAACAATTGCCAAGTCCCTGGCAGTCTGTATCCCAAACCTTACCTTCACCTTTCCACGCAAGGCTCTGTCTCAGCACTGCTTGTGTACTTCCCCCAAGAATGAAATAGATACAGGCCACCTCTTCCTGTATATTCCTAACTTTTTCCAGTCTGGCCCCCTTAAAATAAGTGTCTTGTTGTATGGAATCAGAAGTAAAACAACACATCAGGCAGGAATAAAGCTATTTCAAACATCTTGATCATGATATAGTGGAAGTCTTTCTGTTTGGGTGTTTCCAGCTGTTTCTGGCATAGAGCACTTCTGACACTACACTGGTTTGTATTAACTAGGTTTACTAGATTTAGTAGTGGCTAAAATACATAAAGTGATTTAAAAATAATTGGTGTCATGCAGCCATTGGTCAGTTTACCAAGCTGTCTGTGTTCTTCCCTGTGGAAGCTTTATCTTTACTCTAAATGTAGGAGTAAGATTTTTTTGTAGAAACTTGATTTATCTTAAGAAATGTAAATTATCTGGTTTTACATTCAGTTTATTGGAGAACCTTTTGTTCTGCTGCATACATAGATAGACCTGTATAAAAATTTAAGGTGACTTTGTGCTGCACATAGCAATTCTGTTATTCTGCTGACAAGTCAGCAACTTGCACAGTTGTGAAATCTTTCCTCCTTTTTTCCAGTTATGACTGGGAAAAATTGACACATTGCTGCTCTTATGAGTCCGTGATACCTGTCCTTTAGCAAGCTGTGGTTGAGCACAGCATGCTAAATGTCAGTTATCATATTGTGCAACCTGCATGAGCAGAATTCCCACTTCCACAGCTGTGGGAGTAGAAATGGGAAGCAGTCAAATGAGCTCAGTCCCTCAAGGCTCTTCCCAAGGTGACTGGTGCAGAGTGCAGTGAGGTCCAGGGAATTCTTCTGACCTTTTGGAGGCACAAACCTAGGGAAACAAATGAGTGTTGTTAAAGTGATGACATCTTTCAGATGATAAAAGTAGCAGCTTAAAAAAAAATTTTAAAAAGCTTTTGACACTTTTGACAGGCTTGCACATGATAATTAGGTAGTAAAAAGAAGGTGTGGGTTGGCAAGGCATTAGATATGAATGATATGCAGGTTCGTATCCATTTTTCTTTAAGCAATGTTGCACTGAAGATGAATCCCTCTGAACAGTTGTGTAAAGCAGAGTTTTTTTAAAGTGTAAATGGATTGTATCTGTTTGAAATAATTCAAGGGAAGCTGGGGAATGCTACTGGCACCACCATTGTTTTTTCTAACTCCTTTGCCTCTTTAGAGAAGTTATTAATACAGCATATTATGGGTATAATCTTAGAACTGTGCACATTGTCTTACCCAGTGTCTTATTTATTCACTTTTAAATTAACTTTCAGGAATAATAAGGTTTTTCTTGCACTGTATGTTCTGAACCTTATCCTTACTGCCTTTACAATCTGCTGAGGATACAGGAAAACAAATAAAGGAGAGGTTGATTTTTGTAATTTGCATTGAGAAAGAGAAGGAAGAATGGGAAGAAAGAGTGAAGGTGAAGAACGGCCTTGACTTACCTATAGTGTATGAATTTTATGATTAGTCTACAGGAAAATGAATTATGGGGAGATACACATCAGGCAGAAGACAATACATGGCATTTAGTATTCCTGTGAGATTTGGGGATCTTCATTTGGCAGGGTATCATCAGCAGGCCAAATGTAGTGGTGGCAGCAGAATCGGGTTCAGGTAGTGGCTACTGCCCCTCTGCCAGTACTGTGCTTCTGGCTGCTGGCATTGGATTTTGTCCATGTTCCACATGCTGTGCCATCTGGGAGTCTGGTCCCGTACTTTCCACCTGCATGCTGGATCCCAGCTCATTCCCACAACAAGTGGAGACCCACTCCTACCTGCTGAAACCCCCTGAGCCTCCAGCCTGGCAGTGCTGGCAGCTCTCTCTAGTACCTGCTGGTGGTGGTCACTTACCCTGTGCCCTGGGACTGCTGAGTGCAGCTCAGATGTGAAGGGATCGCTGCATGCGCTGACTTGAGATATGGGGCAATCTCCTCCGTGAAGGTGGGAGCAGCAATAGCTGCCTGTGTGGCAGGGACTTGTCTGTGGGCAGTCAAGAGGCAGTTGTGAGTCCCTGGTCTGTGCTGAGAGTTTTTAGATATTTTCTTTGCAAATTTTTAGTACCATTTTGATTTCCTGAAGGACGGTCAGGCTAAGTTCTGGATGATGAGTTCTGGAGGAGTCAGCACTGTTGGAGGGACCCTTTTCCCACTCCACCACTGCCCTGTCCTGTTTGCCAAGCTCCAAGTCCTTCAGAAATCAGATGGGAGCTGCCAAAATAGCAGATGTTTCTGCTGAGTGTGCTGTAATCTCTCGCAGCACTGATGCTGATCAGGCTTTGTGTACAGGACATTCAGCAGCACAACCGAATGTCCTCCAGCCTTTGCCATGCCTGACTGGGTCGTGTTTAGCCCCACAGAACAGCCCTGGCTGAGGGCTGGGTGGCTTTTTCTGATGATGGAGCTAGGGGACACTTTCCATTAGATCAGCTTTCTCAGAGTCCCATCCAAGCATTTCTAATAAAGGGCATCTGGAGCTTCTCTGGGCACTCTGTTCTGATTCCTCACCAGCCACTGAGCAGGTTGAAGAGAAGAAGACCCCATAACCTGCACCATGAGAGGGTAGTCTTGCGGTGCTTGTGAGGAAATGCTTTGAAAACTCTTGGAACTTGCCTTTTTTCTGCAGTAAGTAGCTGTCCATGAAACAAAATGGCTTTTTAAAAATAATCTGGTACAGATCTATGGATGTCAATGCACTCTCCTTGCCATTGGTAGTTTTGTGGGTGAAGTAGCAAACAGATAGAAAGTTCTAGCACCTCTGAAAAAAAATATAAAAGTTAATAAGCTTTCCTTTTTAAGCTCTGGGAAGGAGGAAAATGTATCAACTAATGAATAATGAAAGTTAAAACAAAATTGTTTTATTCATGTGTTATAAGATTTTTTAAATTAAGTAATCATTCCTTGTAATTTTTGTAGGAATTAGGCCTCATTCGTTTCAGAAGACAGACTATCCTGGAGTCAGATAAATCCAATAAACATATTTAAATGTAATTTTGAAATGCAGTAAATATGAAACCAATAAATTTGATGTCCAATTGAAAAGCCTCTTTTTAATGGAAGGGGAGCTAGTAGAGTATTGCACTACTTTGTATGCAGCAGAAAAATTATTTTTATTTTTTTCATAATTAGGGAAACAAGAACTATTACACTCTGTGAATGACTTCTCAAAATGTAGTTTTCAGTTAACTACTTGGGTTTTATTCTTGTGTGGATTTTTTGAGGAGCAAGTTGTTTGTTTCTTTGCTTTGGGTTTTGTTTTGTTGGTTTTTTGTTGTTGTTCGGTTGGTTGGTTTTGTTTGTTGGGGTTTGTTTTTTTTTTGGTGGGGTTTTTTTTTTGTTTTGTTTTTTGGGTTTTTTTTTTAACTTGATATATAGCCTACAAAGCTGTCTTGTTTCCATCTAAAAAGAAGAAAAGAAGAGGTGTGGATAGATTTGCTTGAGTGTGTGACCTCTTTGTCTTAGTGGCACTCACTGCTACAGAAGTTGCTTGTTGGCTCAAGTGTAACAGGATTCCTGATCAAGTGGATCATTTTTCCTTTCTTTTCAACTTTAGGCTTTGTGAATACTGAATGTTTGCTTTCGGTGAAGAATCAGTAGTTGGAAAGTGTTACAAATAAGACCATTGAGGGTGAGGAGTTGGGTCACTGGCTCAAGGAAGCTGTAACTCTGGGAGCTGGACTAATCTGCCATGCAAAGAGCCTGACTTCTGGGAGGTTTTCTAAGTGGTCATGTTAAATATTTGAAATATGGCTATCTGATCCATGTATCTTACCATGAGCTTGTATAATAAATTTGTGGCTTTTATGTAATTAGGTCTTTTTGTGAAGAAGCTGTACTTTACTAGGCTTTATTCTTGACTGTCTTCTACTAAAATTAAGGATATTTTGAAAAAGGCGTCTCCTGCTTGCCATGGCTGACTTTAAAATATTGATGTGCTGTGAGCAGATATTGTTTTCTGAACTGTCTTTTCAGTGGAGTTGGGAGAAATGTTTTGCGACTAATTTCAGCTTTTTCCATCTCTTGTAAATCTAGTGAGTTTCAAGATGTGGTGCTCAGTTTACTGCTCATGGAAATCAATGTTCTGTGCTGTATTGAGGAAGTTAACTGTACCTGAGTGTTGTTTTGGGCAAATCTTATCACTGCAATAATCTTTACATACTTGTAGAACATTAATCTATATGCAGGACTTCTTTTCAAAATATTCCTTCTTGAGTTGTAAGTAAAGATTGTATTGTCAAACAATGCCTTTAAAATACTAAATTCATTTCATTCAAGTGGCTGTACTTGACCTCACTTGTGTCTGTACGCTTGCATACAAAAGTCTGACTCACATGAGACAGCACCCGCAGCCAGAGCTAAGACAGCCCGAGACAACTCTTGCCCTAAAGCTGAATGACCGCGTTAGCCCTGAAGTTTGTGTTTGCTGATAGGCTCCGCCTTACCATGAAGGTTGAAGCTCAGATTCTCAGTAATCACAGGGCTACAAGAGCCTTATCAGCCAGGCTTTCTGCAGGGTTTGTTCACACCAGTCCTTCAGCACAGTTAGGAGATGGCTTTTCCAAAAGGATTTGCTTGCACAGCCTTCGCCCATCTAATCTCTCGAGTGAAAACTCATACGGGAGAAGTACTGACTGCCGCCAGAAGGAAATCAGTGCCACAAAGTCCTTGAAGGAGAGGAACAGTCATGAGCCAGGCTCTGCTTGGACCTTGGCCTGGAGCTTGTCCCCAGCCAAGGGCAGAGCAGACATCTGGTGACTCTGTCGCTTCTACTGACGGCTCTCTGTAGCCCTGGGGAGACACAATATTGCATTCATCGGTCAAAGCGTACTTGTAAACTTTTTATCACCCAACATGAAAGATATCAAATATTTTATCTCTGTCTCCTTCTCCATCTCCTCCTCCATGAAAGCCTGAGTTCCTTTTAAAAATAGGCAACGTGCATGCTGTAGCATTGCCAAGTACTGCAGAGGATGGGGCAAGCCTTGGAATAGAACTTGCTCGTTCTCATGGGGCAGCAGGACCACACTTGCACAGTGCTGGAATGGCATCGCAGCTGGGTGAAATTTGTGACAATGCTGTGCACCCTATTGTGGTGAAATAAGAATATGATCTCATGCTAGGGAACCCAATTTAAAAATAAAAAGAATGCAAATTGTCTTCAATTAGGGGAGTCACATTTTTAACCAAATATTTTTTCAGATTATGTGTGTTTCTGTTTCCTAAAATAAGCCCGAGTTAATTTTTTACTTAAGGATAGCAAATAAGGGGATTTTTTTCCTTCCTTCCTTCCCCTAAACAGCCTTAAAGCCTTCATCTTCCTGGTTAATACCAGTACATCAGACATTGTATGAAATGTGGTATCTCTAGCTGTGTTTGAGTCCTTGGCAAGGGCAGTTTGCTCTTTCTGCGGATATGTCAGCAAAGATTCTTTTGCTGCAGAGTGGGAATAGGTAATAGGAAGAGTTTACAGCAAGAAAGTATATTAATAATAGTTATATTATTATATTGTATTCTGTTTGTCAGAATCAATGAAGGGAAGGCTTAACCCTAACCAAAGATGAAGATGGACAGTGTGGGTAAAATTCCAGTCTGTTGCGGGAATTCTGGAAGCTTTTTAAACTCTGCCATCCAAGCAAGGCTATCACTAGTTAATTCAAGTGCTTCTCACATGCACTAGGTTAGCTGCCCATTCTAGAAAAAAATTCTGTATTCCTGTGAGAGACAGTACTGAATAAGACATGTTTTAAAAGAAGAGTTATAGTAGTTTTCTAAATTTTAAATAATTTTTCCTTTAAATATTTAGACTGTGATTTGTCTTTGTGACAGTCTGTAATGAAGCCTAACACTGCGTTAATTTCAGAAACTAAAATATTCATGAGGTACAGAGTTCTAAAGAAAAGTCAGACCACTGCTGAAAGTAAAGCCATGAGCTGAGAGCAAGTACCCAGAGTTTGTGAAAGTGATAAATCTGGTTTAGACATCAATGGCCGCTTTTGCAGGTGCAGGAGGAATGTTTTATTCTCTTTATATTGTCTCCCTTAGTTTGAGTCTACAGAAAATTATTAATAAAGCTGATTAGCCTTTAAGAAATGTAAATATAGAATATTTGGGAGTGGTATTTATTTTACAAATAAATACTATTGATTAGAGGATGAGATTTTCCAATTCTTATTTCTTAGAGGATACATTTATGAAATAAGACAAAACATAAGCTATTTCAAACCGATAACTATGGATTACTTGCTATTGATTCAGTCTCAGTTTAGTAAATTTGTGATTTCTTAATTAGAAAAGTGTTTAATTGCTTATGTATTTCTGAAGTTTAATAGTGTTTTCAATTTGTTTTTAAAAAGCTATATATATATATATAAGATTATAATTTTCATTAAACTATAGATTGTAAAAAATATAGGTAAAAAGTTAGTGGTCCATGTAAATTTGAGGATCAGTTGCCACTTTAATATTGAATATGGCAGTTAGGAAAATGACAAAATGTATGCTGACCTAAGTAATTTCTGAAGTGTTTAAATGGTCCTGTCTCTAATGTAACATAAAGGTTTGCATTTAACTGCAGATCAGCTACTGGCTGATATATCTTAGGGTCTCTTGATCGTATGAATCAATTTTTCTTTTGTAAAATAACTTAAATATACACAAAAAAAAAAAAAAAAATTGCCGTGAAATGCATTACCACAGGCTAGCATCAGTAACTTTTAAAAGGTGCTTTAAATCAATTTTCTTGCTTTATTAATCTCTCTCCTGGCTGCAAGTGAAAGTAAATCTTTCTGCTTTCATGCATAAGGCATAGTTGAAGAATCAAATGGAGACATCAATTTTTTTTAAGATAGTGAAAAGATATTGAACTAAGCACGATAAAGTTTCTAGGAGAACATTTTTTGTGAACTGATGTGTGGTGTTTATTTGCATGTGGTTTAAAGTATATTTAGGAGAATAAAATCTTCTAAATTGGCTCTTTTTGTCTAATAGGGTTAAACAAAAGTGGAAGGTTTTTTACCTTATATCATGTGATGAATTTGCATTCATTTCTTTTAGCTCTTGTTGGATGACTTGGACATTGAGCCAGAGCTGTGACATGGAGATGGAGAGTCACTGGAGATGTTCTCCTATGTTCCACAATGTATTTTTCTTCTCCTGTTTGAAGGGTGTGATGCAGGTACACTCTCAGCACATCGCTGAGAATATAAGATGGTACAACACAGCTCAGCCATCCTGCCCTGACGCCTTAATTACCCTACTGGTTCCTTTATTAGCAAGTTCTTGTTAGGCTGCATCTCCTGCTTCTTAATTCCAGGCAGATCCCATGGAGTCACTTCCTTTTCAAACTACTATCCTCACATTAATATTATGCTACAGAATATTATCTTTACTCTCCTGGTTTCTGCTTGCAGTGCTGGGGTTAGGGGTTTTTTTCAATGCTATGAGCTGATCCCAGCATAATGTGGAGGAGTCATAACTGGCTAAAACATTTTCTATTGGCTTCTGTGTTCAACAGAGCCAGCACAGTAGCTCTGAACTGTTAAAGCATTTATGTCGATAGACCTCTTCTGGGTGAAATTCCTCCAATTTATTGATGTGTCAAAATTTTCTTCCATCTTCTTCTTAAGCACTATTGGAGAAGATAAATTTTAACTGGTTGGTTTCCAAGTAGAAGCTCATTTACCATCTGCTTGGGAAAAAGTAGTAAGCTGCTGGCTATAGCTTGACAGCTACAGGCAGGTCAAGGGCACATGCTTATAATTTTGCTGCAGTGATTCCTAGCTAATTAGCCATGAGGAACTTTCTGAGAATCTTCTGTTAAGATCATTTTCTTCTCTCCCATTTTGTTAATGAATGCAGTGCTCCCAGCTGTGAGGCTCAGAGTGATGATTGCTATTATGGATTTATCCTTTCAAATTCTGCCTCTAATTTTAGGAAATTATATTCCCTGTCTTTAAGTTTCTAGTGGTAAAACTGTAAAAGGACAAGTTATTCCTCAGTGAGTGTTGGGCAATACAGTAATAAGATTTTATAAATACTGGAATGCAATAGCTAGCTGTATACAGGAGGGGAAATATTGTTCACAAAAAATAACCATCTATAGTCTATATTAATTGACAAAAAATAGTTGGGTTTTTTTTTTGTTTTGTTTTGTTTGTTTGTTTGTTTTAAATAGAGTGGTTTAGAAGTGATCTGTTCTCACAAGATGATGATTTACTTTACTTCTACCATGGTTCCCAGTGTATCCAGAGTAGGGCATTAGGCAGATGTGTGGGTTTGAGTTTTCTTCCCATTTCCTCCTACACGTGCATACCTTGTGAGGACATGGAAAAACTAATCTAGGCTGTTCAGATTACTCAATGTGAGATGTATCTGATAGTATCCAACTAGGGCATCTCCTTGCATTGCTGATCACTCTTATCTTAAAAACATGTATTAGAATACAGAATGAACTGAAAAGTTGTCCTACCTGTTCAAAAATGGTAGGTGTGTATACATACATAAGCTTATAGATAGTCGTGGCGTTGTTCCTGTGGCTATTGGGTTTAAATATTAGATAGGATTTCTTGTTCCTAATAATCAAAATTTTCCATTTCAAAAAGTATATATGATGCTTGCACTTTTATCTTATTGTATATATATCTAGCAAAATACAGTTCGAGGATTAGACACTCAGCTGGCAATCAGATGTGTTTTCCAAAACTTCACGTAAAGCAGCGTTTACAGTTTTACGTGTAGTTAAA
Source organism: Regulus satrapa (assembly GCA_013396955.1). Lineage (NCBI taxonomy): Eukaryota > Metazoa > Chordata > Aves > Passeriformes > Regulidae > Regulus > Regulus satrapa. The sequence continues at coordinate 327,832 of VWZN01016517.1, forward strand.
AAATTCTGCCTGTTTTTTTTTTTTCCCCCTAACCACACAAAGGAACAAGGTTAAATAGGATGACATTATTTTGGGCTTTAAATCCACTTGCTTCTCACAGTGGAAAGCTCTAATCTGGCGGACCAGTCCAGTATGTACCAGACTTTATGATAAGCTGTTGCCCATATGTGTTGTCATTGTCCCCAGGAGACAAGCCTGGAGGGCTGCTGCTGTGTTTCAGGTATGGTGCAGTGTTTTGCATTAGAAAAGTGAGCAGAGGAAAGATATTTAGTCTGTGAAATACTGTCGACACTAATCTTTTAAACAAAGGAGCTTGGCGTGGCGTTGTCAAAGGAAACGAAACCCGCTGTTTTATTTTCCCATTGTTCCCTTGCACAGAGACTCTGGTCTGCGAATGACCGCTGACATTATGCCACAGAAACTGATACAAGGAGAATACTTGGTACTTTCCAATCTTGCTTCGAAGCCTGGCAACACTGTTGTGGCTGCATTCCCCTGTTTCTGTGCTACACTGAACTGCTTGTGTTCCTTCTGAGAAAAGTTGGATGATTGTCTCTCTTCCCAGTTTTTTTTTTTTTTTTTTTTTCCTTAGGAG
>VWZN01016517.1:328510-378690 GCA_013396955.1 Regulus satrapa
TGTATCAGTCAACTAGCTTATCTGCCTGACTTCTGTGGCCCAGACTCAAAGATGCATGAAATGAACTAAAAAGGGAGGGCAGGATTTGGAAGGTGTAGGAGATGCCTGCCACAAAGGGGTGATTTTCTGCTCTCTTAGAGTTTCAAGCTAAACACACGGTATCAAGAGAGGTGAAGCAGAGAGGTCATTTGAAAGTTAGTGGTAGTGTTACTCCCAGGATGCTTGAAGGAAGTAGTTAAGTCTCTCAGTTGCTTGCATGAGATCTCAGTGACGATGTGGGCCGGAGAAGGGGAACTTGCCAAACGTGTGTCAACTGATATGTGCCACATCTGACAGCTTTGTGGTTAGTGGAGTGCAAAAACCATGGGCCTTTATGGGTGGAAAGATGTTTTTGGAAGTGTAGGATCCTCAATGTTCTTAATTGCTAGCTAGTATACTGGGTCATATTCATGCTATGGATCTCCTAATCTGCAGGACTGTGATTTTTTTGTTTGTTTGTTTGCTTGCTTATTTTTTCATAGCTACTGTTTTTAACTTTTTCTCCTTTGATGGCATGGCTTTCTCAGCAGCTGCTGTGTCCTGCCATGCAGTTAGGTGCATGCTGAGGATGGAGAATGCCTTTCTGTCCATGTGCAGCTTCATAAGGCTGTAGTAGTGGCCCAGAAGTTCATAGCTGTTTCCAAGGAATGTAAATACTTGTACAAACTGATTTCAGGAGAAGTGCAGAACGTGATGCACTTAATGAAATCTCTCAGTGATGGAAAGTGGTGAACTGGTCCTACCAGCTGAGCTCAATTCAGTCTTGCTGGCACAATCTATGTCTTTATGCTAGAAGAAGAGCTGCTCTGTGTGTGGGTGATGCTGCCTTTCCACCACTCTCCCTTGCCATGTTTTCTGTCATGTGAGTTATCTTTAGTTTTTCCAAAGACCACTGCTGGAATTTGCTGTCCTCAGAAGGCTTGCATTTTCTTTCCTGTTGTCCTGCTGTGTCTAAACACAACTCTGCAAAGACTTTGAAATGCCACTTTTAAAATGTATTATAAAAAAAAAGTGTCTAGCAACCACAGTTGCAATCAGTTTTGAAAGTACTTCATGTACAGTTTTATCCTGTTACTTGATGCTCCAAAGAGACCATGTTGATTCAATAAACTCAGATTTGTCATTCTTTTGAGAATCAATGCCTAATATTTCCACTGCACGTTCAATTGGTGTGGTCTGAGCTGGACAAGATAGCCTCAAAATTAATGTGTGCATAATGCAAAGGTAGAATGTGTTTAATAAAGTAGTTCTTCTGGGGGAGAGAATGCCAAGTCTTATTTTAATTATTTCATGCACATTAATGTACAGTTAAGATTTAGGTTTTTCAGAAGGTAGAAATCAATAGAAAATAATATGCACCTAATAGGCTTCCTTCTAACTAATGGTGTAAGTATGCAATTTAGCTTTAGCCTACATACAATGAAATAGTATTGAAATCACTCTTGTAAACAGCATACAAGTCCTGTTGTTGGCTTTGCTTCAGCTGTTTCTTCACATTTGGCTAAGCTCAAGAAATAAATTGCTGTAAAACTGGAATACACTCTGGAAGCAGATTAATCATCTGACTCGGTATTGTCTTTTAGTTTGCCATGAGAAGAAATCTTTCCAATCTATGAGATCATGGATTAGCTGCTTGGACAATTCAGAGAGGCATGTAGTACATTCCCCTTTTTTTGCTGACTTCCCTTTGAAACTTTTAGAATCTCAAAAAAGAAAAAAAAAATTATAAATTACTTTATTCCAAGTTGTTACAACAAATACATGTTGCAGTGAAAAATCAGACATCTGAATTGATACCTCCTTGTTTTATCCAATTTTGGACATTGTAGGTGGTATTTATCTCATGACATGTAGATTAACTCCCTCCCCATTGCAGGTGGGCAGGAATCTTAAGGTTCCTTCCAACCAAAATCATTCTATGATTTACATGTTTGAGACAATGATTTAGGCTCACCTTAAAATTGGTGAAAAGAAGAGAACATTCTAGAAAGTGACTCACTTCAGGTTTCTAAAAACATGTTGCATAAATTTCATGGTAAAGTTCTTTTTCTTCCCATTGATGAAAAAAGGTAATGATTAATTCTGTTGTGCTATTGATGCTACCCATGCAGGTGGTGTGATGTCTGTTCTGTCCATCCACGGGCAAGGGGTGGTAGTGAAGGATAAGGAGATTCTAACACTTGAAGGCAATTTGTCTGGATTTGCAGTCTCCTTCATATGCCTTTCCTAATTTAATTACAAATGTGTGCTAAAATATTACTTGCAGATGTCCTTTGCTGTGAGGATTAGTGATACACTGCAGAGACAGGTCACTAATTAGGCTAACAATACCACTCTTGCTTGTGTGGGCAGAGTAGGTGGCATCTGCAGTGACATTTTTGTTGTTGTATTGTTAGTTTATGGTGTCACTTGTTTTTTTTCTCTTTCGATACTATACCATCTTTCTTATTTGGCTGTGTTGAAGGTGCAGCTTTATTGCTCAACATTCTAGGATGTAATGATCTCAGTGGCAAGAACATTCCATCCTCAGCTTGCATAACAAACAGGTTATCCTTATTTTATAATCAAACTTTGCATTCTTCACAAAATGTAGTTTTATAGTATATTCTGTGCCACTTTTCTAGTTTACTTGTATATGCCTGCAAAGAAGAGGCAATGTGAGGTGGTACTGGACTGGTAAGCAATCTTGTCTCCAGCTGCAAAGCTGTTTAAATTTTATTTTTTTCTGCATCCTTGGAAGGGAACTGCACCCAGTGAGGTACCCACCATAAAAACCAAAGAAGCTGTAGGTTGGAGCAAGGACAAGGGGTTATGTTACCAGGACTCTACAAGAATGGTGATCGTGGAAGGTACAATATTATGACCAAGAAAGGGTTTGCTGGGGCCTGTTGGTCAGTGAGGGTGTGAGGGGAAGCATCACAGTGGCAGATGGGGGAAGGGGGAAGAAGGGAGGGAACTGTACATCTTAATAGTTTTTAGTGGGAGTGATTCTTACAGAACTGTAAATAAACCTGTGCCACTGATTTACCACTTGAAGATTAATGTCTGGGCAAAATTACTGTTTCTACGCACTTAAAAATTAGTGAAATGGATACTTCAGTGAGGATATTTTCTTTTGTAGCAAGGGTAGATAATTTCAACACCAACTGATTTTTTTCTCCTGGGTTTCCTTTACTGCTCTGGTTTTGGGATTTGACTATTTCTTGGTGACTGAATCCAGAGGAAAACCATTCTTGATGATATTGAATTTGGCAGAATGGCTGAAGTTTGAATTTGGCTTGTATTGGTTAAATCAAGCTTTTGATTTGGTTCCTATTGTCCAGTATGCTAATCCATGTTATTTCCAGCTGAGTTAAAGTGTAAAGTCATTAGAGCAGCGTGGGGCTTTTGTTTGTAGAGGAAAGGTTAAGTTATGCAGGCAGCTCTTACTGCTGCCAGCATGGCTGCTAATCTGAGTTTGGGGACTAATTACCTGTAATAGCTACAGGACAGAGTCCTGTGTTGAGCAGAAGTATGATTAGGCCAAAGTTTGGAAAGTTTTGTCATGTGAAAAGTTTTTTAACATTTTGCAATAACAACTTCTGATTTAGTTCATTCAGAACCAGATACTTCGCTTACTACTGTATTCAGCCTAATAACATCCTAATGCTAATATTTAAAATATGTGTGAAAATCCTATAACAGAATGAACAAGCATTTTAAACAATAATAGCCTGTAGCTATTTATGGACTATCAGTGTTATTACATTGTTTCTGAGTTGTTTCTAATTCAGCTTTTGATAACCACAGATTGCTATTGGGGGTGTGAGGTATGAAGAAGCCAAAACTGATCTGATGAACAGATTTCAAAACCAATCTGTATTGGAGTGGTTGGGAGATTAATAGATTAAAAAAAATAAAAAAAAAACAAACAAACAAAAAAAAAACCACCAAAAAACCCCCCAAAAAAACAAAACAAGAACAAAAAAAACCCCACAAAAAACCCAAACCAAAACAAAAAAGAAAACAAACAAACAAAAAAACCAAACAAACAAAAAACCAAAACAAAGGGGTAATGCCTTTTTTCCCTAGGCCCTTATGATTAAAAGTTTGTATGCATTAACATTTTTGGACATGCTTTTAGATGCACTCAGAAGCAGTTGTTTTCCTTTTTTAAACACGTAACTTTGTTTTAAAATTCAACAGGAGTTACTATTATACACAAATCATTTCACTTTTGTATGGTGCTCTTTTACAAAAAGAAGTGGAAAACTGGTTTGGAATGGAGGCAAATTAAATTAAGAAGACAAGAAATGAAAACAAATACCACGAAGTGGACCCATCTTTAAAGGAAGAAATACAGACTGCAGACTTGTATTGAGAATGAGGGAGAAGTCAATTATGCTTGCAGATAGTAGCATAAATATCAGTTTTTGCTACAGTATGATTTATTAAGTCACGAGTTGAAAGTTAAGCTCCTTGACTAACATTACTTAAGGTCATCCAATAAGTTAGTATCTAACTTCTTTTAGATTTCAAAGCCTAGTTAAATAAAATTTTGCAATTCTTATTAAAATCTGCACATTATTTCCCTATTTGATACTGACTTTGATGTCTTTGGTGTTGCTTCCTTCTGATTTTTCCTAACTTAATATTGTAATAAGAGACAGCATTTCTATGTAATAGGATGTGAAGTGCTCAAAAAAGTGCTCCAAAGTTTTGAGTGGAAAGAACGTGTAGTTCTCATCATGGATTTGCAGTCTTGAAGCTTCTATGGGTTACTTCCAAATAATGGGTGAATTGTATGCAAAGTAATGCCCCTCTTAATAATTTGCAGGCTTAGAGCATAGTTACTGAACAATTCTGAATTTGTTTGGGGTTTTATTTCAGTCAGGGAATGTTCTCAAAGCTGCTGGTATAAACTGGGGGTTAGCAGATTGGGACAGTATCTGTTTTTCAGCCTGTGTACTGTAGCTTGGGAAAGTGTAAGCCTATCTGTTACTTATGTATCTATAATGTATCTCTATGACCTATATGAGACATAAAAATCTGGAAGGATGTGTAGCATATCAGAAAATGTAGCTCTCTACCTGAATGCCCGGCAGTGTCAAAATGTTGTGGTTGAACGGTGAAGGGTGATGATTGATCACTGCAGTTCTGATATGCAGATAATTGATAGTGGAACCCAATTAACAACTGGCCCTGAAGCCAACCTCTTCATCATAACTTACTTAAGTGTGTATAATTTATTTAATTAGTTAGTTAGTTTCATTTCCATCTCTTCCTTTTGGTCACTTAAAAACTTTCTTCCTCAAGAAGTCATCAGGTCTGAGAAAAACCTTGTTTTTACTTGCAGCCAATTGCATGAGGTGGCTATCCCTTATTGATAATGCTTTTTTTTTTTCCCCTGCTGTTTTGTTTAGATGACAGTGCCTCTGCTGCAAGCAGTATGGAGGTTACAGATCGCATTGCCTCTCTGGAGCAGCGTGTCCAGATGCAGGAAGATGACATCCAGCTGCTCAAATCTGCCCTTGCTGATGTGGTCCGACGCTTGAATATTACGGAGGAGCAGCAGGCCATGCAGAACAAGAAAGGACCTACCAAAGGTTTGCATTTCAGATAGATGTAAAATAGATAGTGCAGTTCAATGAGCGTTTCATATGTATTAAAACAGGTTGTTCATCAGATCTTGAAATATTCAAAATCAACAAATCATACTTTAAATAAAATACATTTGAAATTCAACCTGTTAAAAAGAATGCATAAAAATCCAAATGGGTAAATCTGTGAGCCTTCTACAGTTTACGTGAAACAGCAAAGCATTTACATTTTCTTAATGCTTAATCCACAATCTACATTTAACCATTGCTACCACTTCCTTACTTCAGATTAAGGTATTTTATAAACTCTTTAGGGAAGGCATTGTCTTCTGTGGGTGAAGCTCCTAATAGATTGGGATTTTTTATCCTAAAAAATGAACTAAACTTAGGTTATATGTTATTAAAATTTAATTTAAAATGTCTGAAGTGTCCGTGGCTCATACAAACATAAGACAGAGCTCTAAGCTAGCACAGAGCTGTCATGACTAAGGAGATGGTACAACACCAGCTGCTCAGCTACAAAAGAAAGGTGGAGCTGTGGTTGTTGCCTGACTATGTTCCAGAGCAGCAGAGCCAGAACCAGCATGGTACGAGGTGTGGCAGATATCACTGCTTGACAGAATTCTGTGCTGTGCCCACATGCCACAGTGTGCTCTTTTGTGGCTCTTGCTCTGCACAGTTCAGAAAAGCTGGACCTGAACATCCAGCATTTCTCAGGAGTAAGGGTTTAGTAGAACCCAAGGTGATTTACTGCAGTGTGGGAGGCTGCCTGTGTGCAGCTTAGAGAAACACGAGGTATTTTAGGGTGCTTTGAGGAGTAAGAGTGGTGGCAACCTAAATGTGGAAAGAAGTGTACTGACTTCACAGGCTCTCTGTTAGATAACTTAAGAAGTTATTTCTTTTGGGGTCCTGACATGTATTAATATTAATTTATACCTTACTTTGCATGATAATTATGTTACATATTTATGGATTAATAATTTTCTCAGTTTAAAGTTAAGACTTCCTTTAATCTCACTTATATATTTGTGACCCTGCAACAAATATTTACTTCTAGTCATTGATTTAACAGACTAGGTAGGAGCGACTTAATTTGCTGAACTGAGATGTCATGTTTGTTACAAAGTTTTGAGTCAGAAAACGAGGAAAACTGACAGAGACAGAATTACAGCGCCAAATAATGAGTTGGATGTGTCTCATGCTAGCTGTCATGGAATAGGCACTAAATATGTGCAATCTTGTCTTCATGTTCTCTTCCCTTTCTGTTGTAATCTCCTTATTTTCTTTGTTTGATTGAGAAAAAAAAATTAAATATCAGATAAGTTAAATGTTACTAAAGATAGCTTCCATTGTGATAAAATGTTCCATCAAATCTGGTTTTACAAGGGATTAAGGGACTTCATGTTGCCTGTAAAATAGATATTATCTGATGCATGGAGGAAATAAAGTCTAGTAATTATTACTGAGTTGTAACCAAATCTGTTCTTCTTGCCTGCTGGCTTTACTTAGCAAAATACAAACCAGATTTTCATGAATTCTGTGAGCAGTGTTGAACTGTAAATCAGGAGAGGTTTTCTTGGTCATGGCAGACCATAAGAGCCATAGCTCAATGTACATGGAAGAAAAACTGCTGTAAGCCTATCCCCCTGTCTTCTGTGGCTGGTTTTGTAGGGGTTTGTTTGTGCGACTTGTGTGAGTGTGTGGTTTGGAGGGTTTTTAAATGTGTATATGGTATGTCTGGTTCTTAACATGTGTGAACTTACAGTGTAAGAAGTTTTACTGTAATAATGCAAACAGAGGACTACAAATGTCAATTCCTCTTCCATTGCAAATTACCAGAATGAGTCCTGGTATGTCCCAAAAAAACCCACCTAATTTCTGGAGAAGATCAGTACTGTGGCTGTTTATGTAAAGAACTTTCAGTTTGCTGTACATCAGCTGTATCATTTAGTGTATGGTCAACCTTATTAAATGTGAATTATAAACAAGAAAGAGAATCTGAAGTATTCTGATCACTTGTTTTTTTTCCAGCTGTTTTGTCGTATATGATATATTTCACATGATGGCCTATTATTCCTTAGTAGTCACAACTACTTTATAAAAAATTGTATGCTATTACTTGTCATAAGACTAATTTTAGTTTGGAATAGCATTATGGAGGCTCCTGATGAAGACTCTTAGGACAGGGGCTTTTTTAGACATGGGAGGAACTGGAGTGAGGAGTTTCTCTTGCTTTACCCCTTGGGCTGCATGGACTGAACCTATTTATTTTCCCTGTATTGTTTAATGACTAATTCCACATTTGCAATTTTAAAAAGTAGAATTTGATCCCACAGAATGTCACAGAAATAGTGTCCAAGCAAACTGGTGTTTGAAGCACACCAGTTATGCTGCTGTTATAATTTGATATAGTTGAGTAGATCAGGATTGTGTGTGTATGTTGGGGAAGGTCTGTGCCTTTGGAAAAACAGGATCCCCTGGTACTTTATAAAGTCTGAAACAAGAATCTTAATGGGAGAAATTACTTCATTTTTCTGAGTACTTCAGATTTTAAATTAATTTAAAGATTTCAAGTTTCAGACTTTCAAATCTATAATGGAAAAATCTTGAGCTTATTTTCAGTCTTTGTATTCTTGTTCTAAATTTGGGCTAAGCAGCTTAAAAGCAGCATACATCATGGAAAGGGAGAGGCTTATCTTGTCCATTTGTGGAGCTCCTTCCCTAATGGTGTTTTGAGTTTTTGTTTAGTTGTTTGGGGTTTTTTCCCTTTCCTTATTTAATTCTGCTACTTGGTGGAGTTTCAGGGCTTCCCGCCTTTGTTCTACTTGTGTTTGTTCTTTCCTTTTACAATTATTGGTTTGTTTGTAAACTTAACAACCCTATTAATCCATAGATCAGAGTATGATTAAAAAAGCTGCTGCTGAGGCTGATAAACTTGTCAGTCCTGCTCCCACAGGTAAGATCTTGAAGCACCAGAACTTCCAAAATAAACATTACTGACAAAACAGTGATAGCAGTGTGTTACTGACTTCTAACAGCAACGACATGTTTGGGATTGTGTGACTGTGATGCCAGTTACCACTGGTGTGAACTAGCTGTTGTAAGTAAAACTAAATAGCTCCTGAGTAAACAGTGGATTTATTGAATAATGCACAGTTTTTCTGTCTGTTGTGCAAGAGTTTCATGGTGTTGTTTTCTACACTAGCTGGCCATTTAAATCTCTATATCCAGAAGTGTTGGGTTGTAGGTTGGTGCTGGATCTGAAGCAAAACTTCTGTTAAAGGTTGCAAGGTTTATTCCTGGCTGCTGCTAGTTTCAATTTCACAAGGTTAGGAGAGTAAACAGAGTCCAGCTAGTTCACTCTAGCTACCCTTTTAGTAGGCATTTTTAAAAATAACTACAAATAAGGAAAATATTTTAATAGTTTATTTTTTAAACTACAATTGCTGTTCTAATTTGTCTTTTCAAAGCTCATTAAAGTTTTCTGAGCTACAGAAAGCTTGCCAAGAGACAGGTCCACAACTTCTCAGCTAAAGCTACCTGTGATTCTGTAGAATGCAACAAAATCAGTTTTATACATATGGATTAATTACAGCAATGCAGCAATTAGGAAACAAGCAGCAGAGCTTCCAGCACAAAACTGTAAAAATAATTTAATATTTAAAAAAAAAGAAGTAAAAATTATGATATCTGAATTCATTAATTAAAAAAAAAATAGAGGCTTAGGAAGCCAAGTACGCTTCAGATGTTTTGTATGAGCTCTAAAGACAGCATTAGTCAGTTAAAACAGACCATGGAAGGTGGGCCTGGAAGGCACCCTCAGTGAGCATAGAGAAAATTTTCTTTTATCTCCTTTTTTGACTTTCTTTTTTGTCATCCTTCACTCTTCTAAGCCAAATATAAACCTCATTCCTTCAGTATTTCCTTTATAGGTTGTTTTCTAAATTTCTCTCCTCTGAGCAAAGAAATGACCAATACATAACAAGTAAGCATGTATTCTAACTGTTTCAAGACAAAGTTTGTCTTGCAAGTTGCATTCTCTAGCAGACCATATTTACTGACAATATTCTGAAGGCACAGCTTTTTACATCTATCTTTTTGTTCAGTATATGAAAACTTTGGGTGAACAAGTCAATAGATGCTTGCTGTCAGTGCTACAATAAGATGGTGTTACAATATGACCTATAATTGAATACAATGGGTAGTGTTTCAGTTTAGCCTTTTTGTTCTTTTGTCCTTAGTAGTCTTTTTTGAAGAACATTTCATAGGTATTCTCCCTGCCATCTGCTCCAAGTTCAACGAAATTTTATGTTCTAAAGTGACTCGTCACTGCTGCCTTCTCTCAGGTGGTGTTTCTCTGAACCCAGAGGCTTTTGGCATCTTTATAATGGCTTGTAATACAAAGTCCTGTTAAATTTCAAGTGATCCAAACTTTTTTCCCTGCTGTAGAGAGAGCACTAGTCATGTTTGTGTTTCAATCCACAGTAGCTTTCATGGCGGTACTCACTGCTTGCAGTTTTAAAAATTGTTTTTGCTACTAACTTCTAACTATATGAATGGGACTTTACTGTTATTCTAATCTTAATTACAGCTATGACATGTAGATCCATTTTTTGAGCCAATATTTAATCAGAAAAATATAGGTAGATAATACCAGCTTATTACTTCCAACCTTCTGCTGATTTCAGTAGCTTTTTCTGAATATAGCATACAAAGCCTTTCTGTCAAACATAAGCCCACATTCTTTGAAAAAAGTCCTTTTGGGGGGACTAGAAATTTCTTAATGGATAATTTGCTTATGGAAAATCTCCAAGAAGATGAGGGAGGAAGAGCTGGAGTATCTGGGATGACCATTTGCCTTTATTTCCTGCACTCCTCTGGATGCTGTCCAGGTGGGCAAGAGATTTATGCTCTTTTGACAGAGCAGGATTGGTTTTAAGGTCAACAACTAGTTTTGCACTTACCACTAAACTCCTTGATCTAGGGCAGAGTTTTTATTTGTTAGAACTATTATTTTTTTTTTTTTTAAATTTTCCTCAATATTAAAACTCTTATCTGTGCTGAATTTGGCCATAGTGACCCAAAAATGGCACACTACATGGAAAATTTAAAATATTCTAGTGTTGTTTGCTGAGAAAAAAACACAGAAAAGTAAATGAAGGCAATTATTTAATTTTACGCTTGTTTTACAGCAAGACCACTGGTACAAACCCTGCCTTTAAGGACTACAGTTAACAATGGAACTGTATTACCAAAGAAACCAAGTGGCTCTTTACCTTCTCCATCAGGAACCAGAAAGGAGACTGTATTACCAGCAGCAAAAAGGTAGGCATCTATGAGAAACCTTAAAACCATGGAATTGAAAACATGGTATAGCTCCTCTTTTAACCTTCTAGATGTGTAGTTTTTCTTACTTGCAAAGCAGCACTCTAAATATTTAGTTCGGAAAGAAAAGGAGATGGATTTCATTCTAAGAGGCTTTAAATTTATTCATTCTAATTACAATTAAGGTTATCACCATGAGTATGGAAAAGAATGTGCAATGCTTGGTCTTACTGGTTTGTGTTCATTTCTTGCTTTTAAGAATTTAGCATAGAGAGAATAAAGCATTTCTGCTGTGCTGTTGCCCAACATGATGTGAAAAGTGATGCAAGAATTCTTTGAGTTGCTATTAGAAAATATAGTCTGCAGAGAAACAGTGTTATCCTTGCAAATCAGTATGTTATCTTGGTCGTTTTCTCTCACTAACAAAATTATCATATAAACTGCATGCACAGGGTTAGCAGCATCTCAGGGAGGAGGAAATTCTATGCCTAGCACATATTTATGCAAATGAAAACATCCATCTTTAGATATCTTACCATTAGCATGTATTTAAACCCTTTTAAAAATTACTGCTCTGTCCCAATTTTCTTTGTTTGTAGCTGTTTTTAAATAGACTCAATGTTTTATACATCTGGGTTATAAGGAAAGGAATGGATTGGGTGAAGCAAGTTCATGTTATACATGACAGTTATTGTGGTGCTAATCTGCTGTGTGGTATGTGTGTAAAAGATAATAATCTGAGGTCGGGTTTGGGTTGGGGTGGTGCTTTGTACATTTCTTTTGTGTGTCTCCTCCTCTTTTTGTAGTGATGATGCTGTCAGCTCTAAGGGAGGGTAAATTCTAGAGATGAGAGCATTAACCTGCTAAGATCTGAGATCTCTCTCCTAAAGAGAATCTTTCCTTAAAGGGGAGATGGTGGCTAAGGATATGCCAGTTTTTGTTACTGTGTTGAAGGGGACTGATTTTCAAGAAACTCCAAGTTCTGTTATTGTAGAGTAGAGAGAAGATATATTGTGTGCAATTAAAATTGGAAAATACCATATTTATCACAAAAATGAAGTCCTCTGAGCTCTTATGAGCTGGAGCTCACTGCAGCTGTAGGCTTTGGCAGGCTGGTCTGGATCAGCCCTTAACAGAAGGAAAGAAAATACTATCCAAACAGTTCCATTATTAGATTTGTGTTATCAGAAGTTTGAAAATGGATGAGAGAACTTTCCTTTTAGAAAAGGAAATGTATTAGTGTTTAAAAAAGGAGTACTATTTAGTTCATGCCAAATTTTGAAACACATTTGTTCTTCACAAATTATTTTTTTCTTAATAATTTTCGTAATTTCATTCTTCCTAATTAAGTTTCAGCTAGTAGTTATAAAAAGTATGAGAGCTCAGGCATTGGGACATTTCACCCGTCTGCAGAGGGTGTGATTCCCGAGTCCCTGCTCTGTCTCTAGGGCTCAGCATAGACTTTCTGCCCCAGAGTAGGGTGGATGATGTGCAGGTCAGGGTCATGCTCATGCTTTCTCTATTCTTGGAGGCCTTTATGTAGTTCAGGTGCTCCATCTGGTATTGCCTGCAGCCTGGAGGTATTATCCTAGCTTAGGATCCCTGCGGATAAGTAGCACCCTGTATCCCACCTGACCCACATGCAGCCTGGATACCCAGAATGCCAGTGGGAAAGTCCTTAGAGAGCATCATTAGGGAGTATTTTTAGACTGTCTTGATTCCTGAGTGAGAAATTCTTCCACAGGGCAAGCATTTGGTGTCCTTTCATTATGCTTTGTCCCTTCTCATTGCTGAAGAAGGTAGGCTGAAGACACTTTAAATATGCATCATGAAAATATATATTTGGAAAAGAAAAAATATATATGGACAATTTTGCTGAAACAGGTGAACACTTATTAAGAGTTCTTAGGAGTGTGGGGTTGCTCTGTGTCCTGAAAAAAGCAGTCATAAATTCAGGTGCTGTAGAATTGTTTCCTTCAAATGCTCTAAAATTCTGTATTGGTGTCCTTAACATGAAGATGTTCTCTATTGTTACCTCTATTAAAATATATGAAAGCATAATTCTATGCCTTGCCTATAAATATACTTCAAGAGTAATAAAGTGGATTGGTAAGACCTCATCAATTAATTACTGTACAAAACATTTTTTGATAAATTATTCTGTAATCATTTACTAGTGAACCTTGAAATAATTGATCAGATTTCAGAGTTTTATAGTAAATGGTGTTCCATATATTCAGTATTCAAAGGTGATACAGTAAGTGCTCCAAATATCTTTCTCGTGCACAGTCAAGAAGAAGAATTCATTATGCATCCTTAAGATGAATTCAATCACAGTTTGGTATTTATACTGGACCCTTTTACCTTCAGGAGCTGCATGTGTGTATGCATAAAACAGTAATGGAAATACATCAGCAAAATTGAATAGCTTCCTTTTTCAAGGAGTAGGACTTGTTTATTTGTGCTAACAACTTCTCTCAGTGTGCACAGTTTACAGATGGTGAGAAATTTCAAGCTGTATTTTTAGTTCTGATTTCTGATAAGCAGTTCTCTTCTCTTATTAACAGCTTCCAGAAGTATGGCTAATGTGTAGTGTTGGTATTGGTCTAGTCCAAAATATGGTCATGTGACACAGCTGCTGTAAATACTATATAGTGTTTATAGACGTTTTAAAACTTAATTTCTGCTTGAATGCTTTTAGTCGTTTTTCTGTACAACACAGGTGCACAATTGAAAAGGCAGAATTGGAAAAGTGCAAGTAAAGTTAAAAGCAACAATAGAAAAGGAAAATAATATTTTTGCTGAGTCATCCTCTTAACTTTTGATCTGCTGTTGAGACTGACAAATATCTGCTAGGATTGCAATAGTAAAAAATATCATCTTCCATTTTTTTATTACCTGTGACCATGTATCCAAAAGAAAGTGCAAGTGAATGGAGTGTATTTCCCAAATGTTTTACTGCTTTATGAAAAGAAGGCATACAATCAAATGATTTCTGATTCCTCTCTTCTCCTTTACTTAGCACTGTTTAGGTTAAGATTTCATGGTGTCCAATTGAAATTACATCAATCTGTCCCTTGAAACAGTTTGTTTTGCATTATTTATGGAAATATATGCAAATAGTCTGCATGGGACTAAGTGTGCATCCATACATTCTCCTGCTTAGAAACAGATGTATTTACTGGTATGTCTGCAAACACAAATGCATTTAATTCAAACGCTGTATTAAATGTGTTGGTTAACTCCTTTGAACCCACAGGTTGGTATATGGCTTATCTGCCTTGCTGGATTACCAAGGAGATGTGGTTCAGAGTTCACTGCATTTTCCGATTTCCCATTTAATATTTGAAATGGAAATGACTTCTTCTGGCAGGAATATAAAATTTGAGGTAATAAAAAGGCTTCAGGCTGAAAGGGTGGAACTAGCAGGCTTTTATTTCAGTTCTGCCATATATTCTCTCAGTGACCTTATGCAAATCATTTAACCTCTATGCATATTGATTCTCCATATGTAAAACTTGTATCTCTGGACATCAGTGGGTTCTTATAGAGCCTAATGTGATAATTAGATCCAGATCTTGCAAAGCATTGAGTAACCTCAACTGACTCTGACTTCAATTAGAATTGAGGGCACCAAACCCTGCTTCAGCATTCAGATCTCATACAGTCAATACCAATTATCCAGGTTAAGGAAGGACTGAAATAACTTGAACAGAGCAAAAGCACAAATCCAAAATATGGATCAACTGGATGATAAAAGTATATGGGGGCAATACAGTGCAAGATAGAGCCTGGTGATGCTGGTGGTACTGGGACCAAAAATTGTGGTCAAGCACCAAGAGGAGCTGCTGCACTCAGGCTCTGGGGACCATGTGAACACAGCTGAGAGCCTCTGGATGCCAGCCAGCTAACAGAGAGCTGGAGTGATTCTGAGATGGGCTGAACAATCACCTGACACAGATGGACAATCAAGAATTGCTTAGCTTTGTAAAGTGTTTCCATGTCATCTTCAAAAGAAACCTTTCATCAGAGGATTTTATTTGAATTTTAATATATTTACCGAAGCTATGATTTAGAAGTGTATGAGCTATTTTGAGTAACAGCTTTTTGAATGCTGCTATAGCTTTTTCTAAACTTCGTGCTTAAAATAATTATTTGAAATTTTCATTCTGACTAAGATAAGTTTAGTGTATCGTGAGCAGAACTTCCCCTTCCCCCTGCACTCTTTCTTTGGCATGTAATGTGGCTTGAAGTTTGCTGCTTAACACCAAATTTGTCTTTGGAATTTGGCCAGTGCGTAGTACTGATGTTTTGTGTTCCCTATTAAAATCTAAGGTTTTGTGACTCATCTAGGATAGCTTTGTTTCCAAGAGTTGAGGGGGAAAAAGGGGGGGAAAAAAAGTAAGGGAGGAGAATGCAGACAGTACCTTTCCCAGTAGGGATGCTGGTGCAGGCTGCAGGCTTGCACATACTTTGCCTTTCAAAAGGAGACAATCAGTCATTCTTTCTCCCCCAGCAGATTGCAAAGTATTACAATGGTGCAAAACTCTGACAATGGAGATCAAAAGGAAGAAGCAGGAACAAAGAAAACATAAAGAGCTTTGTTTGCAGGGAGAATAAAATACTTTAATATGATAAATTCCTGTTCTTCTAAACTCTAAACACATGGCCCCTAGGAAATTGTTCAGTCGCCTGGAATTAATGTTGTGCGTTCTGTTGGGGGGCAGCGATGGTTTGTAACTGGCACACACACAAACTCTGAATCGAAACTTCAATTAAGTGCTCTGTGAAATGCTCTTCTCTCAAAGAAAATGGTTTAAAGTATTTAGAATATAAATTAAAAAAAGAAATCTTTCTCTATTGAACTTTGGGTGGCAAAACTATTATGCCACTTCACAATATCTCTGACAATTAAAGTTATTAGTGCATTTTGCTCAGAGGCGTAATGAAATTATAGTCATATGTTATTCCCGAGTTCATTCTAATTGATTTAAATGAAGGTCAGAATGAGTGCTAAACAAAATATTAATGCCATCAGTTTCTGTCTTAAGAGCATTGTGTGCTAGTTTTTAATTTCTTTTATTAAAAATAATTTATATTTTCCAAATAATTTTAGTAATAAGGTATATATCTTTTTAATTTTGGCCAGATTTATTCACCACAATTCAGTAATGCAACTGCCCGAAACATTCATGCTATGCAGTGGTATATGTATGTATATATGAGGATTTATTTTCTTGTTTTTGTTGTTGCTTTTTTAATCGTCTTTGTCTTTTAGCTGGATCATCTGTCGTGTTCCTTCAGATAGCCTCTCTGATTTTAATTTTTTTTTAAACTTTTATTTTTTAGTCGCTTTACAAATGGTCAGTCTGTCGGGGCACTGCTGAGATTTTGTCATTCAAAGATACATTGGTTTTCTTAAATGTATGGTTTGAAATGATCAAACATCTAACTGAGTCAAAAAGCACTTTGTTGTTTACTCTTGCACGAGACTTCATATCTTGAAAGCATGCAATTTTGTCTTTTAATGTAAGTCTTGTAAATGTCTTGTTTCCACATTTTATTGTTGCATTCACTTTTTATTCTGCTTTGTTTATGCACCTCTCAATCTGGATTAAGCAGGTCTGTGAATCTTCTCAATGCATGCAAACTGAAAAAGCCTGCTCTAAGGTGAGGGATCCTTAATAGCTTTGTAGTGTTGAAGTTCAGTTGTTTTCCTTTCCATTTCAATTCAACACATAGAGAGTGGCTGTTTTAGTAAAAGCATTAACATGATAGAACTGTAATTATTATTGCCATTATTTATTAACATTTCCAGAAATACATGTCTAAAACTTTCTCATCATTGATAAAAGCATCACACAACTTAGATAATAATAATGTCAGTGATGGTATCTGCATTATTTTATACTAACATTATTTTTATTATGGCGGTATTAGATCACATTGCTGTCTTAAACAAGTTAAAAATCATGTAACTAAATGTTATCTTCTTAAATAATTGCAAATGCTCTCCTTTCATGTCACTAATGTGGAAGTCAAATTCTGGAATCCAGGTATACTCTTACAAACCTGTAAGTTAAATGAGTGTTTTCTGTCATTTTAAATTCCTCCTCAGGTGACAGTGTATTTACTGTAGCCATGGATATAATCACTGGTGTTTAACAGTCTGGCTAAAAAAACGTGTATAATGCCAAAACTGAGTTAATATAATGGAGTTATAATCCTTGTTTACAACCAACAAATAATACTTCTCACTGGGCTTTTATTTTTGTTGTTGAAAGTTTAAAATAACATTTGTCAGAAGATAGCATTGCTAATTAGTTTTAAGCAGTGATGGACATAAATCATAAGGGTTTAAAAGAATTTTACATCTGTGGTTAAAGTAGTTTTTATACTGATATGAGACTTCATTATTCAGAAAGAAGGTAGAATTAAACTTCTAAATTTTAGCCCCACTCTTTCATTTCTTATCCTCTGTTTCATCTTTTGAATGTTGTCAGCTGTAAAAATAAAACCCCAAACAACATTAAAATTAGTTTCAAATTGTTTCTGTAACTTAATTTTTTTTCTAAGATGAGTATACTTTGGTAATGTCCTTAATTTAATTTTGATGTAGGTTGATGTTGTTGCCTCTTATTCTTAAAGAAGAAAATATGCGTTAACATCAGCCTACACTAAAATTTTCTTAACCAGGAAAAGATGCCAAAATAAGATTTGATCCTGAAAAATCACACAGGATATTTCTGTACTTAACATATATAATAGTGGAAGGCACATGCTAATAAGGCTATTTAATGTGGAATAAACATTTTCAGTATCAAGGTTTAATTTTTTTTAAAAATTGAGTAGTATTAAATTGGATGGTGTTATGAGATGTGGGGAGAATAGTTAAATATTGACAGTATATTTTTTAATTTACTAGAGAAGGTTTTTTCATGCATTTGACATTGAGATTACTTGGATAACATTAGTCTAGTGTAGGAAGAACATTTCTGGCATTAAGACAGAACTAAATTCTTGTTGCTGCCTTTTCTCTTCGCCATGAATGTATTTTTTTCTGTCTTTGTGTAATTTTGCATTCTGCTTGCTCTCTTACATTGCTTTCTCCACAGAAACACTATTTTCTTTTTAATTTCAGCTTAATCATTTGAAGCTTGTTTTTATTACAAGAATGCAGCACTGAACATCTGTCCTACCATTGCATGTACCAGAAGGTTTTTTTGTCAAGCTGCCTGAGATGCACCTTAACATGCATTGCCTCTGCAGATCCGCCCTTGCATGGGTGCTGCCTTCTTTCCAGAAGGGCAATTGCTTTGCACAGAGACTCTGGTTCAGGTGTTCCCATTGTTTCTGTGACTGAATCTCAGTTGAGGTTTTGAAACATTCCCCTCCTTGCTGGTAAAAAGACATGGGGGAACAGAAATAAGTTTGGGTTTTTTAAAGCAGCAGGTGTACAGTTGCTCAGCTAAGCATTTTTTGACCAGACAGAAAAGTCTATCTTGGTTCCTCTAGTTATGGAGAGCCAACTTACACCACATGTAAGTGGGACAGAACTAGAGAAGCTGTTAGGGACTGATGGGTTTGGAGTATTCCTCAAGAATGCATCAGATGAGTATTCTGGTAAGCAGAGCATCTCTGGTGACATATGAAGGCCAAGGGGGAGGTGGTTGGGATGATAAAAGCTGTGACTAGGATGAGACTGGCCTTAAAGGAGCAAGTACCAAAGTTTTCACCGTGGGATGGATCCTGTGGTTGGGATTCAGGTAGAGAGATGTGAGCTGGAAAGCAATCACTGGTGTCCCTGGTTTCTGGGGTGAGAGAGCTGCTGAAGGTGGTTATTTAGGACGGGATTTTATGGCTTAAAGGGCATATTATTATTGTGCTTTCTGCAGTAAAGAAAGCAATACAGGACTGAAATGGGGTGAAAAGAGACCCTGATACTGAGTCCTGTTGTTCAGCTGCTGCCATGGAGGTCATTCCTGCCTTAGTCTGGGTGCTGCTGCCTGAGCCCCTCTGCTGCAAAGGGCCTGCAGCAGCAACGTGTAAAGAATTACCTGCTTTGGGCCCTCACCCTTAGCTGCTCCCTCTCTTGCTAGGAAGCACTGCTTTAGGGAGAAGTGCTTTGGTCAGTAATTTGTCTCCTTTAAGGTGTAAGTTCTGAATGAGCTTCTCTTAATTTACTGAGTAACACTGCGTGTGTTTTGGCTCGCATTTTTCCATCAGAGAGAGCTGGATATCCAAGGGATGCCATAAAGCCACACAGGAGCTCCTTTGACAGCTATCTTGGCAGGAAGGATGGTTGAAGAGTGAGAGGGTAGGGTGAGCTTTAAGCCTTTGCGAAACCTCCTGTCAGGACAAGTGGGGAATCTAATCTATTCGTACATGTAACTAGGAAACGTACGTTTTTGCAACAATAAAAACATTGCAGGCTAGCTCACCATTAATTGCCATTTGGAATTTGTTAAAACTAGCTTTGAGCCACAGAGTAATTGATATTGGATGAACACCCAAAGTTACTTGCTTGTGTTCAAATTTTGACATACTTTTGGCATTCTCTGTAGTCTGGCTGGAAATGTCAGGCAATATGCTTTCTTTTTAAAGCTTTCACTTCTTCATGAGAGAATCCAAAAGTTAAGAAGTATGGAGTGGTAGTCAGAGACTTAAAACGTGACCCGGAAAAATGATTGCAACTACTCTATGAAATTGGTTTAGCCCATCTTCTATTTTATGATTAAGGAAAAAGCAGTATTTTGTCTCAGTTTTATCAGGTACTCAGCAAAACTCCTACATAGGCTTTTTAGGAATCAAGCTAAGATTTAAAAAAAACAATCATAGTTATTTTTTTTTAGGGTCAGTGTTCTACTTGATAAATCTCTCAAAAATATTTATTGTAGAATATATATTTTTACAAGTGCCACTGTGAAACTTGCTCCTTGTTTTATTAGCACCATTAAGAGAACCAGTTCAGCTGAGCGTGTGTCCCCAGGAGGTCGGAGGGAAAGCTATGGAGATTCCAAAGGGAGTCGCAACCGCACTGGTTCCACCAGCAGTTCATCTAGTGGTAAAAAGAACAGTGAAAGGTAATGTTATCTAAGTATCTATCCCCTTTCTCTGCCTCCTGCTCTAATAATGAAATTAGTTTCTTTAGTGAACTTAGTTTTTCTTGCTAAAAATATTGGAAGCTTTCTTTTTTTACAAAGCTTCAATTCTTGGACCTAAGTATATATTAAAACATTTGAAATAAAACAGGTTTTCATATTTAGATTAAATTTATTTGCCTTATTTCCAAACTATAAACAGTGTGAGAACTTAGAGTTTCCCAGGAAATTTCATAATTATTAAACATGCCTTTTCTAATATCTTAGTGCTTTCCCATGGTCTTCGTATTCCTGACAAGTACTTCTTTGAGTTTCTGGCTGTGGTGCATTGACCCCAGCTGGCATCTAAGTATCACACAACCATTCATTTCCTGTCCTCCAGTGGGATGAGAAGAAAATAGGAAGAGCAAAAGTGAGAAAACTCATAAATCAAGATAAATGTAGTTTAAGAAGTGATGGAAAGAGGAAGAAAAACCAAAGCAGTTGCTGAGAAGTGTTCAGTCACCACATCCCACATGTAGGCTGATGTCCAGCTGGTCTCTGAACTATGAATGCCTTGGTCTGAGAGACAGATTAAAGATAAGTGAAGGGAGAGGTTTACATGCAAGTGCTGTTCAGTGAAGCAGAATGAAGTGATGCCTATCTCTGTGTATCTCTGATCATGCTTCTCTGTATTGCTGACAGCACAGAGAAAAGAGGATATATTGTCCAAGGGTTTTAGCTTAGGATATCCTTGAACAAATAGCTGTTTCTTTGAGGTTCATCAGTATTGTCAGTATAGGTCAAGCAGTTCTTTCCCATATTTCCTAGTAAGAATTTAATTTTGGCCATTTCTCTTGACCTGTTCTATTGCAGTTTCCTTTGCAAGAAATGGTGTTGATGGCACTGTTTCACTGTCTCACAGATTATGTGGGCATAAAAACACATTGTTAATGAAGCTCAACAAATATCTTAGTTTACCTGCTCTGTTTGGGCATCAATGCCATTACATGAGTCATTGTCAATGGGATGGCACAAAATCTTCCTTCCTTTTTATCTCTTCAGCATATTTGCTTGAGGAAGGAGTGACTGAGCTGATTGAGTACTATTCTACAGCCCAAATGTGGGTGATTACATTATTAATAGCTTGGTTTCTGGCTTATGTTTTCAGCTATGAAGCAAGACAACAAGTGTGCAAACTGTGGAATTTAGAATAAGTTATGGATTGGGATAAAGGGGCAGACTAGTAAGGGTGGCACTTTGTGGCTGTTTGATGCAAGCTGCCTGAACAGGAGGAAGTGCATGGGGTCTTTTACAGGCAGCTTGATGCAGCCATAAAGTCACAGACCCTGGTTCTTGAGGGAGACTTCAACCACCCAGACATCTGCTGGAGCACAAACAGTCCAGGAAGTTCCTGGAAAGCATTGATGACAACTTGTCACGAGTTGTGGAAGATCCCACAAGGATAGTGTGCTGCTTGACCTTGTGATAGCAAGCAGGGAAGGCCTTGTTGGAGATGTGAAGGTTGGAGGCAGCTTTGGCTGTCATGACCATGAGGTGTGGAGTTCAGAAGCAGGACGGCATGAAGCAGGGCAGCAAGTAAGACTTTAACCATGGAGAATCCAGTGGGAACAGACCCTGCAGGAAAGAGGGATCCAAGAAAGTTGGTGGATATTCAAGGATCACTTCCTACAGGTTCAAGAACAATGCATCTGGATGAGCAAGAAAAGTGGGCAAGAGATCCGCATGCCTGGATAAAGGAGAAGGTGTTCTGGTGGACAACAGCCTGTCCATGGGCCAGCAGTGGGCTCTTGTGGCCAGGAAGGCCAGTGGAATCCTAGGGTGCATTAGGAAGAGCATTGCCAGCAGGTTGAGGGAAGGGATCATATACAAAATCATAGAATTGTTAAGTCTGGAAGAGACCTTTTAGGTCATTAAGTCCAACCATCCAGTTTTGCCTTCTGCTCAGCCCTGGTGAGGCCACATCTGGAGTGCTGTGTCCAGTTCTGGGCTCCTCAGTGCAAGAAGGACATGGAGCTCCTGGAGTGAGTCCAGGGGAAGGCTACAAAGTTGATCAAGGAACTGGAGTATGTTTCTTACACAAAAGGCTGAGGTAGCTGGGTCTGTTGAGGCTCAAGAAGAGACAACTGAGAGGGGACCTCATCAGTGTCAACAAGTATCTGAATGGAGGGTGCCAAGAAGATGGAGCCAGGTTCTTCTTGGTGGTGCCAAGCAGTAACTAGAGGCAATGGGCAGAAACTGATACACAGGAATAGGGGGATTATTTTTCTTTTTTTTTTTTTTTTTACCATGTGGGTGACCAAGCTCTGGAACAGGTTGTGCAGAGAGATTGTGGAGTCTCCCTCAGTGGAGATATTCCAGAACTGTCTGGGCACAATTCTGTGCCATGTGCTCTGGTATAACCTTGCTTGAGCATGGAGGTTGGACCAGATGAACCACGTGATCCCTTCCAACCTGACCTGTTCTGTGACTCAGTGAAAGGCTTAGCAAATAAAAGGAATAATGAAAAAATTTAAATACTATCATAAAAAATGTTATAAAACTGTAACCAAGGAAGATGTAATATTTACACAAACTAACATCTTGTTTGCATTCTGCTTCTATGCATGTGAATGAAGTTTTGATAAGCAAACAGAATTCCACAGGACTCGGCCTTCTGGTACTTATGGAAATTTGACTCTGTCTTAGCATCTGAATTTTCTTCCCTTAAAATTTTTGTAAGATAATTTTAAACAACAATTCGCTAATAGATGTGCATTTCATTTTATTTCTAAGATTTTTCTACTTCAAGATTTCTAAAAGATATATATCTGAAAAAAAATCTACTGTAGCGATACATAATATCCATAAATAAATATTGCTTTTAAGATGAAAAGGATCTATTATTAATTTACTTAGGAACAAAGTGTCTTTCTGCATTTGGGGATTTGAACAAAATCTTTTCTCAGACCCTTGTAGCACAGAGAATGTATATCTGTACACATCTGAATCAGCAAACCAAGCATCAACAATCTTAAGGACAAATGAGCCTGAAAAGTTTGAAAGGCAAAACCAAGAGAAACCCATAATGACCAGTGAAGGGACAGCTAAAACAACAGCTCACTCTTAATTAAGGCTGCAGATTCTGTGAAGTGTTGCAATGGTGCGTAACTTCAGGCAGTACTTTGTCTGGGTGAAGTCATTACCACGGAGCTGCTGTTTTCTGTATTGATCTCCTGAAATGGTTGGATTTTTTTATTTTCCTAAGGTTTTCATTTTGCGTCTGTGTATAACTCCCTACTCTATCACACATATCAAATTATATCAACAGCCATTATGTGATTACTTCATTGAATAAAATAACTGTATCTTCTATAAACAAAACAAACAACTTATGGATAGTTTTTGTTAAAAAAAACCAAGTTTCTATACTTAGATGGGTAGACTTTTTTCTGGAATATGAACAGCTATTATTTCACCTCCTAATGGTGAATCTTACTGCTTTTCCAATTTGCTGTAGTAACTTACTGTAGTTTTTTGAAAAAGTTTTAAAAAACATGATCCAGTTGCCATGATACATGATCCATGATACAGTGGCCTTGCTCTGTGTATTTTATCTTATATAAAAATTGCATTAGATAAGTGCCCAAAAGATGAATTCAGTGTGTGTTGTGCAGTGGAAGATCAATACATTAAAATCTAAATACAATACTGTGCTTTGCAAAGTCTGTTTTATGGATATGTCTCTGGTCTTGCTACCTGTTTCAGGTGACAATTATCTGAAATTAGTTATATGTTAAAGCCACTAAACATAAAGTGAGACTATTAATTAGATTGTTCATTTAAATTAAGGAAAGCTCTGACTTCTATAAGCTATATAGTTGTACTGTAGACTTGAAAATGGATTCCAAAATAGCTGAAAAATAAAAACATTGCAACAAAATAATGGTTATCTGCAAAATGTTTTGGTTTTGCTCTAAGGTTGACCACAGTACTTGAGATGCAATTTTTAATTTTTACATACTATTTCAACAGAAACTCAATGGTTATGTCATTTTGCAATTGTTAGGCCACAAAGGGTTGAGCAACAGCACTGATCAGAAATCACTCACTTAGGATTTGGGGAGGAGGTCCAGACCACAAGGCATACAATGCCTAAGTAAAGTGCAAGTATTCCAAGGAATTAATCAAGATCATGTGTTAGGTTGCCTCAACTGGTGCTCGTGATGTTGGTACCACTGGAAAACAATCACTGTATGGTTAGAGACTTTTCCCCTCATTTCTGTCCCATGCAGCCTGTTTGGCACCCCAGCTTTCATCTCCTTGAAGAATGAGTGTCCTTATGCTGTGGAAGAGGCTGGCTAAAGACTTGCCTCATGCTTCCTCTTGAAACTGAGCCACCATGCAAAATACAAAGCGAGAGTTATGGGAAGGAAAATGATGTTTCTGTACACTGGGGCTAAGACTGTCCCCTGAAAGCTGACTGTATGTGTGAAAGAGTGAGGAAGAGTGTGTTAACCTAACCATCTACTCACTGTCTGTTTGTATCCTTGACCCCTTTGCATCCCTTCCAGCTTGAGATCTCCCAGGACTTTGTTTTTCAAAGCATGTAGGGTTGTAGGCTGTTATGCAAAGCCAGAGTGCTATAGAAAGCTCTTCCAAGAAGCTTTAAGCATAAGGAGATGACCATAATCTCCCGTGCTACTGTGAAGTGTCCCTACTCCCGTAGCTATCAGCCAGGAGTAAGCCTTCCTGTGGGTTAGGTAAGTAGGATGTGACTCAAGTTCAGGAAAAAGGGTAGCCAGAGCTCTGAGCTGTGTGTTGTTAGGGTTTGTAGAATTAGAAAGTACAGATGATTTGCTTTATTACTGTCATGAATCAGCCTTTCACATCGCTTGATTAGCTTGGTCTGTTCAGAGCTAGGGACTGTTTTGTCTCTAATATGGCAGCATTTCTGACTAATACTCTCTCCCATAAAGTTTTTTGTTTTCTAAAAATATCTTCATTCATAAGAGAAAACGTTCATCTTGGTGTTAACAATGGCAGCACATCATGCTATTTATATAAATGACATTGGCTGTGTATGCCAGCTTGAAGCATGTATTTTGATGCATTATTAACACAAAGGCTGATATTATGGAAAGTTGCTAAATCGGGAGTAGAATCAGAATTAATTTGGTTTGGTTTGAGTTTATCATTAAGTAAAGTATTATTCTCAATATAAGTGTTAAACCAAAGTGAAGGGGAAAATGGAATAGAATTATTTGATACATCTTTCATTGTAGGGAGATAGAATAGTTTATGCTTAGGAAAAACCTGTGTGCAAAAATCCAACACAGTCTCATTTCATTTTTTGATTTCTCCTTATTTTCCCACTGCAGTCTAGGAGAGGGTGTTGACATGGCATCAAGCTCTAGGAACACTTCATGCTTCAGTATTTCTCCATCAGAATGATAGGGGATTCAACCGTTTTGGTATCACATTAAGAAACTTACAACAGTTATCTCACACTTCTAAAGTTTTATTGCATTAAAAGAGAGGGAACTGGGAAGAAAAAAACCCTGCATAATATAACTTTGTGTCCTTTCCATTCTTCATCAGAAACAACACCCTCAAACTCGATATACAGGGGCAAAGGACAAACAAAAAAAATTACTAGCATTTCTCAATAAAGATTCCTTCCTTTTGACTTGGGTAGTACTATCGAGAGAGCTTCCCAACATGCTGTGTGTATTTCCCCCTCAAGTTTTCCTAAATATTTTCTCAAGACAAAAAGAAAAACCCATTTCTAGTTCTCTTGCAGGCAGCTGTGCAGTGACAAAGAGAAGACATTTTAATCATGGTTATGTGCTTTCTGTGTTTTACCAAATACTGTCATTCATCAAGGAGCAACTGGGCAGTTCCATGTTTTATGTGAAGTCTTTGGAAAAAGCAGGATCCAGACTTTGCAGGCTGGAAACAAAACATGATACAGCTGCTTGTGGCCAGTTCCTGTGTTCTCCTATAACTGGACTAACTTCACAGAAGAGAATTTGGTAGTTAGTAGAGGAAAATCTATACTTTTGAGAATGTAACGAGAATTGAATGTAAAAGTGCCATCAAGGATGTTTACTGGTCTTAACTGTGCTTGTGTGGGGATTTACTTTGTAAATAATTTAATTGAAAAAGTATTTTTATTGATACATACACTCAACAAAAGTTTTTACGATTATATATTTTATATTATATTGATACATACACATGTGCGGATTGTATGTGCGTGCTTTTAAAATAGTAATTTCTTCATTATTTTCACAGCAAACCCAAGGAACCAATGTTCAGTGCAGGTAGGAACTTTTAAAATTTTTAAGCAGATAGTAACTGTGATAACATATTTGGGCTCCCCCACTCGCCCCCTTTCTTCTAGGTGAATGCCTAGAAATTTGTTTGGGGAATCTAAACATGATACTTAGAGGTTGCTGCTGATAGCTTTTAAAAAAGCTATCAGTTCACTCTAGAATTTATTGATCCAATTGATGTATTTTACAGTTGGGATTCTTTCTAAGAAGACAAGGACAAAAAAGACCATGTCTTCTTACTTCACATATGTCTTCTCTTTCAAAGCAGTATTAAGGTTTTGGTAATTAAAGCAATGCCAAATTCCAGTTATGATGCTGTCATGTTAACCATAAAACAGTGCCCTCTAAAGATTGCCTGACCCAAAGCCTTGTAATGTCATTTGTCAAATTACAAATAAAAAGACAACTTATTCATACAGTTTTGGTAATCTATCTTTAATTTGGAAAGCACTTCGATTATTTCCAACTTAGGTATTATCCTTGCTGAAAGATTTTGAAAGTGAAATAGTAGGTGTAAGTGAAATTAGTGTTTGTCTTTGTCATTAGACAGTTAAAAATTTTGAGGCGTCTCAATAAAAATATGGAGCTGAGTAGTGCATGTAGCAGTTGTTTTTGTTCTGAAAAGTTAAAACCAGCTAAAATAAAGATTTATATTAGCAAAATAAGGAAGGAAAAAAACCTATTGATTTATCAGATGTATTCTATTATTTTTATGCATAGTTCTCTGACAGTAATCTTACATTAAGCTGAAAGAGTTGGAAATCTTTTGTTTACTGCATGGATTGATCAGCATCCAACAAAGCTCTTAAGCAATATTTCAAGGTTTAATAGAACTGATTTTGAAGTCAGTACTACATGAAATAAAATAAGCACTGAAGTCTCTTGTGACAATATAATCATGGTTCATATCCCATGAAAACTGATGATTTAGAAAAAGAAAACTTCTCATTTGCACAGAATATGCTTTCCTTGTCTGATTTTTCTCCTTCCCTTATACCATGTAAGCAAAGGTGTTTGTAATAACTTTTCTTCTGCCACTTTTCCCATAGATAAAGGTCCATAATTAAACAGGTGTGACCCTACATTGATGTCCTTCCCACCCAGACAAAATTCCTACTGAAATGAATGTTTTTTGTAAGAAGGTTATACTTGGTATTTTGCCTAAGTAAATTTTTACATAATGGAGTTTAAGCCAGTGTTTTAATGGTAGAACCAGAGGCCTCTAAGTGAGGAAAGAGTTTTAGAAGGTAACTACCCAGTGTATGGCTCAGTGTTTTATCAAGCCCCAGGTTAGCCTGCAGCAGACTAAGACAGGACAGCCTGTAGAGCAGGTATTTAGAGAGTTATTGTATTCAAACACATCTTTATCTAGCCCTTCTGTCTCTGTCTCTGTAATCACAAGGGAAGCGCCGTGTGACACACTGCAAAGGTAGGCTTCACTTCCAAAACCTCATAGCTCTCGAAGCAAAATGGCTCTGGTGGGATAAAAGCTCTCTGTATATACAGCTGTTTTCTAACTCATGCGCATTTTGCAATGTTAAACTTTTCTAGTTCTTTTGAGGGCAACAAAAATGTTATGCCATTTATTATATGATCTACTGAATTATAACCCACAGGTGCACTTTAATTGTAATAATGGGTTATAATTTACATTCCTGTGGACTTATTCCTAAGAATTTGAATTTAGAGAAAAAAATGTTGAGAGAGCTATATGGCAACCCGTGGATGTTCACTGTGTTTGAAATGGCATTCTGCACTTTTGCTGAAATTCTTATAGAATTTGCCCCTTTGTTGGCTGTTGTGCTGTTAGCCTAACATGATTATAGAAGCTTTTGTTTTTTCTTGCTTATTCTTAGTGAGTAGATTGTAGATTTTTCTGAATCTTAAATAAACAGACCTAGGCCTACAACTAATTTCTCATTGCTTTTTGCTTAGTGTCATAAAGCAGAGTTACATTTGATAAACATACCATGTTGGTGTCTAAAGCTTTAGTTAAGTTGTAGTGTAAATATGCTCATTTTTGATGCATGTTTATATCTGTGATCTAATCACAGATTTATCTGCTTTTTAGAAATAGCTATATCCTAACAGTTTTTCCACTAATCAGTGTCTTTCAGCTTTGCAATAAATGTGAATTTCACAAAGCAAAAACTGTTTGTTCTCAAGGGAAAGTCTATTAGAGAGTCTCTACCTCTGTGTATTCTTTGTCCAAATTTATACCTGCAATCAGTGGTGGTCTCCTTTGCAGATCCCACTGGCACTGATGTGCCTTCTTCTTTCGGTTCATTAACAGTTAATTTATGTAACGACAATATCAAATTTACAAAACTGCAGATGTAAAAGATACATTTGTCTAAAAGTTTCACTGTCAGTCTGTCTTTGTAGTTTGATGATTGTCTGTCTTTACATCTATATCTTTATATTTAGAACTCTACTGTCTTATAAGCTTACTTAAGGAAAGTATGAAAAAAAGGATGGAGATTGATTGTGTAGATAATGTATTTGGGTTAAGAACAAAAACTAGGAGAGATGGAATGTTACCAAAAGTTAGAAATAAATACACAGTATGACTTCTATGCCTGACCTAATCAGCCTAAGTTCCTCTTTATAGTTAGGAGAGAGACACACACATATTCTGAAGGCATAATTTATATATTCATTGTCATGTACTTGGTATAGTTTACTGGTTAGTATATACTTTCCTAGTCTGGTGTGACAAGGTCAAATGCTCCCCCTGTAGATGGCTAAATGCAAGTTTTATGAGTCCCATAAGCTTCAGGTGAGAAAAGCAGCTCAGTGATTTCAACTTCGGTTCATTCACAGCCTTTGATAAGTACAGCCAGTAGTTGTCATAGCTAAAAATCTGTTGACTTTCAGTGCACCAGCATCAGCAGTGTTGGCATGTGTTTGAAGCTCATTAAATAGACGCTGCATGCGCATACAAATAGTGCTGTAATGCTTTGCTATCTAATGCTCTACCCTCTATTTTATTTTCCAATACAGATATATTGGAGTAGATTTTTACAAATAATTCCAATATTCTATCATTTTAACTGGCATCTTGAAGTTCCAACCTTCTGTCACCATTATTTCATCATTATTATCTTTTCCTTTTAGCATTAAGTTTTCTGTCGCTTTCATTTTATGTATGCATTCTGTAATTGAAGCTAGAGAGACATAGCTGTAACTTTACTGTTTACAGATCAGGTAGACCTCTTTCCCATATTAGCGTAGTGTAAAGGCAAAATACACATCTAGTTAGGTAATACAGCATAGCTATGATGTTTATTTGTTCAATCAATAATTCTTATTAATTTAGTCAGGATTTGTAGCATATGCATATTTCCAATTAAAATAAATCCTTAGCTTTCAAATTTTAAAAATAGTGGTATATTTGTAATAATACTTAAAAATTCATAGCGTAATTTAACAGTCCTAAATTGTATTTTTTTTTCATTTACATGATTTTTGTTACTTTTGCCCTTCCATTTCCTCTGTGCCCACGATTATTCTGTCTAGTAACTCTACAGATGTCACTGACTCCAAAACTGCTTGATTCGCATGCGAACAAGGCTGCACCCCTTGATCTGCCGATGGAGCAGCAAGAGCCAGCACGTTCTGAATCTGGACAAACTTCATCAGAAGTTCACAGGACACCCACTTTGGCCTTGCCACTTCCCAAAAGTCCTAGTCAGACCTTCATGGCATTTCCCAGATCTCCTAGTTTTATAAGCCCCATGAAGTCCCCAAGTCAGTACTTCCAGATCTGTTATTAATCTCTGCTTATCTGCCCCAAAAATATTTCTTACCAGTTCAACACATTACTTTTAGTATTTTCTTCTAGAAATGTTTACTTCTGTCAGCCAATTGAGTTTTTGTAGCTTCTCTCCTGTATGTCATTTTCCTTTCTTTTAATGTGCTGTCAATGTTGTCATTCCTTTTTCAATGTTTAGTAATTCTTAAAGCACATATCTTTTCTGCATGTACATCAGCATGATTCCTCTTACTAATTGTTTGTGTTCCTTATTTCGAATGTATCTCTAACACTGTATCGAGTGTAAAGCATATCTTTACACTGGGATGCAAAGAATGCGACTGAGTGTTGGAAAATAATTTAGATGCTGATGCTCAACTGTAAACATTGATTAAAAAATAAAATTAATTTTAAGTGGCATTTCTGTGTTAATTGTAATCTTTGATGTATTCCCCTCCATTTTTAATATTTTAAAACTGTAATATCGTAACATTTTTTTAAAGTTTCAATTTCAGACCTTTCTGGTTTGTAGTTCTTCATTACATTGTTTAGTTTTAATACTGCTACTCAGAATATTTAGAGGAAGAAGGGACTTCATATGTTTTTAAAAAATTCTGCTTAGTGATTATAATTTAGGAAAAAAAAAAACAAAAAAACAACCCAAGCTGCTAAATTTCTAAGTTGAGATTGCATGTCATTCAGTAATTGTAATGCACCAAACTGTTATGTGGGAAGGGATGGAGGAGCACTGGAATTCTCCCCGATGGCTTTTTTGTGTAACATTAAACATTTCTGACCTTTTGTAGAGGAAGGATACGTAAAAATGTTTCTTCGTGGACGTCCTGTTACCATGTACATGCCCAAAGAGCAAGTGGAATCTTACAATTTGGAAGCAAAAGTAGAACTACCAGCCAAGAGGCTTAAACTGGAATGGGTGTATCCTTTCTGTGCTGGAGGACTAGTGGAAATCAATCATTCCATAATTATTTGGGTTAAATAACTCAAGCTAAAGTATAGCAGGATTAAGGCCTAGGTTTCATTTAATTGGTGAAGTGACATTCCATTGAAAATAGGTGTTAATTTCTTGAGGCTGCTGTTCTTCACCTTGTAAAGTACAAGGTAGCAGCTTAAGAAAGATTTTGCTTAAATGTTGCCTGAAGGTTAAGTCAGAAGCATGCTAATTAGCCAAAGATTAAACTAGGCATATCATAAGAATGTAGTGAGCTGGGATTATTAATTATAATATGCATATGACAAGCTCAGGTTTTTTTCTAGTTCTTAGCAGTAATTTATCATTTTTAACTGTTTTATAAAATGTACACTATTGTCCTTAAGAGGATGGTACATTCAGCTTGAATAAGCCCTGAATTGAGTAGTGCTGTGCAACTGATGTGTGCTTAGCCATAGTATTTATAAAATAAAATATATGAAATAGTATTTGGATTTGTATCTTAAGGGGGCTTAAACACCATAAATACTGAACAGCCAGATTTTTCCACTGACTTCTATGAGTGGACATAATTGCAGAGATCTAACTTGAAAGAAATCAGTGTTTAATTACATACAAAAGTTTTACTATTTCACTTTTAAGTCTAATAATAGAATATATCCTTTATTTAAAAAAAAAAAAAAAGACATTGCACTTTTGTGTAATCTTATTATATATAATAGATGATTCAAGATAAAAATATAAACACAACAAGATCTGAGCCCATTTGTAATATCCATTATCTTTAGAGAGATGACGTCTTCATAAGCTTTTCTCTTTTAAGAAAAATCTCTTTTCTGGTTACAGCGAAAATAGGAAATTACTTTGTCTTCATAAAAGAAGACAGACTGCATATAGTCTTTTTCAAAGTTGTATTAATAGAACTGCATGTGGTTTCAGAATGTTCAGAGAGTTTCCAAAAATCCCTTTGTATTCACAAGAGATTAATGACAGATTTAGTAACCATTCTTATTATTCCTATTGCAGCTGAGGCTGTAGGTTCCATCCCATCCTGCTGGAACTGCATAGATAGTGCATGCACAAACAAGCGAAGATGAGTTAAAAAGACAAAAAATCCATACAATTGATAAAACAGGTGAGATTTAAGTGATAAACACTGCTTGCAGCATTTTGCCATCTGATTGTGCAGGTTCTCACCATTTATCACACCAGAGCTGAATGATGTCTTTTGCAGTGGTAAGGAGCTCCTCACTCGGGGGGGCTCAGCATGATAAGGAGGAAGCGTTAGAAAGCTTGCTGGAACACCAGAACACCCAGCCATGACACAAAGCAGAATGTCATTAAAAGCACGTCGGTGGAACCTGACGTCAGTATTTCAGGATATTATAAGAAATTATAATTAGGGTAGGTCATGATTTCAGTCTCATTAGTTTCTCACTTCAGCTTATTTAAATGACTGAATGTTCACCAGATGCAACATTATTTTTAGTTTGAATATTCATATGCCCTTCCAGGTGTCTGTCCGTATACCCAGTAGAATCCTATCTAAGGTTGTCTATGAATAGAAGAGGTGTGAATTAACAAAACAGTCTAACTAATCCTAGATGGTTATTCTAAATGGAATTGAGGAGGAGGTAGTTTTTTTCCAAAAATACTGTGCTAGCTTCTTCTGTTTCTAATTTATTTGCAGTTAAATCCAATCATGATATCCATAGTTCGTATTTATAGCAATGACTAGGTATGTGGAAGGTTTAGAAAGACAAATTTTTTAATTTTTTTTTTTAAAGAGGGAGAAGGTTATGCCCACTTTACAGTCTATGACAAGGAGAAGAAAGACTGTGAGCAGGAGCATAAGATCATTTAAGAAGAAAGACAAATACAACAAAAAACCAAGCAATATTGCTGGCATTCATTCCAATTGAGTTGAAGAAGCTGCACTGTTTGATTGGAGGCTAAGGGACCTGGAATAAGAAAAAAAAAAATCTTTATAACAGAAAAATGAGTCTAGCTGTTGGAGTACAGCCAATAGTACTACTGGGAGTACAGTAGAAATGGTCTATAATGTAAGAATGGGGATAGGGAAACAAGATATTGAAGGTGGTGTGAACAAATGGAAAGGAAGGCAGACTATGATGGGAAACAGAAGGAAGAAAATCTAATGTGTATAGATTTCAGGGCATACCAGAACCATAAAGGGTTATTACAGTCACATTAGCAGCTGTCTGGGTAAGCTGAAAAAGGTTCACACCTTTGATATATTATCATATATATTAGGACTTGAAGAAACAAAAATGCTGAGTGATGAAGTGTGAGGGGGGTTGGAGCAGAGGTGAAAAATCCAAGTGAGAAATCAGCACTAGGGACATCAGGGTGGGAGCAGTGGCCTGCCCAGATCCATTTGAGAGCAGCTCACTTGGCAAGCAGGAGGTTTGAAACAAAAACAGCAGGCCAAATGAAAAGAAAAGGTCAAGGTAACACTCCCTGAAGTGCCAGCTCACCAAATCCAAGTCAAAGCCACCAAATCCGAGTGTGGGAAACAGTGAGGAGAAGGAGGGATCAACCCCAGGAGTTTGCATCTGAGAAAAAAGGCTGATAGAAAGAAATTGAGTGTTTGACAACAGCAGTCATGTGAAGGGTTGAATACGGCATTGTTCTCCACATGAAGAATAGTAAAGAAAGGAGATTTTCCCTAAAGAATATAATCTTACCCATTTAATGGCTATTTTTGTGCACTGAGATTTGTTCCTTATGCATGTCTATGTAATGTTCTTCACTTTTTTTAGAAGTTCAATTCCTTAAATAACTTCAGCTGCTGGTTCACTATAAATTTGATTGTATGTTGTTGAACTAAGGAAATATTATGTTGGTTTCAATTCATAATGGTATCTGGCCTTAGAGAGAAAAATAAATTCAAACAAATAAAGCATTGTCCAGCAATCTCAAATAGTAACACCAACCATCAGAGACAGATTCAAACTGATAGTAAGCTCTTTGTAAGATATTGATTGTTTCAATATCATTGCATTTTAATATCTCAAATGTGAAGAAACTTTGGCTGAGATGTTTCAGTTTATGAGACTAAAAGCTCTATTTATGAATTCACACTTTAATAATTGGATATGCAGCACTAGTTCTATCGCATTTATAAGAAAAATCAGCAAGCTGTTTCTTCTAAAACAGGTATTTATATAAGTTAACTATTGACCTTATTATTTCAACAACATTAACATGACTATTTACATACTAAAATAGTGGCTTATCATTGACCATACAGAATAGTGCACAAGTATCTTGTTTAGATCATGTAACTGGGGTTTCATTATCTGTCCGTGTGGTTTTCAAATCCAGTTTCTCCATATTGACTGCATTAGAATGCAGTTCTATTTTGCCAAGATTCTGCTAATGTTGTTTCTTTCTGTTCCCATAAAGAAAAGGAAAGCCAAAATAGTTGTAGTCCCTAATGACTCTTCAGAAGAATAAAACTACAAAATTTGACTGAATTAACATTCAGTCTAAATGAGATTATTATTCCAGTAATTTCACTGAATTAATTTTAGATCCATGTTGATATGACTAGCATCAGAATCTGGGCCACTGCCTTTTGAATACTACAAAAATAAATTGGAATGAGTGATGTAACCCTTTTATGGTTTTTGTCCATCTGGCTGGTCATGTCCACATTAATGAAATCAATCAACCTGCACACAGGATAATGCAATCAATCCTTGTGTAATGCAGGGAGATTTGCTGAATTACTTATTAGTAGTGTTTCTATCAAGTCTAATATTTTATTTCAATTAGTCAAGCAATGTAAATAGTAAGTATACCTGGGACAAAATTAGTATTGCCTTTGTCTGATATTTAGCAAATTCTAGAGGATGCTAAAGAAATAGTACATTTGCAAATTCCCCTATTTTTGCTGTGGATTTTCTGTAGGATATGCAGGTTTTAAAGTCTTCAAAATGCTTCAGGTCTCTACTGTAGTAAAGGGAAGAGTTCTGAAGGTTGTTAAGTAATAAAGCTGTGCTCAAGCCAAGAGATAGAGACTATAGGCTACAAGGACAGAGAATCTTTTTTTTTTCTTCCCTCTTTTGTAGAGGAAGGACATGTTTTTTTGTAGAGGAAGAATTTTTTAAACATTCTTCATTGGTAGATAATGTTATTGCAGCTTGACCAACACTCTAGCTATGGATACAGGGGTCGGGACTGTCGCAGCAATCTCTACCTCCTGCCAACGGGCGAGACCGTGTATTTCATCGCGTCTGTAGTTGTGTTATTCAACGTCGAAGAGCAGCTTCAGAGACATTACACTGGTCATAATGATGATGTGAAGTGGTAAGTTATCTAATAGTAGTTCCTTTTTTCTTCATAAAACAGTATTTGAGATGGATTCACTCATTTTCCTTGCTCTTGTTTAAGGATCATTTAACATTATCTTCTTCTTTAGAATCTTCTCCTTGCCTTTTTTAAGTAGGGTTGAATTATTATTCTTCACCAGGGCCTAGATACCCTGTACAGTTTGTTTAGGTTCAACCTAACCAGCAAAATAGTTATGATTTCACCTGTGGTCTTCCTGGTAGTCTTCAGGCATGCTGACCCCATGATGGCCTGTTAACTAGACCTGGTTTGTTTGCTGCCATACACACATGCCATATCGGGCTTCAAAGCCATTTATGTGTGGTGAAGCTCACAGGATACTAGACACCAGCAAATATCAGCATCATTAAACTGAAATCTAAACAAACATATGGTTTCTCTTCATGGTATCCATCTGCTTGCACAGTGTAGCTGACAAAGAGCACCTGGATTATCTGATGGGCCCTAATGTATGAAATGAGTTTGACATCCCTGCTTTAGATTAGGCATTATGAAACACCCATTGTCCCTCAAAAATGATAACAAAATCTGCTTGAATTGTGAGCATATTTCATAAATTGAATTATTTGAATAATCTGGTTGTTTTACAAGGAGATTTTTACCTTGGACACATTCCATCTCATTTCCTTCTTTCAAATTTTCTGTCTCTAGATATTTCAAAGCTATCAGGCTTACTGGAAAGAGGATCCCTTTCTGGTTTGTAAAGCTAAATGAATTATTGCCACAGTTCATTTTGTAGGGTACTTGGCCTTTAGAGCTGCATTTAAAGCAGATGAATTGAAAAAATAATTCAGAGGTTTTTAAAATACAAGAGCATGACAATTATTTTTCTGTTCTGTGAGTTTTGTTTTTACATTCTTAAAAAGTTTACACATATGTTGTATGCTTTGTATGACTAAAATAGGGCTATTTATTACAAGCTCAAGTAATAGCTTGTTGAAATAGATAGTCAATAGATTTAAGTTTGACCTTTTCTTCTTCTCTTTTGTAGCCTGGCTGTTCATCCTGATAGGATCACTATAGCAACAGGTCAAGTTGCAGGGACATCCAAGGATGGGAAAGTAAGTGTCTTCTTTACTGATGTATAATTGTTCATATTTAATAAGAATATGTTATTAAGAAGATACATGCTGTATTCTTTTCCTATTGTAATTGGTCTTACATTTTTGGACTGAATGGAAACAAAACTTCATTTGAGAGTTCCTATTCCTAGGATTGCTAATGCTGTCACAGTTATCTAATTCCATTTTCAAGGCTGGTCAATGGTTTCTGGTTCCATGGCTTAGACTGAAGGTAAACTTGGAGCTGGTCTCTGAGAGACACGGAGGGATAAGGCTGCAAAGGAGACCTGAGAGAGCGCATGGATGTGGAGAAAATGAGGACATTAAATTGTACAGTATACAGCTTCATTTTTGATCACAGCTACCAAAAACAAACTACAAAGAATGAGTTTGCATTTTTCCCTGAAAAAAAGAAACTTTTACTCCTGTCATCATCTAGGCAAGAATATTTTTCTTTATATTGCCAACTGTATTATTGTAAATTTAGCTGTAAGCTAGGACTTCATTTGAACAGAGTAAGATGAGCATTGCTCCAAAGAGCTAACAAAAGGGAAAAGAATGGGAACAAGCAGAGGCAGTAAACTACAAGGAAAAAGTTACTCAGCAGAGTATACAACTGTTGTCACAAGCAAACCATTGTAAACTTTTTGGCAGATGCCAAAGAAGAATTTTGGGATGAAATCTGGATTATCAATATGCTGACTGAGTGTAATGATTTAACCCCAGTCAGTAATTGAGTACTACCCAGCCACTCATCCAGCCCCCCCACCTCAGTGAGATGGGAAGGAGGATTGGAAAAAGGATGAACCCTGTGGTTTGAAATAAGAACAGTTGTTTTTATTGTTATTATTATTAAATTTTAATTACATAATAATTAACAGTAAAGACAAAAAAAAAGAGAGAAATAAGACCCAAGAAAGAAAAGTGATGTACAATGCAGTGGCTCTTCACTCACTAACTGACAGCCAGCTCATCCCCCAGCAGCAATTGGCTTCTCCTGGCCAACTCCCCAGTGAATGTGCTGGGAAGGATATTCTGTGGTATGGAATATTCCTTTGGGCAGTTCAGATCGGTTGTCTGGACCATGATCCTTCCTGGCTTCACATGCTGCTCCTCCCTGTCAGAGCATGGGAAATTGAAGAGTCCTTGACTTAGGGTAAGCACTGCTCAGCAACAGCCAAAACATCTGTGTTATCTATACTATTCTCCTCCAAAACATAGCACTGCAGCAGCTACTTGAAAGAAAATTAGTTATATCCCAGTCAAAACCAAGACAGTGGAGGAAAAAAATAAAATTTAAAAAAAAAAAGGAAATCCCACTTATGCAATATAAGTTTTGTATAAAGATAATTTAGTTGTGTAATGCAAACTATTAGTTTTTATTAATTTATGTGCTGGTGCTTTTTAAAATTTACCATTTGTATTTATGAAATAAAGCCTAAAAGTTCGAGGTGTGTGCTTGAGTGGAATGTGGTATGTAGATGCATAAAAGCCACGGCTATGACAGGCACGGCTGTGTCCCTCGGGGTGTTTAATTCCTGTTTCCTGCTGTTAAAGGACAATTTGAGCGCCGGGGAGCGAGGCTCCAGCCGCTGCCCGGGGCTGCCCCCTGGCGGCCAGGAGGGGCACCGGGAGCTTTATTTACTGAGCGCAATCTCCTGCTGATTGCGGTTCTGAAAGAAGAGTTCGAACGTAATGTTGTTTTCCCCAGCCGTTTTTATAATGTTGAAATTAATTACATTGTAGAAATTCCTGAGCTCCTTTTCACACTTTTATGTTTACCGGAGTTATCTCGGTACAGTTTAAACTCCACCTGGGCCTACCAGTAAATCCCATGGCATGAAATCATCAGCAGTTTTCAGTTCGTGCCAGGTATCTCAGTGGCCATGAACTTCAGTGAGCAAACTGCGCTCAGTGAGATCAGATGTGCTGTATGCTCTGGATAGTCAGTCCCAGATACTGGTCCTAGGCAGGGTAACCAGCAAACCATTTGTAATGTGTCTGTGCTTACACAAGTGACTCTAGAGGGGTTCTGATAGTTTTTATCTCTTCAATTGTGATTTTCTTTTTTTTTTTTTTAAGATGCGTTCTTATTTTTTTTAAATCCTGATGGGTTTTCTCCATCATTGTTTGAGCTGATGTTTTCTGTCTGTTTTATAGCAATTGCCACCACATGTGCGTGTCTGGGATTCCGTAACTCTGAATACACTGCATGTCATCGGAATGGGGTTTTTTGACCGAGCCGTCACTTGCATTGCTTTCTCTAAATCTGTAAGTAAAGTAAATGAATAGTCATATTAAGACTGTTTGCTGAAAAAATCTTTAAAATCTTTCAAATTTAGGTGAACAAAACAAACTTCCCGGCCATCTCTTCTCTCAGGTTCCTCTTTAGTGGAGGAAAGCTTGCAGCCCAGTTGTTTCCAACAATTCAGCTTGCTATTAAAGTTAACAATATCTCAGCAGTATCAGAGATTTACCATATACTTAAACTGTAATTAATTTCTTTGATCGTTGCAAAAATATTTGTGTACTTGAAATTTCACCATCCCTACTTTTCTTGAATCATTCTATTCTGTTTCTCTCTGCATAAGATATTTACTCTCTCCACACCTTTTATCTTCTCACTGTGTCTGAAATTTTTTAAATTTGAGGCTTCCATAGGAGAATCAAAATCTTTTGCTGAAATGCAGCAAAGGCACACGGATAAAGGATTGTAAAAAAGTTAAATCCTGTTTTTTGCCTCTTGGCACCATCCTTTGAACTCAAATCTGTCTGAGAGATAAAGGAAATATTTACATGCTGATATAGGCAGCATTTGAGTCTCATATATAAAAACTCCAGTCTGTGACCTGACGCGTGCAAGCTGCAAAGCCCCCTGTGTCCAACAGAATCTGTAAGCAGTGTATGTGGTGGTGTCTGGTTGTCTTGACAGCATTTTTAGAGAGGAGAGGACTACCCTAGGCAAAATTTACTTCAGTGAAAGTTACTACGAACACTTGGAATCCATTGATAACTATGTTTATAGAAAGTAGAAAAGAGAGGGGTGTATTGGGAGCTAGTTAAGAATACAAAGGTGAAAGCTAACACAGCTTGACATGACCTTTGAAGGATAAATAAAAAGGATTAGCAAGCAAATGCTCTGTAAGTATCCCTCTGGAGGGAAATAGATGCAAAATAACAGAGGAGTACTGTTGACATTTGCCAGAAGAAAGCAAGTATTTAATATGTTTGTTTCGTGATTTTGATCACAACTTGGCCTGTTCTGAGCATCACTTTCCATTCTGTAGCAGCACTTCTCTCACTTTAGATACTCCTCTCTTCACGTTTCCTGCCTCTGCCCCACCTCGTGGGCTGCTTCAGCACAGTTCTTTTTGTAGCTGTGTCTGATGTGTATTGTGGGCCTGTACCATCAGAATAACAATTAAGCAACCTCATATGTAAAAAGTCACACCAGAAAAATGGGTACCAATAGGAGAAAATCTAGGAAATACGATGCATGAGGAAGGAATGAAAGAATTAGGATAATTAAAATTAGAAAGAGTGATAAAAGTCGTAACTATAAAAAATACACCTGTCAGGAATGAGTTGATTTCTAATTCCTTACTATTTTCTCTGATTTTCATCCATTATACCAACATGAAGAATAAAATTGTTTCCTGTATTAACAGACATCTGAGAAGAAATAATTGGTTTAAATTGCAAATATAAGTTATTATCAGAAAAAGCTTTCTTAATTAAATAGATAACGATGTGCGTAGTTTGCCTTTGGAATTTCCACTACTGAGTATTTGTAAAGAGATACCTACCACATTCCTGACACTTGTCTGCAGCTTGCAAGAATTCCTCTTCCAGGTCCCCTTTTAGCCATCTTTTCAGTGACACTATAAATTCTTCTCTCCTGTGAAGATCTATCTACAAGTGTAATGGTTAAAGTGTAAATATGTGTAAATGTCTCCACTTACACATAAGTATTTAATTATTTTGAATGTGCCATGTTGTTTGGGTGATGCATTAATGCTTCCCATGTTTTGCCTCAGAATGGAGGAAGTAGCCTGTGCTCTGTGGATGACTCCAACGACCATGTGCTTTCAGTGTGGGACTGGCAGAAAGAAGAAAAGCTGGCAGATGTCAAGGTGTTGCAATAAGATATTTTTTACTACTTGCTTGTATGTAGATCGGTTTCTTGTAATAAAATGTCTTTCTTTAACTTTTAACGATTTCAAATTTTGACTTCTGGTGCCTTTTTAACATTTGCACTGTATAAAAGGCAAGGAACTTGAGGAAAGGGAATATTTTCTCTCTGTTGAAATTATTCCAATAGTTTCGGATTTTTAAAAAATCTTGCTGTTGTTGTCATTCTAGAATTGATTAGAAAATTATGGGCAACAATGATTGGAGTATGTGCCAACAGGCACATTAGGACATTAGGAAAAATGTACTAAATTAATCTTTTGCGTAGACATTCTCATTATCTGACAGGATTTTTAAGGATACATTTTGATACTAACTTTTAAAGACATGCAATCTTTTGACTACAAAGTATTCCAGTGTACATTAGTAAATGTACAGCTCAGAATTTTTCTTGTATCAGAAGTATCAGTTTACCTAACTAGAGAACCATGTAATATTGTTTTCTTTCCTTTGCATTTTAGATTTTGATACAATGTTTTTCTTTTTCCTTCCAAGTGCTCTAATGAGGCTGTATTTGCTGCAGATTTTCACCCTACTGATACAAATATAATAGTTACTTGTGGAAAATCCCACCTTTATTTTTGGACACTAGAAGGGAATTCCCTTATTAAAAAGCAAGGATTATTTGAGGTAAAATAAAATATTTTTTAAATTTTATGTTTATATTAATGATACAGTCATACAGAAGTAATGTTTAATAGGTTTGAGTAAATCAAAACAAGTGATCATTATTAAACTTGAAATGTTGCAGAAGCCCAGGTGGCATTCATGGTATGGCACAGAGAACTTTTCTGTGGGTAAAACTTCTACACTGAATTTTTTAAATGTAATTTCCCATTGTTCCTTATATTCTTTTTCCTATATTATTTTTGCTACATACCCCTACCCTCTTACCCACAACCTGTGCAAAATAAAATTGCCTTAAAATTCTCAATTATTAACTCAGGTTTTAACAAAAAGAAAAAAAAAAGACAAAAAAAAGACTGTGATAGAGGAGATTTTTATTTTGAGAGGAAAGACCACATCAAAATACTTCTGTATGAATTTTCTTCCCTCTTCCTCTGTTCTGCTCAGACACATGCACATATGTCATTCAAATACAGATTGAGCTGGCCACTATTTGGTAAATATAATTTTCATTTCCAGGTTTTGATTTGGTTTTGTTCTTGACTATAGACTAAGCTGTACAGCACTTGCATGCACAACTGAGGGATGTTTGCAGTGACTGCAGATAACTCCACTGACTGCCAGTTAACTGCTTGTGGAGTCATGGCCCCCAAGGATAGTCAGAGCAGCAATTTACAATGTCAGTTAATGTACTTTGTGTGAAATCAGGAAGAGATGCTGAGAGAATGCATTTAAATGTTGTTACATTTTATTTTTCATGCATTGGTAATGGATTTTTCTCTCTGTTCTGGTTCTGCTGGTCTTGGTCATGGTTACAGCTGGAAAAGGGCAGTGGCCCTAGTATAGAACAGCTCTTAGTTTGAGGGAGAAAGAGATCATACACATAGATTGTCAACAAGGAGAGTATAATGCCCTTAGAAACTACAGTGATGTTTTTGTTCCCTTACACTTTTAGTTGTTTTGTTGCTGCCAGTGTCTTAAATACAATGGTTTCATTACTAAAACTTGGGCTTCTTTCAAGAGATGATTCCTTAATTCTTACACTATGGCTAAACCCTCTAGTAATTTTTATTTCTCCTAGAACCTTTGGAGTTAAAAATTAAAATAATAGAGTTTGTTTAAAACTTTGACCATTTCTAAATACTCAGTCTTTGGCATTCTGCAGTAGTTGGGGGATTTGGTTTATCTCGGAGCATTCCTGGTCATGTGTTACATGTTGGCAGGCCTTGTCACTCACTGCATCCCCAGCTTGCAATTAAAGGGTGCAGGATTGAGCCACAAACCTCAGCTGATGCATCTTTTGCTCTTGCACAGTTTGTTCTGTTTAGGCTGTAGGAATGTATTTAACTCTTGTAGACATTTAAGTAATAATAGAGCTGTACAAGACTACACTAAATTAACCAAATGTATAAAGTTAAAATCCATGGGTTTTGTGTTGCTGTGAGTGTATATTTTTCATAACCATGCAGAAACAAGAGAAGCCAAAGTTTGTCCTGTGTGTGACCTTTTCTGAAAATGGTGATACTATTACAGGAGACTCAAGTGGAAACATTTTGGTTTGGGGGAAAGGTAAGATAAAATTTCACTATGAACTTCCATCTTAATATTGTACTGTGAGAGTAGACTTGAGAGTAGAGCTTAATTTCAAGAAGAATAAATTTAGTTTTATCTTGAGCTATTTGCTAAGACCAATCCAACAGACTGTGCCTGAATTCTTTTCTACAAGAAGCTAAAGAATATCTGTACCTAAGTGCTAGAGCACAAAATTCTATTGAATGTGTTCCCTGTGGTCAAACACTGAATCCCAGAGCTGTGCCAGCATCTATGGCTTTTACTGATGTAAGAGATGCCAGGGAAAGTTCTTTCTTTAATCACTGTATAGAGAGAAACCTTGTTAATGTAATTGATGATCTCCAGTCTTCTATCCTGCCCCTCTCTACTGTTTGCAGAAATTATGCCTATTGACACACACTTTTAAAAAGACAGCCAATAGCAGTCTTTGTTTTCCTAGGAAGTTGAGCTAAAATGTATTCACATCTAATTGAATTCTTCAGCTCTATTTCAGAAGAACAGATGGATAGGAAGAACTTATTAAAACGTATTTTCTAGTAAGAAGAGACTTTTTTTTAGGCAGCAGAAGGCAATGCCTGCCAGAGGGCAAACAGCAGCAACATCCTAAACGTTTACTTAGTGCCTGAGATGCCATGCATAGGAATAAGGAGAATCCCTTAAAGGATGCCTTATTAGTAAAGGAAGAAGGGATATAGATGGCAGCTTTTTCCTATTTACTCAATGCTTTCTCCCAAGATACTACTCAAAGGGATAAGACTCTGAAAACAATACAGTGAATCAGTTATACAGTTGAGTCTGTTCCTGCAGATTTATTTTTCAACCAAGGACTGTCAGCTAATTATCTCCTTGGCCTCTACACTGCTGAGGACAGGGGTGGATATGGTGTTTGCAGCTTGGCTTCTCATTTATTTCCTTTTCTTTTTTCCTCTGGTAATTTAAATCTAGGCACTTCAACACTTTTCCTTCCTAACTGACTTTAGAAATTG
This sequence comes from Regulus satrapa, assembly GCA_013396955.1. Lineage (NCBI taxonomy): Eukaryota > Metazoa > Chordata > Aves > Passeriformes > Regulidae > Regulus > Regulus satrapa. Next base: position 372,389 of record VWZN01016517.1, read on the forward strand.
CACTTTCCCATGTCCCTGTTCTTCATTGTTACTTTGGACTGCCAGCAGACAAGGGAGACAGGGGCACTGCACTACTCAAGGCAGAGTTTGCCACCATGTTGGTAGAGTAATTTCTGCCTTGACTGCAAGCAGCCTCTTCTGTCCTTTCTCGCAGAAATAAAAGGGAATTCTCTGTGTGCTCAAGATCTCAACTTCTGGCAGCTCATTAGGGTTGGGCAAAAATGTTTTTCTTGTTTTTCTATTTCGGTACAGAGTACTTTTTATGCCTTCACTACTTTTGACTCAGAGCTCTATGTGCAAGAGAGGGCTGCTTCCACCAGGTCAGAGTACCCTTAGCAGAAACTTCTCTTAATAGAAATCAGTTGTGCCTGCCACATTATATCCATACACGTGGATGAAGGAAAAGGCAATTGTTTTTTCCCAATTTGCATCAGCCCCTCACTTGTGCTGGACATCAAATTAGCCAAGCTTTGATGCAAGGTGCACATTTCAGTGATAGAATCACTAGTAATCATTTATTTGTACTTCATAATATTAATGATTCACCAAAATAGAGATACTTAATCTAATGTAGTTGGTTTTGATGGTGTTGAGTCTAAAAAGCTGCTTGAACAAGCCAAGTTCATCAACAAAGAAGTATAGGCTCCCCTGGAGAGTGATCAGTGCATCTGTCAGATATACAAGGACCTCAGTCAAATTTTGGTACAAGTCCAGGATCTGGAGTCTGTAGAATATCTTGGAGGATGAAAGTGATTGGGTTATGAGTTCTTTTGCTGATAAGGTGTGTAGTACTACTGCAGGTCAAATAATTTTGCTTAAATCCCCTTGAAAGGTTTAAATGGACCTATTTTGCTTTGTCCTTGACCTAGACTGAGTATGTAGACTTTTTATTTTTGAGGGTGGGTGGGAGGAATGTATCGCAGGATATACTAATTCAGCCTCTTCTGTGGGGCTGTGTGTTTTGGTCCAGCATGCCATGGCCACTGTTATCATTTCTTAAATGCAATCCTTGAGGGATAGTAGAGGAATGGAGGGAAAAAAAAAAAAAAAAGTGGGGAAAGGAATTACTAAGCTGAGTATTTCAGTAGTAATGCCTTTTTTTCTTCTTAAGGTACCAACAGAATAAGCCATGCAGTTCAAGGAGCACATGAGGGTGGAATATTTGCTCTGTGTATGCTGCGAGATGGCACACTGGTATCTGGAGGTGGAAAAGACCGAAAGCTGATCTCTTGGAATGGAAATTACCAAAAAATTCACAAAACTGAGGTGATATTGCCTACCTTGAAATGACTCTGCTACTTAAAGTGAAACTCTCTTGTCCTCTGAGCAGCTTTTAAAATAAATTATTTTTCTCATTGATATGTATTCTATGGGAAGGCAAATCAGTGGTAAAATGCAATATTTTCATATACTGAGTTAGAAGGGACCCACCAGGATTATCGAGTCCAACTCCTGGCTCTGCACAGGACACTTCAAGTTTTTAATCCTCAGGTCATTCCTGTAACTGCCTATTCATTAACATAATATTTCCTTTCTAATTTCTGTGGTAACTGGAAAACAAGTCTTGTGTTCATATCTTCCCATATTATTTCTTCCTTTCTTTGCATTTGATAATGTGAGGTAATGTTTAACTTCACACTATTACAGTATTGAAATGGTTTATACCAAAATCTTTACCAGGATGATATCAGGATTTTTGAGGGTTTTAATATTTAAAGCTTTTCATTAATTTCTTGTTTGATGTTGTTTTTTAAATGTAATTTAAACAAAATTTGAAAATTACTCCAGTTGCTATGTAGGAACTTGAAAGATTAAAGCAGAATTTGTTGGACAGAACTACTTTGACTATTTACATACTGAATGTAAGAGAAGAAGAAGCAGAAAAGTCTGATGAAGGGCTTCAACTCTACTATATTATATTAAATAATAAATAATAATGCAATATAATAATAAAAAATAATATTTAATGTTACAAATACATGCAACTGAAATTACATGTCTTTTTGTAATTCCATTTTTAGCACAGCACAAGGGACACTCTTGTGGTGCTGTTTCTAACTGTGGTGTCCTTATTTGTTCATATTCTAATATTCCTTGTTATTTTACATTTTCCCTTGAACTTTGCTTTAGAGATTTGCATGGCTCTTTCAGAACCTAGGCTGCAATTAAAGAAACATTCATTGCAAGAAAATGCTCTGAATAGAAATGCTTAGTCTGATATCACAGCTGCAATTAAATAGTATTGAATTAACACAGCATGAAGGAATCTTTTGTGTTTCTTTAAATACTTGGTTTATCTGAGTATTCTGTAGATAAGAATGTCTTGTCTCACAGTGTTACAGAAGTTACTGAGCTGATGCAAGCTGTTATAAAGTTTTGCAAGACAGGCACATGTATTAATTAGTTTCATTTCTTCACTGTGTAATATTTATTAAAACACATTTACTAGGCCAAATGTCTTTAAAAATGGAAATAACCTCACCAATTGCCTGACTTATCTATCCTTTTGTCTGTTTTGACCACAGATTCCAGAGCAGTTTGGTCCAATCAGAACAGTAGCAGAGGGAAAAGGGGACGTTGTATTAATAGGAACCACCAGAAACTTTGTCCTGCAGGGCACACTGTCAGGAGATTTTTTCCCAATTACCCAGGTAAGCTGGGTTTCCTTACAGGAGCACTTCTAAGAGCAGTAAATATCCTGTTTAAAGTTAATTCTCATAAATATACATCTATTTGATTTATTATTACTGTACTTTCAGCAATAAGAATAATTATAAAATTGTATCCATCTAGAGCTAATATATTTTTGAATGTTTTAATACTGTTTAAACATGTTTAGTTTTGATGGCCTGTCCTTCTTGCCTGAAAACATCTCTGCTTGCGTAGGGTCACACAGATGAGCTGTGGGGACTTGCAGTCCATTCCTCTAAGCCTCAGTTCTTCACATGTGGACATGACAAACACATTACACTCTGGGATGCAACCACTCACCATCCTATCTGGAGCAAGATTATAGAGGTATACATTTATAAAATACTGATATTTAAATAAATAATAAATATTTAAATTTAAAATTAAACTCTCTTGTTATAGAAATCCACTAGTCTTTTTTTTTCTTAAGATTATTGTTTAAAAATACCTTAAAATATTAACTTGTGGGAAAAATAATTTCATGTCAACCTATTTTTGTCATAGAAATCAATGTAAAATACATTAAAAAATGTAGCTATTCTGAGTACAAGTTAGATTAACTGCACTGCTTGAACCTCTAGTTCCTTCAATGAAGTATCTTAGCATTTACTATGAAATGATACTTTTAAAAAATTGGGCAATTTTCCTTTCTGGAATGCTGTTGTGTTTTAGAAGCTGTACATAGAAATCATGGATTGCAACAAAGCTCTGAAATTTTCTTTAGAGTTAGTAATTCTTTTAAATTAGTCACTTGTTTATAATTAATGAGAATATCCTTTTCACCTGGCCTCTAGGGCTACTAATTACCAATTAATAAAAATGTCAACAGGTTTATTGAAACAACTACAATGTGATACTGTTTTAAAATACAGAAAATAAAGGATGCAAGCAATTCCATGGGATGGATCACTGGACTGGATTTTTTGCTTACATTTTTAAATTATGTTTTAATGGTATAAGGAAAAAATGAAAAAGCTATATTGGTATTTTTTGCTATAGCCTGAAAGGTTCTGGACCTCATTCTTTGTAACTGGACAAGTATTAGAAAGAAAATGTTTACCTTGTTTTTAGGCATATGTTTAAATTGCAAGAAAAACACTAGATTTGTACAGAATAACATGTTTTAAAAATGCACATCCAAGTAAGAAATACAGTTTATGCCCTTCATCTCCCACTGAGCTGCAGCTTGGCAGGTGCTGGAAAAAGGTGTTGGTGTGTGTAGGAGTTAGGCTTTACCCCTCCTGCAAAGTGCCACATACCTTTTTTGAATAAGGGACTTGCTTGTCCTTCAGGCTGTAGGTGAACTGCAGCTTTGATGCTTAATTCTAAGGTCAGCTCTAGTTTAAGAGCTCTAGTTTAAGAAGTTATTTTTATCTCTTACTTCTTTGTGATTTGTTAAGAAGCTGTCATTGCCAATGTTACTGTTCTGGAATAGCTTGCCAAATTCTTTTTAGATAGTTAAAAAAAGGCAATAGTAGCCTTGCATAGAGGAAAAATAAGTTAATTGGATACTATTTCAATTAGTTATAAAGGCTTTTTTTATTCCTCAAGTTTATATTCAAAGACAAAAAGCAACCCTTAAAAATCAACAAGATAGTTTTACTGTGCTCCAGAGGCAGATAATTGAATTGTATTTTTGTTATTACTTGATAATATGGACTGATAAAAAAGCATATTTCTTTCTGAAACATTTCAGGATCCAGCACAGTCTTCAGGTTTTCATCCTTCAGCATCTGTTGTCGCAGTAGGGACGCTGACTGGAAGGTAAGAGGTGCAGAGCTACACCTTGGGCACCAACAAACTCTGATTTTTCCAGCTCACATCCAAGTTTATGTTCTGGCTTTGCAGATGTGTGCAATGACACATCTTCATTCCCTACTAATTTCTACTGAATGTCACAGTGACATTTATTTGTATTACCTTAGTGCCTAGAAACCCGAGGTTTGGGCCAGCACCCTGTGTTTGCTGAGTGTTGCATGAACAGAGATGGGTTGTGCCCTGGGAGGGACACAGCGTAGGATCTGCAGGAGGGGGACATTTAAAGAGGGCAGGAAGTTTAGGTTAGCTGTGAGACCAGGCGTGTGAGGTATTGTCACCATACCAGTGGCCTAAATGTTAAGTCTTTGTGACCATTGGGAAAAAGGAGAGGCTAAAGGAGGAGTCTGATACAGTGGGTTAACTTCACAGATGTGGAGGGAGATTTCCTCCAAGGCCTTTAGGGCTGCATGGAGGAAATCACATAGAAAAATTCTGTGCGTTGGAAAATGTAGCAAGTGCTTCATGATCCCTAATGCAGTGACAACCAGAGGCTTTAAAAATTTGGCAAATGTTGCACTGTGCTAGACAAAGTATAAAAATGCGCATTAAGAGTCTTGTTCTGCATGAAAAGTGTGAGGGATAAACAAGTTGGAGGAAACTGAGGTGCAGGAGAGTATTTTAGACAGCAGGTTGAGCCCTTGGTGACACCAGTGGCAGCTGCTGGGTTTATCTGTGGTTGTCTCTCATAGGAGGGACTGCCTTTGCCTAACTTCTGCTTCTCCTTTAATGTCACTTGAGGGCAGACTTGGCTGTTAGTACTGAAAACAGGTCCAGTTCACTGAGAACATATAGTAAGCTTGTATGAGGCAAGCTTATTTCAGATTTTGTATCAGCCCTAAATAAAGGACTTACTTTTGTTACTGAATGTACTTTATTTACTATATAAAGTAAAAGTAAAGGAGAAGCTTTGAGAGGAATCTTTTCTTTGTCTTTAGAAATCTGATGCAAGTATTGAAATGCAAATTGTATCTTTGGCCTTTCTACATGTTTCCACAAACTAATTTTTGGTTCCGTAAAATTAATGAATTAAATTAAATGAGAAAAAATATTAATTCACTTTAAAATAAATGAATTCATCTCTTTCTTCTATCAGAAGGGAATGGCCCTGATGCTTGCTTGTGTTTTCCCTTGGTCTAGGATTTAAAGCAGGCATTGATTTAAACACTGGCATGACATAAGGGAAGGTCTTTAAAGGAGAAGGGACATCACAAGCAATGCTTACTTTATTCTTATGCATGACATATTAAAACACTCTAAAATCTGAAGACTGAAAAAAGGGCCAATGCCCAAACATTTTTATGGTTAAAAAAGATGTGAAAGAAACGATACTTGTGTTAAAGTGAAAATAGATCAAACTGAGTAGCAGTTGCTGTTTTTCTTGTCTTGGTATAAAACTTATGCTATTTTGACAGAAGAAAAGTTGGTCAAGATTACAGTAGATTTAAATTCCTTATGGAATGATTTATTGGCCTCTTTCTGTGTTTACAACAGGTGGTTTGTGTTTGACACAGAAACAAAAGACTTGGTCACTGTACACACAGATGGAAACGAACAGCTGTCTGTAATGCGTTACTCACCAGGTTTGAGAGCATTTATTTACTGGGGAAAAAAAAGGCGTTGAATTTTTTTATTGAATTAGAGGTTGGTTTGTTTTAAAATAAGTCCTCACTTGCCATACTGAAATTGAAAATAAGTGGGAAACATTGGCAGGACTTTATGGGTGGTGTCTTCAACTCTGGTTTTGTTTTCCCAACCTCCCCAATGCATTCAATATGCTTTCACTGTGAAGAAGG
>VWZN01016517.1:378712-437211 GCA_013396955.1 Regulus satrapa
AAAAAAAAAAAGACTTAACTCTGCAGGTTGTTGCCATTGAGTTAGCCCTAAATGAATTATAGCTGCTTCCAGAGGTGTTGTGTGTTTTTAGTAGTAATGTTTGTTAGTATAAAATTTCTGTTTTCCAGTCTTGATAGATACATCAATATGGAACTGGAAAATTAAAAATACAATTTCGTTTATTCATTTTTTCAGTATCAAGGCTTTTAAGAAGAGTTCCTCTTGTCTGTGGCATACAAACTTTTCAAAATTAGCCTAATTTCTTTCTTACAGGAATAATTGCAGTTTCACTTTTGTGTTTATAGATGGAAACTTCTTGGCAATAGGTTCCCATGACAACTGTATTTATATATATGGTGTAAGTGAAAATGGAAGAAAGTACACTAGAATTGGCAAATGTTCAGTAAGTAACCTTTTTTCTCCTGGTTTAGTGTCAACACCCAAAATGTATTTTGTAGCACTGTATTAACGTTATCACATTGTGGCACGCTGTTAGTACAGTTAATACAATACTTTTTATCTTTGTAGGGTCATTCCAGCTTCATTACTCATCTGGATTGGTCTGTTAATTCACAATATCTCGTGTCTAATTCAGGAGACTATGAAATCTTATACTGTGAGTAAGAATTATATTTAGTCCTTTTGTGCAAAGTTCAGGCAGTCTAACACAGATTTAAAATTTAAATGAGACCACATAACTGCCAAGATCAGCCATATGTTTTAATTCATCTGGTGTAATCAGAAATCTATACAATTTGAGAATTAAATGTTATTATGTGTTGGGTTTTGGTTTTTTTTTTTTCTTTTGTAGGGATCCCCTCTGCTTGTAAACAAGTTGTGAGTGTTGAAACAACTAGGGATATAGAATGGGCCACTTACACCTGTACTTTAGGATTCCATGTTTTTGGTAAGTATATTTCTTCTTACAAGCTCTTACCATTCTTCTTATTAACAAACACTTGGAATGCCAACTTTTGCTTATGAAACATGACTATTCATAATTCAGGGAAAAATACAGAACTTCTGTTATGGCATTTTTATTACAATCTGTCTTCTTATTTCAATCCAGAAAGACTGTGATTTAATATTCTTGCTAGCTTCAAGTACAAATATCATATTACAACATAAGTGGGAGATAAGGAAAAAGTCACACACTGCCCTTTCTGTCACAGTGGAGCAGCTTCTCATCATTTTTAATTTAAAGTACCAGCTCTGTGAAATTGTCATGTATTTTGGTAGTTACTGGATTGAATCCCCTTACCAGAACTGCTTTCATTTGCTCTGGTTACTGTGCAAACACAAACTGGATTATAGTCTCCCTCATTAAGAACTCAGAATGTATTGCAATACAGTCTGTAGCAATTAAATCGAGTGAAAGAAATCTAGAAACATAAAAACATCCAGTGGTTTGTTTCCATGGGACTTCTCTTTTGCCAGTTTCGAAGGATCCCCTTTCCCCTATGTAGTCTGAAGCTTTGTACTCATTCTACAACGTGTGCAGAACTGGACAGTTGGTTACAAACACTGAGTACGAGAAGCTTCAAATTCTTGAGTTCTCAACAAGAGGAAATAGGAAGCCATGGTAGAAGCTCAGAGAAGAGTCTGGTTGAGTATAAGTGGTAAACAAGGAATATTTGCACCCGTGTTTCAAGTGGAATGGATTGCAGTGATGTGTTTGAAGGCAGCCAGAAAGGACATGTTTTCTATGCCTAAAGATGCTGTGGCAGTAGCAATATGCTGGGAAAACACACTCAAATAATTTTCTATCATTTAGCTGACCAGCAGTGCTTGGATATCACTTGGATATCATAGCATGCAGATTGAGTAAAAGCAGGAAATCCTGGAAGATTTGCTGTATGATGACATAATGTATTTCTCATTTAAGGGATAGAGGCCCTTATGGAAGTATTAAAATATTGCTGGGGTTTGAGCACACCCTACACATAGTTACAGTCTTTGCATTTAGCATCACATGATCAGATACTCTGAGATTCTAAATACTTTATTGAGGGTTCCTTATTTTTAGTTCAGATTCCTGAAAAATACAGTGCTATTAGAATCTGAGGCTGCTTTTGGTGCATAGAAAGTCAGAGAAAACAGGCATGTTACACTTGAGGATTCCCCCCATGCCTTGCAACAGATCAGCTTTTTGAGACAGACCATGGGACAAAATAATCTACAGAGGGGGGAGGAGAGATGACACTGCTAAAGGTAAACTGCTACAAAACTCAACACTTATTTAAAAAATATTTCTTTAATAAAAGATTTGCTATAATTTGATGACAAACCCAGTTAGTACCTACTGCTTTCAGTAGGAAAGGAGTAGTTTGGAAGGTTAAAATGTCAAGTAATTTCAAAGTATTTGAGTGTGATGAACCTTGCTGTATCTGTAAAAACAACTGGTTAGTGTCAACTTGGGACCATTAGTACTTATTTTCAACACTTCACAAAGAACAGGCAAAGTACTGAAAAACTGGAGAAGGAATGCAATATCTGCAGAATTATATGTATCTTCAGAGCCCATATGGAGAGGCTAAAGTGCCAAGTGAGTGGCTAGAATAATAAATTGAGGAGGCACATAGATGATGAATCGGAAACCAATCCGTTTTTATTGGAAGTCAATCAGTACTTGGGGGCTCCAGAGCAGCTAGCTAGAACAGTCTTCACATGGATGGCCCCACTGGACACAGAAGCAGCAATCACAGCATCCAGGATGTGGGGCTTCTAGTATATTGATTTTTCAGTAGCTACGGCTGACTGAAACAAAGGTTATTTTCTCTCTCTGGTAGAACCACATAGAAATCCCAAAGTATGTGTAGAACATACAGATCAGCATAACCAATGCAGGGGAAAAAGGAGCACTGGTCCTGAACACCTGTCTTGGAGCATGGGAACAGATTAGCCAGTCTGCAAGTGTTCAGAGAGGATTCAACTGCAAGTCAATAGCATGTAAAGAAGTGTGCTTGAGGGAGGATGTTTCAGTGATACAAACACATAAATGGGAAGGAGCAGGGACTTTAAAACACCAATCTATCAGCTCTTTCAAGAGCTATGTGCTGCTGGTTACACAAGTAAGCTATCAGTTCATAGTACGTGCCCAGTTTTGAAAACAATAATGGACAGGAGGAAAGGAACAGAAGAAATTCAAGATATTTTACAAAGCCTGACAACATTGCAAACAAAGCAGAGCTCAGACTAGTTGTGTTCAAAACTGATTAGAACACTGTAAATTGAATATTATATTTGTTTGAATATATTTATTAAAAGTATGCATGATAAATCAGCATGTAAAGTTTGTAGGTGGTGCAAAGCTGCAGAATTAGCAAAATGTCCCGAGAAACAGAGGAGTGGAATGAAAAAAGGAAGGAATTCAGTAGAGTCAAAGAGGAGGCTCCCCACTAGAATGGCAGAGCCCAGTTGTACAAATGCAGAACAGATGAGAGCAGATCTGCGCAGGAAGATCAGATTACTTTTGCATAGAACTGAACATGAGTCAACAGCATTATGCTGTTGTAGGAAAGGCAGATACATTCGTGGGATGTGTAATGCAAAGGATGCCATGCAAAATGTGAAGTAATCATCCATTTATCAGTATCAGCTTCAGCCACAGCTGGAATGGCTGCTTCTGACTTTTGCACATTGGACCAACAAATAATGTGCTGACTAGCAAGAATAATTAATAATCCATCTAAATATTGTTCTAGGAGAAGAGATGTAATGGATGAATTTTAGAGAAGAGGAAGAAAATATAGTATGGCATCAGTCTTCAAATGAGAGAAAGGAAATGGTTTCTTTTAGAGGTCTGCAGAGAATAGGGAAAAATAAGTACTACTTTTTCATTAAGGGGGATTAAATTTGCATATTTGTAAAAACTGACAGCAAGGCACTGGGATAAATTTTGAAAGAACCAAGCGATTTCAAAGAAAAGCCCTGCTATTATCCTTTCCCCATTTCAAAATGGCCATCTTGTTTCTTTAACCATTTCTTTCAGGGGTTATTTCCAGCTTGTTATAGTGACCTCTTGGGAAGACTGCTGCCTCTTTTCAGCTAGCATTTGATATTCATATAGCCTCCTTCTTGTAAAAGCAGATATTTTAAAAAGCTTTTCTGTGTGTCTTTGTTCTGTATATTCATAATTCCACAAGTAGCAATTATCGTGTTTCTTTGCAGCTTCCATTTCTTTGGGCCTCTTTTAATACCCCTGATCTAGCAACGCGGTGTTTCCACACACATCAGGAAAGTCAAGAGCAGTCTATAAATCAGACTTAGCATTTTATGTACATCAGTTTGTAATTCCTTATAAAGACATGGAATCACCTCCTCATGGTGAATTGCTGAGCAGTGACACAAAGGCATTATTTGGGAAGAATCCCAGGGATTGAAGGATAGCTGTTCCCACGGTGCGTGGCAAATGCCCGCTGTGGGGTTAGAAGTAATCCAAAGAAGGAGGAACTGGAGCGTGCCTCAGGAGTTCTTAGGGGAGAAGCAACTCTCTCACCCTGACCTGCAGCAGCAGCAGCAGCAGAGGAGGAGCATGCACTCGAGTGGGCAGGGCTGCAGGGGCACACTGCAGAGGATGGGTGACACAGGGTCAGGCGTTGGAAATCACAGAGCCAGGACACACGGCAGGGCTTCTGCCAAGTCATAATGGCAGAACACGCAGTATAACTGAAGATGACAGTGATCTCTGAAAGCTTGGTGCCCTTTATGATGAGTAGGGATTAGATAAAATCTAAATTAGAAAATCCCGACCAAAAAAAGCCGGCAGTACTGCATACAAAATCCTGAAATTTCAATAGCTGGGTGGATTTTAGTAAAATTGCAATTTAATACAGGCAAGTATTCAAAGGCTTCAAAGACGTAGTGCACAGATTTGGTCCCTACACTGTTGACCTTACAGTTTGATTTTAGGACATTGCTTCGTGCCAGAACAGCAAAAAATACAGTATGTGGGGAAGGAAGAGAAATACTTACAGTAGAACAAAAGCATTTTAAAACCTTATAGTAGGTTCAGTTTCTTTTCAAGGGATCTATTAATTAATAAATAATAATTTATACTATATTGTGTCTTTTTTATAGACTTTACAAATATCAAGAAATTACTTTTGGATCGCACTCTAATATAAAAAACATACCCGTGCAATATGAAAAAATGTGTGTTGACTCATACATAAGGAGAATGGAAAATAAAAGCAGTATCTATTTTCTACTTAGCCATATGAAAATTGTTTCAGGCTGAGACATATAATGGTAATTCAGAAGAATGTGTCTTCTCAGAATAAAAAGCAATTTGCTGACTAGAGGGAATAACTTTTTTATGTGCTTGATTGCCTATTAGGATCTGCACTTTATCTGGTATAAAAGTACACATTCTGACTCAGATGCAGTTATTTTTATAGGTTTTTCTTTTCCTTAAACAAGTCATCCTTTATTAATATTTGAACAGAAACTTGGGCTGTCACTTCTATTTCCATTAAAAAGCCTTTAATTAGTCCCTCTGTGTTTCAGGTGTATGGCCTGAAGGTTCTGATGGTACAGATATCAACGCTGTCTGTCGATCCCATGGGAGAAAACTGCTATCAACAGGAGATGACTTTGGCAAAGTACATCTCTTCTCATATCCATGCTCACAGTTTAGGGTAAGGTATTTCTTACTTACATTATTAAAATTTACTCTTGTAGTTTGCACAAATGCATTAAATGTTTTCCTATGAATAAAAAAGCCCCCAAACATCAAAGCAGGAAGAATAGGAATATTTATGCACCTAAGGGATTTATTTAAGGCTGATTGGGACAGCAATTAAATTTAAAAGTTAATTTAATATTAAAATACTTCAGGAGAATTATGTGATACCTTGGTTTCACTGTTGCATGAATGTTCTAACAAGATGCTTTTATGACATCTGCTATTCTCAGTAATGTGGTGTTTTCTAGGCTCCAAGCCATGTGTACGGTGGACACAGTAGTCATGTAACTAATGTAGATTTTCTCTGTGAAGACACCCATCTCATCTCCACAGGAGGAAAGGACACAAGTATTATGCAGTGGCGAGTCATTTAAAGGAAACATCAGCATGAACATACACAGTTGAGTCGACCATGCACAGAACTTATGTATAAACTGTATATTTAAAACTTAACAGTATGTTTGCAGTTTAGCCTGGTCACTGTGATTTTTTTGTTTAAAAAATTCTTACAAACCTCAGGAAAATTAAGCCCTGTGCTGGTTACCTTACTCAGTCTAGTATTTTTTTTTTTTCATTGTGTCACACCTTAAGATTGATTGTTCTCTGTTGTACAATATACAATGCAGTACAAGTTTAATATAAGAAATGTGGCTTGACAGTTTGCAATACAGTGGTATCAGCAGAATGTGACTATCTTAAATGTTTTCTATAAACACTGCTAAACTGGTCACAAAAATGCCTTTCAAAGACTGTACATATGTGGTTATTTGTTTCACTATCTACACTTTGTACTATATATCTACTTATTTAGAAAAATCTATGACAATGTCAAGGTACTGAACTGTTTCTGCTGGAGGCTGATGAATAGATACGAAAAGTATAAACTGCGACGTAAGATGCAAAAATTAGTGTTCTAGACCTGAAAATGTGAATGCTGGTAAATTTGCATTCTCTTGGGAACAGCACACTGTGGGTGTCACCCATGAGGAGTTGTGTTCCTTTTCCAGTGAATCAGCAGGCTTTGTCCCAGTTTGACCTGAATTTCTCAGCAGGGCTTACAAATGTCTGTGTGGTTCAGGTAGTCCATATGAGTTTAAATTAAAAATCTTTTTACTTGTATATGAAAAATTTCTTTTTGAAAACAAACCAATAAAGCTTGGCCACATCCCCATTATTGGCTCATATATTTAACTAATATGTATATTAATCAGCATGATGCTATATTGTACATGTATAAGATTTTAGCAGTTCATAACAAAATGGTAAGGCCATCTAGCTTTACTTTTTTATGCTTATGGATATTGTATATTTGTATTTTAAGACCAAGTAGACCAAGTCTAAAGATATCTTTTTAAGTGTACCATAAACCTGCAGAGGGTAAAGGAAGACTTGGAAGCCTACATGAAATATTAATGTGTAACTTCTGGCCCCTGTGTTTTGTGCATGGATGGGTATTTATAGTATGAAATAAGATTGTGTTTTGCAATGAAGTAACAGTGGAGGTGGTATAAAATGGTTAAGAAGGCCTTATCAATGTTGATTGTGACACAGATTGAAATGTATTGTTTACTACGAGGAATGTATCTGAAGAATTTTAAAAGAGGAGTTCTAAGTGGACGCAAAAAAAGTAATATTAAAATTTTGCTTGTAACGGACAGCAAATGCTAATTCTCTGAACTCTAAAGCACTGGTTGTTTAGAGTGATTTAAATGAAATTGAATCAATAAATTTTGAAACTTTTTTATTACATCTCCAACCTCCTACACTGAAAGTGCAGGACACCAATAAACATGTATTAAAGTGAATTCTCAATGCATTCTTCCTGTTTAGTAAGGTGTCTTTGTTTAAGCACGATATAGAAGAGACAGGCTTTTAGTTAACAACACGTATTTGTGATTTCTCAATTAGAGATGCATTTGAAAATGTTCAGCAGTAAAATCTAGATTTTGGGGTACATAATTTTATGTGTGCCCATGACTGTGGGATCATAATGATGATGCATACCTAGAGAGTGAAGCTCCAGCTTTGCAGCAGGGAAGGATACACCACACTCTCTCAGCTACAAACTGCCTTGGTCCTGCCCCCCGGTACACGTCTCCTGTTTCTGGGTACTCAGCTGGTGGAGTGTTGTGCCACTGCTCAGAGTTATGCTCATGGCAAGAGCTCCTGCCAATCTCTGTGTTGGGAACTTGTACTCAGACAAGGCCTTTGAAGACCATGGTTTCAGGGTCACTTTGCCCTGGTGTTACCTGGTGCTGTCATTGAAGGCAGAGGTGTCAAGCCCAGCTGGTTACTCTGATCCCATGCAGCAGCACAAGAGTTACTGTGGCCATAAGAGTGGCCATGAGCAGAACCCAGCTGGGACACAACAACTAGTGCAGACAAAAAACCTGCTTCCTCAGTTTCTGATCTAACTGTGCAATATGGAAAGATAAATGGCCAGAGGAGCACCGGAATAACTATTTTATAGTGATGTTAATCTCCTTCTTTAAATGTGTGAAGCTAAGCCCTTTTTCTAAGGTTAATCCAGTCATAAGAGTTCTTGACACACAAGTAACAGGTTTTCATTGTGTCTGGTGCTTGGTTATCCATGATACCTTCTGTTTGTTTGGTTTTGGGTTGGTTTTTTTTGGGTTTTTTTTGGTTTTTTTAATTTGCTTTTGCAAATGGGATGCTGTCAGGTTTTCTGCTTTTGGAAGTGCAGGTAATTTGTCATTACTTGCAGCAGAGAAAGCAGGAGTTGCAAATTGGCTTGGCTCATTCCCTTTTTATCCTTCTCACATGGTGCTACTTTTGGGATATAGTAAAGCATTTGTGATCCCTTTCTTCATTTTAAACTGTTATCCTTTAGAAGAAATAGATGAGGAATACTGCAAGTTCATCCCTAGGGTTACTGATCAAAGGGCTTTTCAACAATCCCATCCCATCTGGTCTCTGCTGCTCCTCTGTTTCTAACTTTTGCTGTTAAATGTGTGTCTTTGTTCCTCTATGAAAACCTGATAAATGTATTAGCTGAATTGGCAAATGGTGGGTAATGTCTTAAGCCAAATATCCGTTTGATGACTGTTAAAGTGATTCTCCTTTCTTTATCCAGGAAACTCTACACAATTTTGCCATTGTTATAGCTAATCTTCAGCTCCACTCTCTTCCATCCTTGTTCCTTTGTTTTTGCATTTATTTGTTTTCTCAGGGGTGTCTTCTTTTTCACTTTAAGAGCAAAAGAGAACAAAATAAAATAAAGAAAGAGTTATGCCCAAACTTGGTGTATTTTATTCTCTCAGAAACGCCTGAATTCTTTACCTCTCTTTTCCTGCCCTACCAAGGGGCATAAGGCTGGTCTAAAGTCCATGGCTGAAGACACACCTGGGCTTCTGCTTCCCTCATCCTGGCTGCAGCAGGTGCAGTGTTGCTCAAAGACGACACTCATCTCTTCATGTCTTTTGTGTATTGCTATTTTCTACCAAGCATTCAGATACTCCCCTTCAACTTCCTTTGGTTTCTGTTCCCATTTCTTGCTTCTCTTCCCTTCATTTCTAGCATTATTCTTTAGTTTCCAGGACTGCATCCGTGACTGGCACATGTTTCTGCCTTACCTGCTCATAAAGCCAGTGGCCCTGACTACCTCTCTGATAGTTTTGTGGCTGTGTCCCTGGTTTCCTATTGTATCTCTGTTCACACTTCTTCTGTGACTTGTGCTTTGGGCTATCAGTGAGTGCATCTGCTTTTAGCCCTTTCTCCTTGCCCTCCCACCTCCTTATGTGGGGACACTGAGGGGAAATGAGCATTGTCTCATTTCTCAATTGCCTCTGTCCATCTCTGAGCAGCCTGTAATTTGTATCATGTACTTAGATTTTGAAGTATTTTTAGGGTAGGAATTTTTTCCTCTGTACGGTGGCATTTAGCAATGGGAATTTGGGATCCTAAACTCACTCCAACAGTATGACTGTCATATTTGTCCAAAATGATGAGCATATATTTGGGTAATGCTTCTCTGTGAGGGTATTCAAAGTGATTAGCTACTAAAGGTGATACTTGTCTATTATTTTAAGTATTAAATTATCCAGTTTAAGACAGTGTATTCAACAATACAAATGCTTTCAAAATACTTCTTTCCCCCTCTTTTATGCACTTACAAAATAAACATAGACTCAAGTTGATTTTTAGGACCATTACCCATTTTCAAGGAGAGAATTTTCGTTATTTTGTTTGCCTCTTCTACCTGTGTTCATATATTTACTTTACTCAGGATATATATTTGTATGATATCAAAACTACAGCTTTTTTCAACTTAATCCTATATGTGCTATTTTAGTTATTTCCTAAGAGATGATTAGTACATAAATGTTTCTGATACTGCTTGGTTTTGACAGGTTGCTGAAACCTGAGAGGTATTAACAAATTCCAACAGATAAGCCCTAGAAAAAGCAGTCACTATATTTTAAAAAAAAGTTTAAAAAAAAGGCAAAGAAGAAGATAAAGGTAAAATAAAATAGTTTTTGTAATACTCGTGAGTTTAAAAACCCTACAATTTCAAATTATTTTTTAAAATTCCTTGTGGAGCAAATTAATTTTGTTAAAATGAATTTTTTTACTATTGTAGTTAATACGGTGTTAGTTAATTCAAGGTCATATTTCCTTTGTGAAGTGCTTGAATTATTTTTATTCTTCAGAAGATTTAATATTAGAGGATATTATTTTCCTTCAACAGTATTCATGTGACAAGAGCTTGCAAGGGCAAACAGCCCCATTTTTGCAAGGGTTGGCATTTTTAATTTCTTCTGGCTCTGCTCAGGGAAGCAGGCAGTCTTTTTGCTCTGTTTTCTACTGGAAAACGGCTTTCTTTCTAGGGCTGTTGACAGATCAGTCAATTGCATCCTCAAAAAATCCTACAGATGGCAAGGAAAATGTCACTTTAATTACTAGTGGAAAGAAGAGACTTATGGGAAGCCTAAACTGAAATCTTTTTCTGCCATTGCTGGCCGGGATTCGCAGCTGTGCCGGGGCAGCCCAAGCTGCAGCAGCGTGCCCTGCACAGGGGAGGCCACCAGCCAGGCACCTCCTCATCCAGAAGATGGGAGATGAGGAGCTGACTCCTGGGGGAAGGACAGGACCGGTCCCAGATGACTGATTCTGGAGGGAGCCTGCTGGCTGCTGGATGAGTGAGAACATGCTCTCGCTGGGAGAGATTTATGTTTCTCCTTAGTCATGAACTTCTGCAGCAATTTCATTTTTCTTAATGGAACTACTTTGTCCCCTAAATTCATTAAATGATTGCAGAAGACCAAGTGATAATTTGCATGGAAGTATCAATGGCAGTGCCAAAGCTGCCATCCAGCTCTGAGTCTGACAGACCTTATTTGAGTCAGCAGTGATAGGGATGAGCTAATCTTCAAAAGCCTCTTTGGAGACCTTTATCAATCAGGATCGTTCACAGCACTGTGGACCCCCACCCCATTTCCTGACAGAAGTAGAAGTATAAGAAGGGGTGTCCTTTCAACAGGGCTGGTCAGGGTCCCCTGACACTGTAGGCACTCCTTTGGACCTCACATTTTGTCTGCCTTGGTAGGAAAGCTTGATGTCTTGGACTCAAGTGGTTCCTCCCCACCAGCTTCACAGAGATTTGGTTCTACCATCTTTTGGCTGACTACAGACTGCACTAAAGGAATTTAGACATTTCTG
This sequence comes from Regulus satrapa, assembly GCA_013396955.1. Lineage (NCBI taxonomy): Eukaryota > Metazoa > Chordata > Aves > Passeriformes > Regulidae > Regulus > Regulus satrapa. The sequence continues at coordinate 390,078 of VWZN01016517.1, forward strand.
TTTGTTTGTAGTGGACCTATCTGTCCTTAAAGGCTGCCTCCTTGGGTCTAGTCTGAGGTGTTGAATTCAGAGCTGTGGGAATGGTGACATGCTTTCTGGGTTTCCATACAACTGAATGGGTTTTTAGCATGAGCTCATAAGAGATGAACATTTTTAAAATCTGCTCTTTGGAACTGCCTAGAATAAGCATGTAGCCAGAGGGAAGCAAATTCATCTGCTCTGTGGATTCTGTCAGTGCTACATGAGCTACAGTTGCTCCAAATTCCAGGTTGTAGGATAAAGAAATCACCTTCAGGCTGTTCAGTCATTATGGTTAGAAAGAAAAAGTTTAAAAGCCCACGTGAGTTCTGCAGCCATGTTAGATTATTGTTATTTGCCATTGCCTTGCTTTGCCCTCACACTGCAAAGATGTGCTGAAGGGGGAACAGTCTGCATGAGCCTGAAGAGAACTCCTCTCGACAAAATCAATTGCCTGGCTGTTCTTTCTGGATTCAGTTTCTCATTGAGATAAATGTCAACATTTTAGGGTTCCTTCCTCCCTGCCCTGCTTTTCCTTTTCATCAGCTTTCATTGACATTATAGCATCAAATTTATGGCATCAGTGTATAACCACAGGGAAAGCTATTACACCAGAGGTTCAAGTGTTTTGGCCTCTTTACAGCACCTAAAAAGAGCAGAAGCTGAGCTCTGTCTGTGAGTCTCTGTCTGCAGCTCAAACAGTTGGAGAGTGAGCTGACAGGAGGCTCAGCTGAAGTGAAAAGCCCCGTGGCATTTCCCGTATGTGCAGCTCCTGCTCAGCAGAAAATCTGGCCACACGCAGTGCAGCGGGCTGGAGAGCCCCGGCTGCCCCTGGCCTGGGGAGCGCAGCACCACCTCATGCCGACTCCCTCCCGGCTAGTTTTGGGTGAGAGGGAAAGTCGCCTTTGGCCTTGAACGGGTCCCCAGGGTCTGCCTGCAAGGCAGAGCTCCTCCCTGCTGCCTGGGAGTCTGCGGCTTCCTGCTTCAGCCTCCCTAGTGATTGTAAACCCTGCCCTCAGGGGGTATAATGGGAAAAATAAAAGGGCTGGTGAGTTCCTCCCTTTCCAAGGGGAGGCACTGACTATCTCCCTGAAAGCAAAGTTGGACTCTCATCTTCACTGGAGGAAGTGTAATAAAATAGAATTAAAGTACTTCAACAGTCTATTTTTCCTACATATTCCCTACCCTTTCCTATATTACTTCTTTCCCTCCTTTTTTCTTTTTCATGTAATTTTCTTTTCTCTCCTTTTCTTGTAAAAATAAAAATCCCAAACGTATGTAATTCCCTTATTTTTCTGTAGTCTCCATTTTCCTTTAGCACCTGCCGTACTCTTCTGCTACGTGATTCTTTGTTCTACTCTCTACTCATCCTTTCCTCTTCATCCCAGAACTGGAGGAAGTGTTACTAAGGAAATCCAGGTGCAGACAAGTGAGTGAGCTCACCATGGCTCCTTTGGGCTGCCACAACAAACCTGGGATGGAGCCTTTGCCAAATTGTGCCAGAGATCATAGGGATGTGGTGATGGGGAAAACCCAACATCCAGGACTGAACCTCTCTGAATTTTGGGAATCTTTAAATCTCGCTTTGCACCTGAATTTGGTAATCATGTTCTTTCTGCCTCAGCGAGGTCTCTGTGAAATTGTACAATTCCATCTTTGGCAAAAGTTCTGAGTCATGATGCTGTCTAAGGAACAATTCCTTTTAGAAATAAAAGCATAAATATATTATATATATATTACTGGATAGGATATAATGAATTCCTCTCAAGGGTGACTTTCACAAGGCTCAATCCTCCTCGCTTAGGAAAAGCCTTCCAACAACAAGTGTGTAAAACAAACAAAAATTTGGGACATTCGTTTTCCTTGAAAAGAGGTTTTGTGGACAAGTCCACAGGAAAATGCCAGAGTTTCAAGAGAAAGCTCTGAGCTGGACAAATTCAGTGGGAAAAAATGACCACAAGACTCTTGCTACACCAGCCTGGACATGGCATGGAGTATCTGAGAAAAACAGCTGGATGACCTTGAGCTCCTGATAGGAGGATGTTTCCAGAGGATGTTGCTCCAGGCTATGTGACTGCATAAGGAGGGCATCCCCTCCTAAGGTGAAATCTCTGAAGCAGCAAACAGAGCCAGCCTCAGGGCAGTTTTTGCAACAGGACCCAGCGGCATGGCAGCAGATCCATCAGGGTTTGCCATGCAGGAGGTCTCAGCTGGGAAAGAGGCAGTCGTAGGGACAGCACTTCTCTTGTGCAGGTCTTTGCTGGGCTCTGCAGGAGAATTTGCAGTTAGGGAGAGGTGCAATGGGAAGAGGGAAGGCCAATGAGTCCAGCAGGAGGGAGACCACCCTGCACCGTGGACACGTTCCCCTGAGCCTTCACACAACCTTGCACCGTCGGCACTGCCCAGAGCCTCACTGCCCTCCCAGCCCCACCGCCCAGAGCCCACCTTCCCGGCCCCACTGCCTGCCCCTTCCCCAAACCGCCCCTGCACACACAGGGGCTGCAGCTGCCCTGCCCTTGGCGGCACACACGGATGGAGGTGGGTCTCAGGGAGTGGCAGGGGGGGTAATTGGGCACACAGAGGAAGGCNGGACACACAGAGGAAGGGAGGGAAAGGGCCAGAAGCCTTTACTGTTCCAGACACCATGTGCACACGTGCCAGCTGCCTGGAAACCCACTGCTTGCTGTGGGATTACATGGTTGTTTGGGGGTTTTTGTGTCTAAACTGGGAGAGATCAGTGGGAGATGATCCACAGAGAGTCAGAGCTTTTACTCTTGAGAAACAGCAAACAAATTATGGTGACCTATGTACGGAAGACATGAGAAATGACTGCATAATTTTGTTGCTTGAGTGTATGCAAGTGGTACCAATTTCAACAAAATATTTTTTCTACTGGGTGGTGCATAGGAGGTAAAGGGACATGGAGAAGGGCCAAGGGCAGTTCCAGGCTCTGGACCTCATGAATATCATCACCCTGTGGTTTGGGCTGCACAAGGGAGTTGGCAGGAGGTGACTGCAAGAAGGGTTAGAGACCGGACGGGGATGTGGAGTGGGGAGAAGAGTTGGATGGGAGAAACACGGGACATGGGGGCAGCCCAGGGTTCCCGGTGTGGGTGGTGGGAAGATAGGCGTGGAGAAAGGACGAGGCTGAACGCAGGGCAAGAGAGCTCACAGGACACTCGTCGAGACAACTGGGAAGCGTGGTGGAGCAGGAACGACAGCTGCCTTTCGCTGTTAGCTGGAAATGCCATTTCTGTCCCGCTCCTACCCACAAAAGCACCGGTTCTGTCCCTGCACAGTACAGCCCTGTGCAGAGTAGAGGTCTGCAACCCTGACACCGCCCCGCTCCAGCCGGGAACGGTTCGGGGACGCGNCCTAGTGCTGGGATGTGCCCGGGGATGCCGGGCCCCGCAGCCGGGATGTGCCCGGTTCTGCAGCCGGGATGTGCCCGGCGCTGCCGTGCCCTAGTGCTGGGATGTGCCCGGGGATGCCGGGCCCCGCAGCCGGGATGTGCCCGGTTCTGCAGCCGGGATGTGCCCGGCGCTGCCGTGCCCTAGTGCTGGGATGTGCCCGGGGATGCCGGGCCCCGCAGCCGGGATGTGCCCGGTTCTGCAGCCGGGATGTGCCCGGCGCTGCCGTGCCCTAGTGCTGGGATGTGCCCGGGGATGCCGGGCCCCGCAGCCGGGATGTGCCCGGTTCTGCAGCCGGGATGTGCCCGGCGCTGCCGTGCCCTAGTGCTGGGATGTGCCCGGGGATGCCGGGCCCCGCAGCCGGGATGTGCCCGGTTCTGCAGCCGGGATGTGCCCGGCGCTGCCGTGCCCTAGTGCTGGGATGTGCCCGGGGATGCCGGGCCCCGCAGCCGGGATGTGCCCGGTTCTGCAGCCGGGATGTGCCCGGCGCTGCCGTGCCCTAGTGCTGGGATGTGCCCGGGGATGCCGGGCCCCGCAGCCGGGATGTGCCCGGATCTGCAGCCGGGATCCGCCCGGGAGTGCCGGGCCGTGCAGCCTTGGGACATGGCGAGACCTTCGTCGGGCGAAGGACGCCGGGGTGGGGAGAGCGGCGTGCGAGGCAGGGAACGAGGAGTTCACCGGAGAAGCGGGGATGGAATATTTCTCGAGAGCATCCAGCATGGGCCGTGCCGGATCTCCCAGTATCCCTGTCCTCAGGCAGAGAGTGCTACAACTCGTAGTTTTCCTGAGGTCAATTTCTCAGTTGTGAACAGGAAGGGAAAAAAAACCCCACCAACCCACTTTCCTGCTGGAAGGATGGATGGCAAACGTTATTTGGTTTGGTTTATGCTCGTCCAAACCGCTCTCTTCCCTCGTTTATTTGAGTTCACTGAATAAATTGAGCTGTCAGTATCTTGGAGCAACCCAGCCTCTGATTCATCTTTAATACTAGTGAATTTTTCCACTTAATAATTATCTTTAGCAAAGTTAAATTGCTTTGGGAAACCTTTAGAATGGAAATAAAAGTTTGAAGCCAGATATCTTTTTGTGGTGCCTGATTCCTCAATTGCAGGGTTGGCATTGCTCCTAGCAAGTGCAGTGGTAATCCAAAAAAGCCTTTGCCTGCATTTACAGTTACATTTACTCCTGATGCTATCATGTGCGTTGAAGACTTGGAGCTGCATGCATTTTTATTAGCCATTTACATTACCATTAATTTTTCTCACTTGCTTAAAATTGCATTCTTGAGGAGGGCCAAAACAAACTTGCTGTGTCATGTGTCTGGTGCTCATGTGTCTCTGGTCCCCAACAAAAAGTGTGTCTGCACAGCCGTACCTGGTCTGATCAGAATGCGAGTCAGAGACCTCCGGGGGAACTCATCAAACACAACAGATGGTAGGGAAGTTTTCCCTTGCTCCCTCCTGCTCACTTGGCAGCCCAGCTGGAGGGACTCTTGCCCTGTGAAGAAGGGTTGCTAGAGCTCTTTCCCCAGGAAGAAGGAAAGTTGATTTACTGACTCTCATAAGCCCAACTTTCACCCCAAGGAGGCACCATGGGCAAACTGGAAGGCTGCAAAGATGTTTGGTTTCTCCTGTTGAAGATCTTCTGCTCCACATGAACTTCCACACTGGGTGGTTGCACCTTCTGTTGGAAGAGGAGATAGGGGAGAGAGACCCACCAAGACTGACTGTGAGTTAGGCTACCGTCATGTACCCAAAGTAACCCGCACCACGAGAGCTGTCAGAGGAGGTCAGCCACAGGGTGTTCTGGAAGGAAAAAGCAGCTTAACTCCAGGAGAGGCCCAGAACTTCCCCATATCCTCACTTTTGACGATGATGGAGGGGGTGCTGTTGTAGGTTGCACTGCCCAGGCTGCCTCTGCTCTAGGTGAGGCAGCCAGAGCTGGTCTGTGTGTGCTGCTGGGCGTGTCCTTGTACAGCTTGACACATGACACTTGGCATCTGCAGGTGGATCGCACTTAAAGCAGTCTTTTGCTAGAAATACTACTTTCATACTTAATGCACATTGTTATTTTGTTGGATTTTTTTAAAATGGATTCCTGTTTTTAAGGGCTTTCATTATGGATATTTTTTCCCTTGCATATACAGACATTACTCAATAAGTTGTACTTGTCAGTAAATATATGTCTGTAAATCACCTAAAACCTTTTCCAGTAACAATTCTTGTTTAATAAATACAGGCTGTATAATTCCAAAATACCCTGGCAAGCTATATAATCATTTAATAAAAACCTCCTTGAAGCATTTGCTTAGCCATGTGTGTTTTATTTATACCGCTTTTTATGGTGAATAGATTACAGTGCTGTTCTTTGCACTAATGCATTTATGTGATGGTTTCCATTTTTTGATAATTCTTTATGTCTTCACTTCAAAGGTATGAAGTGTGTGAATAGTGTGTGTACCAGACACCTTAGTAATAAAACAGATTATAATAGATGTTCTGCCTTAGAAATGGATTAGGATCTCTGTGTGGAAAATGTGAAAGTGCAGAGGTGTTATTATTTTCTGGTACACAAAAATACTCTGTTAGCACAACAAATCTAGCAGTTATTTGACAGCAGATATTCATTTATTCTTAGAAGTAACAGAATCAGCTTATGTTTGGGAAAACGTCTAGGAATATTGCTGTAGGTGAAAAATAAAATTTTTACATTCTGTCAACAGAGGCGTAACCTGTCATCTCTTAGTCATACCTGTAGTTTACAAGGCTCAGTGGTCCCTATTCTTAAAAATAAAAGCTAGACCTAGTATTTCGGGTGTATCACTGAAAAAAACCGTCTCTCTTTTTGCCATGGCTGTAGTGAGTATACATTTGCTCTCTGTGCTGTGCTCCTGAGGCAATGATGGGGAGGAGACCTCCCACTTTAAGGACTTAGGTTTGTTTTTTTTCCAAACAGAACATACAATTAATATCTGGAGATAGAACCAGCCTCTAAACAGGATTATTCAGATTAAAACTATGCCTCCTTACTTTTTTTGTGGTAGCACATGCTTTAATCCAAGCCAAAGTAACCAGTTCAGCACAGAAATTATGGGGAGAAAACAGTATCACCGTTCACCTTAAAGATTAGCTAAAGTCAGCTTTTTTGTTCTGAAGTTTTTATATAGTTATCAACTGGAAATATGAAAAAGAGGTTGTATTTAGCTCTAATTCAAATGGATGGAGCAACATGTTGAGAAAAAGAGGACTGAATATTCTTAGTACAAACCTGTTTTAATAACAGGAAGGAATATACATTATAATTCTTAACTTTTTTATTTTCAGACATAAGCAAGCAAAGTCTTTACATTTATACCAATAAACACAGTGTATTTTGAATTTCAGTGTCCTGCCCATTTTCTATTCATTAAGCAGTTCATGAGATAACTCAAGAGTCTTGCCAATTCTTTCAGTTTGCATGGAGGGTAACTGGAGTTGTGTGTATGCAGTGTTATTTTCTAACTTTTCTCTCTTTACCATTTCTTTCTGTTTGTATCTGTAAAAAAAGCAAGAAATAACATTATTTTTATTTATAATGTCATCAAAACTGGGGTTACCAACCTCACTGGAATGGTGGACTTTGTAGCTCAGTGCTTCCAGAAGAAAAGCAGGAGCACACCCTGAGACAGATAATAAAATCAAGTTGCCTATAAAATACAATTTAACCTTGTCACTTAGTGATTGATTTCTGAGCTGGAGCAATATGCCTGTAACTTAGCTAATTTTTTTATTTTTTTTTTAATTTGAAATCATAAAAATCTCTCCAAAGTGCAAGCACAATTCTGTTTCAAATAATTTCCTGTATCTTGCAAGTTTTGTGATATATTTCCTTTTTCTTGCTATTTCATAGTTTCACTCAGTTCTGAGCACTGTGTAAGGAGCAGTATGGAACCTCTTCAGAAAACATTTCTAAAGCTGCTGCCAAGAGGAAATGCATTAGGACTATTTTTTAATCCTATTAATTACAGAATTGAAATAAAATAAGTTGAAATAAAAGAATTTCAATGAGTTGCAGGTTTTCTTTTTTTGAGAAGGTCATTAGAAATATTTCAGGGTGCTTTGCAGAATCAGAACCCTAGTACCATCTCATCCACTCTTTTTTTACATTTAAGAAAATATCACTGATGTTTTGGTATTGCTCTTCACTACAGTAGGTAAGCAGCAAAAGCTGCCCCAGCTGTCCATTGGTATTGCCCCCACATTTTTTTGTTTTCGTTATGGTCATTGCAGAACTCTAGGGATCCACAGTGCTTTTCCTTTCTCTCAGCCTTGTGGCCTGGACTCAGTTTCTCAGGAGCAGGCAGGAGCGGTGAGGGCACTGTGCCACCGTTCCTTCCTTGTCTGGGCCTGTTGTTCGCCCTCAGGCAGATTCCATCTGCAGTCACCTACCCAAGATTTCCATTTCATCTGCTTTTTGATCTAATGGGCTGTAATGAGGGGAAATGACCCCAAACCACCACGGCACACCTGACGGGCCCTTGTGAAGCCCTTGTCCCTGTCACAGCGCAGGGACAAGACAGCAGAGCTCCAGACAGGCTGCCAGGGTGCAAGTCGTGGCAGCACACAGCCTTGCCCTGGTTAATCTACCTTGTTCCTGATTAGCTCACAGGAAGCATTGCAGTGTAAGGGCAGTTTAATTTATTTCCCCCCCATTTCTGGTGTATTTAGCACTGGAGAGTTCCAGTGAGACTTTGCATTTTTGCATTTAGCAAGTGCTTGGATTATTATTGACAGTCTTTACAAAACTATTCATCACTTGAGAGCTGTAGGAGCGTTAAGGATCTCTCTCTTTACTGGTCAGAGGAGACAGAGTCGGCAAGTCCTTACCAAATTTTGAGCCTGGAAGCCTTCACGTTTCTGACTAACCAGAGTGCCATTCTGTAATGCCACAACAACCGGTGAAGCATTACATTTCACTGGATATTTCATAGTCCTAAACTTGTAGAGACCAATGGCTGCCAGAAACCTTTGACTTTCCTTCTTGCTGCAGGCATTCAAGCCCTATGTTTGCTTCAAGTTCAGTGTTAGTTTATATATTTGTCCTAAGTTTCCATTCTCGTTCCCCTCAGCTGTGCCAATTTAGCCACTTGTGGTTTGGTAGAATGAGATGGGTCCTAACATCTTTACATAGAAAGACAGAAGAAAATTCCCTTTCCATATGCAATGGGTGTATATATAAGGTAGGTTGTGGAAGTGCTCCCTGACAGCAGAAATGCTTAAGAAGCTATTTCTGCAGGGAATGCTATTACTACACATTAAAATATTTCTTTTACTGAGATACTGCTCCTGCTATTCCTCTTTGGCTCTGCAGACTCTTCCACTGCAGGCTTTGAGGTACAAACTGTGTACCTTGCTGTTGGTATGGATGAGAATTTTCCAACTTCTAACCATCTTCCCTGTCCCCAAAAAAAAAAAAAAAAAAGATTTTTCACCTGAGTTCATGATTGAGGTATTTTTACCTGCCCTAAGTTATATATGCTGTTTATCAGGAATTAAATACCTTTCTTAAATCACTGAACCTCCCTCCCTGAGTGAATTTCCTCTGGGATTTCATGTGATCACCCTCACAGTCAGCACTGGGGCTGGACCTGTTTTGTAGAATCATGGAACGCTTTGGGTTGGAAGGGACTTTAAAAACCACTCCACAGGTCTTTGCTGTGCTGAGGACCCCAGAGCTGGATGCAGCACTGCAGGTGGGACCTCATCAGAATGAAGCAGAGAGGCAGAATCATCTCCCTCTACCTGCTGGCCAGCCCTTTCTTGATGTAGCCCAGGATCCAGCTGGCTTTCTGAGCACACATTGCTGGCTCATGTCCATGTGCTGGTTTCCTCTGTGGAAGCTCCTTGCCATTGAATTTGATCTCATTTAGGTGAGCAGTTCATTTCCCAGACAGTAGGTGTCATTCCTGCAGCTTGAGATCTCACAGTTGTATTCCTGCCTTTCTTCAGCTTCTCATAGGTGTCAGGATGGATAGCATCCTTTTCTGTGAAAAGAGAGTAAAAGAGAAAGAAAAAACAACAACAAGCTGTGTGGTACTTGTAATGTGCCATGGGTGCAGGCACAAGGGAGATGCTCCAGCAGTTTTTGTGTTTCTGCAGCAAGGCTGATCAGGCCCTTTTTGGGGTGAGCCCCATGGTGCAGGCATGCTGAACTTCCTTGGCTGGTCAGCAACTGCTAAATCTCTTAACCTTTTTGGCATCATTGCTTTATCTGCTGGAGGATAACAATTCTTACCTGAGAGGGAATTAAGATGATTAAGTAGCTGGGTCTCAGTCTAGCACAGGATTTAAGGCTTAAGTTTGGTCCTGTTGAAGTCCCTGCTTTGCTGGATTGGAGTCTCTTGTTTAAAAAGCATTTATGAAGATGACAACCATCTTTGTAGTAAATGCTAAGCATTACAGCAAAATTCATTGCGTACTGTCATCCATTCATTCCCCCCTCCCCTTTCTTCTTTTTCCATTCCCATCATTCGCTGCTTCTTAGTCAGCATGTGTGCAGCTTCCTTCCTTTATCCCTCATCAGTAAGCCACTCCCTCAGTAATGAGGAGATCTAGAAAATACAGTGAAATGGCATTAACAAGAAGCAGGGCCATGGCCACCATAATCCCTTTAATTGCATGCTGAATGCTTTTCTTTCCACAGCTGTACACGCTTCAGGAGCTTGGCTGCAGCGCTGTTCTGAGGGTGTGTGTTTGCATGCAACAGGAATGGCTAAACACACCCAGGGCTGCTGAATGCTCATGATGAAAGGATAGCTTAAATAAGTAAATACAAGTGTAAAAGCTGTAATTGGAAATGTCTGCTACATGTGTGCTGGATGAGTAGGAGTCTGTCTTCAGCACTGAACAGACCAGCACTGCTGCATTCATGGTTCGTGGTCCAGAGGACATCAAAAGAGAGATCAAAAAATGCCTACAAAAATTTAAAAAAATCAGAATCAAGGCAGTTTAAAACCCTCCCCATATGCACATATTCCATGCAACTTGTGTGTGTGTACCTATTCCTTACTGTTCTTATTACCCACTGAAAATACTTTTGATACTAAAATTATTTTATTACATGGCTCTGTTTTGTCCATCATTCTAGTTCTCACCTGCCTAACAGTAGTGGGATTTGAGATAATCTGTGAATTTCTTTCTGAAAAGGATTTGGGATTTAAAATGAAAGAAATACTGGACAAGTATATTGTGACAGAATGAGGTAACTTTAATATTATGACTTCGTCATGAATTACTGTTGAGTGCTGCAGCACATTTGCATGCTAATCTTTCTTCTAATTAACAAAATACATCACCTAGGTGAATGTAAGTCAGATTTTGATCCCACAGCTGTTATGTAGAGAACTAAGGGTTGTATCATCCAAATAAAGCAGCCTTCTCAGGCAATTAATTTATTTGACTATTCAGTAAGTAGAAGAGAGAAGACATGAACTTACATGTTCATTATACCTGTATGCTTAATAAAATGTCCTTTATCTGTCCCTGTTTGTGGTTTTGTTTGCCTGGTAGTAAGAATTATCTTTGAGTAGGTGGAACAAGGAGTTACATCTCTTCATCACACTTTGGCATGCCCAGTATGGTCCATTAGAAGTGCTGCTTTGTCAGCTGTCACCAAAGAGATCCACAACAAAAAACACCAGCTCAGATTCCACTGGTAGCCCAGTGTGGTGATGGATCCTCGCAGAGCCTGACCTTCTGCCTCCTGGCTTTGTGTTGATTTGTTTTAATTGGTGCTGAACTGTTGGATGTTAGTTCACAGCATATGGAATCCCACACAGCTGTCTCCTGCCAAGGCTGCCGTGGTGAGCTGTGATGCCCAGGGATGTCTGGTTCATCACACACCCAGGAGCAGTCCAGAGGCATTTGCCTGTACCTGCAAGTCAGCCTGGAGCCATCAGCCTCCATCCCTGGGGATTTCAGCTGCCCATACCTAATGCTGGAGGCAGGGAGCAAGCCAGCTGATGCTACGGCATTGCGGCCTTAATCTTGAAAGGGCTTGCACACATTCTTGACCTTATTACTGGAAACAGCATCCTTGATGTTTGTGAACCTAATGGCCGTTGTGATGAGACCACTGACCGTGATAAATTTAAGTATACGTGCAAGTATTGAAGGGGTTGGGGTCTGATGGAGCAGTGAAGGTTCTCTTCTTCGTTTGACGGCAGAACTCAGCAGGGGAAATTTGTAGCTTTTAGGAGGGGAGATAAAAATAATTCCTGTACTCTGTGGGGATGTCCTCACCTTTAATATATGCAAAAAGAAATATAAGGATCTTGTTTAAAATATTCCCACCCCCAATTAACAATTATTGCCTGAAGACCTTTCAGTAAGTCAAAGCCAGCCCCAGCCCTTGGGGGAGCAGAGGAGGTGGGCAGGTGGTACAAGGAGCAGGTTTGCTGGGAAAGAGTGGGGAGCCAGAGCCATCCTAGTGAGGAAGGTGAGGTGAGCCCTTCCCTTTCAGGGGTTCACAAGCAGAAATGGAAATAAATAAGAAGGGAACAGAAAGATGGTCCGTGTGTTTAGTGTAGCTGAGGAGTGTGTGTGTCTTACTGGGGGGTCCCCCAGGGCTTGTTGTATTGACCCCAGGTAATGCCTCCTCGTTTTATATTCCTCAAGAAGTGACCCAAGGGTGAGCTGCGAGGGTCTACTTGTCTCTTCTGTGCTGGCTTGCTGAACAAAAATAGTGCTGGAACTGCATGACTGCAACCCTTTGCAGGAGCTCAAAAAACCTGAGCCAGCATACTATTTTAAAATTTCATGGTATTAAATATGAGAGTGTTACAGAAATAGCAGAGGGGACACTGAGCCAGCAAGCTAGGGAATCTGGAAACAAGTCTGTAAGGGCAGTAAAGGCACACAAGGACATTTCTCAAGCTATGAAGTGTGTTCAGAGGTATGTGGGGTGAATGCCTTGCGTGTTCATTTAAGATGTTACTGCTGTCCTGAGTACTGGTGCAGGTCTGGTTTAGTCAGTTCTCCCAGTTTGCAGCTGGCTCAGTCTCCTGAATCAGTTCCCCAAGGAGCTGTGTAAATGTCTGTCAGCACCAGTGTGAGTGGCAGAGAAGGCTGTGATGCCCCACAGGTCAGCCCAAGTGGAAATGATGCTCCGTGTCTGACCCTCCTCGCAGTGCCGATTTCATCCTTGCAAGAGCTCACATTTAGATCACTGCATGGTCTGATTAACCCAGCAGTTTGCTAAGGACTTCCATGCTAAATTGCTAAAAGAATCTTTTCCTCACTCGGGAATGATTTCTATGGTCCCCAGTCTCTGATCTCTTTGTCACTTGGGTCAAGTCTGTCACTGCAGCCTTAGTTGCACCCTGATGCCAGCTGTCATCTGTTGCTGCTGTCAGGGGCCTCTTCATCATTTTTTTGCTTCAGGGGTTTGGACACCTTTTGTGACCCTTAAAAGATGATAATCCTGAGTGGACACTGCAAAACAACAGAGGTAAAGGTTCCCTGAAAAAAATAATATGTAAAGGTATTGCCTGGGTATTAAAGGTTAAGCCTGACCTTGCTAGAGTCCTTGTCTTCTATTTGAATGCAGTGGGATTATAATCTAATATCAATTTCCATCTCTGATTGCCCAACACCCATCTCAGTATGATAGGCCTGAACTGCAGTTCAGTTTCACAGATGGTACCTGCATCACAGAAAATATTGGATGACTAGTGCCCTAAATACGACAGAGTGCATTTGTCTACACATCTGTGTATACAGAAAAATCCCTTTAATGGTAAAAAGCAGAGTCTGTAAGATGAATGTGAAGGGAGTTTGCTAGAAGACTCAGTGGGGACTTTTTAAGTGTTGGAGCAGGGTAAGCAAAATAAGAAGACCTTAAAACTGTGAATAAACATGGCAACTCAATTTAACATGTCTGCCTAAAGAAGCAGGCCTTCATGATTTTTTGTTATTTTATTGCAAACAAGAATTTTGATAACTGCTGTGTTTTCCCAACAGTAGAAAACATGTCAAATACTTTTGTGACCTGCTATTTAAAAAAATAACCACATCAAATGCTTCAGCTTCCTTGAGGATTGTCACATTTTCCTTCAGGACATGCATTTCTCATGGCCCATCAACATCTGTTCAGCTCTTGCAGAGCAGGAGGATGAAGTGAAGACTTCCAGGGTCTGATTTGCTCTCCAGCCTCTGGACACCAGAGGAACTTTACTGAAGACAGAGACAGGGAAGAGCCTTCACGGAGCTGGAGGATACAGTAGCCCTGAGAGTGTGTCCTCAGTGGGATACACAGCTTTAAGTACCCTTTCCTGGGGGATGAAATCACTGACAGCTGAAAACTGTTGATTATGGGGGGAATTTTTGCAGCATCTCCTCAGGCTTTTGCTGTCTCTCTCTACTCTAAAGCTGTCTCAACAAGGGTTTGAAGGAAAACTAATCCAAGTCACCAAAAATGTGAATGTAAAGTAAATTAGGTAAACTAAATTAAACCATTGTATATATTATCTGATTCAGCATTCAAGTGACCTTAATTTGATTAAGCTTAATTCACATCAAAGTAAATTATACTAAATATGAAATAGGGTTGATTTAATTAATAATGAGTGTGTCTGTAGGGATCTGATGTGGTTTGATTCATTACAGAAATGTTAATTCAGATTACTTTTCTAGAGTTTTCTCATGTAGGTAAACCTTACAGAACAGTTTATTAGTTAGGCCTAAACTGGTGTAATTGTGCATTTATTCCCCCTTGGTTGTGGAAGGACCTTCCCACTGCTCTTCTCTTGTGGCAGTTCATGAGCATTTTGTTGTCAATTTGTTAATCCAGGCAAAGGAAATTGATCCGTTTTCTGTTGGCTTAGTCACCTTTTCACTTGATTTGTGGCTGCCTGGTGCTCCACAGGGTGAAGACAGGAGTGTGAGTGTGAGATCAAGGTGAAGAGGGTGGGAACTCGCTTCAGGTCAATCCTTTGTGCAAGAGACACCCTGCTCCCACCCACACTCTGCTGGGTTGCACAGCACATGGGCAGAAGAAATGAGCTTTGCTTAAATGGAGTTGCTTAAAGTCACATGTCACCAGTTTGGATTTTCTTGGTGTTTGGGTACAACGGTGACGTATCGCTTTGTGTCCGCTGTGCCTCAATAGTACTACAGAGCATGTGGCTTCTGAGCAGCATCACCCCAGTAGCTCGTGCCCTCAATACACACAAGCTCTACTGACCCAATTTCTGACTGCTTTTCTTCCTTTCCTCTGAGTGGCCTTGAAGCTCTGTGAGTGTGTGTTTTGCTGTATGATTATTGAGGGAATGGACACACCATAGCTGTGAAGATGGGATAGCTGAAGAGGCTGTGACCTGCAAGTCTTTGTGAAGGGTGTTTTATAAGGATGGACTTTGTTTTCAGAGAATTCTGGAAAACAATGTTGTAGCTCAAGTGTAAAACTTGAACCGAAGCACCTGATTCATTTTCAACAATTTGCCAAGTTGAAAATACTGGAGAGACTTGAGGAGAGGAGTGGATGGTAAATATGAACTAGATACAGCAAAGAATATCTAATTCCATAGCTTGGGATTTTTTTCTTTATTTATTTTCTTTTTTCTGAATAGGAATAAATTGGTATTTGAAGAATAGAAAAATTCTCCAAAACATGTCCTGAACTTTAACAAGAACCCTAACGCTGATGCAAAAGTCCCTGAACTTTGGAAAGTGATGTGGAATTTAATACTGGGCTTCAACATTCACTTGAGGTCTATCCCCAGAGTACTAGGAAATGCTGGCTGTTCCTACTAGCATCTTCACACCTTGTAGTTTAAGTTTGCACCAGGAATCACTCCCAAATAGTGGCCAAAGCAGTGCTGTCAGCCTTTAGAAGCTTCCTGTGATTATTTGGTTCATTCTCTTTGGAAACCAGGCTTTGAAACCACCGAGCTGTGCCCATCTCATCCTGCTTGAATATCAGCACACCCAGACACATAAACAATGTGCTTCTTCATGAGGCAATGAAAATCAATGAGGCTTTGAAAAGACATACTCTTTAAAGTCATGGCCTTATTTGGGAACTTGCAAGAAGCTTGGCTGTCACAGGAGAATATTTTGGCTCAGTGACAGTTTTCTTTTATATGGTTCTTCAGCGAGGACTCTCCTGGGTTTGTGCAGTGATAGCTTGCTTGCAAGTGTTGTGTATCTTTCTTACCCCTTCCCAGGAATATTAGCTTGAGGAGAGACCAATGTGTTGGTCAAGAGAGGCCAAAGACCCCATTTTGAATTCTCTTGTCCGAAGTATGTAGAGAAAAAACAAGTTTTCAAAAATAAAATGAAACAAATCCTGGTATTTCAGTATTTCTGAGCGAACTCACATGTTCTTATCATAAATACTTCTCTATACCCTTTTTATTTCTTAACTCGTTTGTTGAGTGCTGCCTTCTGTTTATGTAACTGTGGGATTGTTTAGGAATAATCTGGCCTGACATCACACTTCTGATCCTTACACTCCTTAGGAACATTTCCTTTATGTTCCTAACACCTTGTGAACTGTGGTGGGATAAAAGAGCCTGCATGATAAAGATAAATAATAAACTGAAGGGAGAGTGTCAGAGACAGAAGCATTTTAGACTTGGAGTTGTCTGGGGAGAAAGAGAGAGGAGGGAGATTATCTCAGCAGAATTTGAAAGGGTTTCAGAGGAGGTAGTTGAAAGAGAAAGGGGAATTAGAGAAGAAAAGTGTGATTATAAGCTAAAAATCACTGTGGCTGTTCCTGAATCCCCTGTCTCTATGATAAAGAGGTGGAATATAAAATTATTTCAGAGACTAAGCTGCACGATTTAGTGAATTCTGGAGGAAGAGCTTTCAGGCCACACTGGTGTTGGAGACCTGGGGCACAATGATGGGCAATGCCATATGGATCTGTCACAACATGGATACCAGAAAGGAAACCCTCAAGCATCAACAGCACTCTTAAATAATTATAGTTTTGGGGGAAGTTGGGAAGTTGGGGGAAGAGGGTGAGGTCAACACAGTCTGGTTGTGGGACTGGTACCTATCCTACAAAATACCCTTCTCCTCAGGATATTGAATCCTCTCCTCCAACATCCTTGCCAGGTTTCCCTTGACCTGTTCTTGCCATTCTTGTGCTTGTAGTGACCCAACACACATTTCAGCTCTTTTCTGCTCTGCCTGGTGCCTTTCTGTTCCTGAGGAGGTGGGGAGGCAGCAGCCCAGGCTGGGCTCTGTTCCCAGCCCTGCACTGCAGGATCAGAGGTAGTGTTTGTCCTTGGAGAAAGGGCAGGGGGAGAGGGCAGAGTACCTGGAGCAGAGGCAACCCAAGGGTCCAGCATAGTACTGATGTCACTTAATATTGTGCATCTAACGCCAGCCTGAAGTAGCAAAAGGGGCAGTGCCCAAGGCAGTGGATGGGAAAGGAAGGCTTGTGAAACTTGAGAGCTTGAGCTATTTGCAGCCAATGTGGGGAGTGCATCTAGGAATGTAGGGTTGGAAGGAGCACGTGTCAGGCTGATGTGCAGTGCTCTGAGGGAGAAATGGGAGTTTAAAATGTTGAGAAATAGGGATTCTTGTCTGTGTCTGGAAACTTAGAAGGAATTTCTGGAGCAAGGGAAATGCTTTTTGAATAGTATTTGATGGTTTGTGATAATTTCTCATTTTTTGAGTCTTGTGAATAGATTTCCAGAGCCTTGCTATTTCTGTCTTCCCTTTCAAGGTCGTTGGGATGCACTGGTTACTCTGTAGCCTCATTCATTAGAAATTAGCTAAAGCTGGGATTTGACTAGGATGTTTATCTGGGATGACCTGAACCATTTGCTTCTGGAAGTCATTCATACTTGAAAAGACAAATATATCTCATGGGAAAGGACAGGTCATGCTCACGTCTCTTTCCCTCCAAAGATGAGGGAAGTAGGATTTGACTCATGAACAAACACTTAATGTTTGAAGATACGAGTCAGTTGTCTGAACTGAATTGGTGCCCAGCTCCTTTTCAAATGACCTGGAGTATCCAAGCACTGGATGTGTGGCTGATGGCCATGACCAGAGCCCAGCTGGATGCCAGACACATGCTTGGACCTCTGGATTTGAACCCCAAGCAATGCTAAGCAGGATGGTAGTGGGAATACACAATGTTTCAGCTGTGAGCTCTGCTGGGAAGGAAAAGCTTTTGCTTGCTGCAGTTTGCTGTGGGGTTTGGTGTACAAATATGGATCGGTGGAATGATGGCTAGATCACTGTGTTTGCAAAACCCACTCCTGGTTTCCCCTTCTGTCCTTTCCTGGTCCTGGATACCTCCTTTGTGCAGTTTTGGGATGGACAAAAGTGTCTCCCATTGCTTTTCCCAAGGTTATGACCTGATTGTGGGACAGATTGGATGTGTTCCATGTGGCTTGCCTCTCAGTCTAGCCTAAGTGATGAAAAGACCCCCTTCAGCACAGGTAGGGAGGCAATTGGTGTTGTATTAAGCTTGATTCATGGTAGTGTAGGGCAATTTGTACTACTGCTCCTTACTTGGCTGTAAAAATGCTACCAGCTCTACCATAGGTAGTTAATCATGGTAGTATAGACTAAGTAGGCAGGTTTTTTAAAGACAGAGTGAGAAAATGGGATCATTCCACTGATAAATGATAAGCCATGCAATTATAGCTGGGCAAGCAGTGTGTGGGTGTGTGTGTGAGAGAGAGAGAGACCTCCTGCTCTGCTCCTCCTCCCCGGCTGTCCTGGTTTCTTCTGGCTGGGTCTTGAACAGAAGTGATGGATGGCCAGGGCTTAGGGCTGCTGGGACAGGTTGCAGTAATGGTTTGATTTGTTGAAGACTGGTTCAGACTGCATAGAGAAGAGGTCTGGGGACTGGCAGAGCCAAAATGAGAATCCAGACTGCATCAGTAACTTCGTTATACTGAAACAAAAAGTGGGGCTTTACTCACTCTTCCAGCCACCACCTCAGAAATACTCTTCTTATTAGAGAAGATACAGGAAGATTAGAAGATGTGTGGAAAATTCTGGTTGTAGAACACAAAACAAACTCCCCCTAACATGGGGTCTCTTGTAGTATTTTGCTTTTATGAGTTTTAGTGCTTGTCCTTTATTTAGGAAGTTGAATCTCCCATCACTGGAGCCTGGAGAACTGATGATGTTCAGATGATGTGGGGTCCTAAATGCTGCCTGGGTTAATGGATTACATAAAGGCTTTTGCTGTGCTGTGGGTTTTGTATTCTTTGTGAATTTGACTCTAAAGGGTAACATGCAGCTTATGTTAAAATTATATTTTTGCGTTCATTTTGACATATCCTTTAATTAAAGTGTCAGAACTAATACTATTTCATTGAAAAAGCCAGTAGACCCTCTCCAATGAGTCCAGCAGAAGCAGAAAAAAACCAGGAGCTGTGATATTTCTCGGCTTCTTGAAAAAAACAAAACAAAAAACCAGAGTTTTTCAATCTTCGGTCTTTCTTTATGTGAAGAACAAGTGAGGGATAGAAACATGATATTCAAAACAATACATTGCAACATGAGCTTTCTGCTTTGGTTTTGATTTGCCATAGAATATCATAAAATATTTCTCCTTGCTAGGTCTGGCTCAAAAATATTGGGTCTTACCGATCCTCTGCAAAGAGATCAGTAAAGTTGGCAGGTTATCCATCGACCCTCTGCGGAGGTCAGCATGGCCAAGCCACATGAATTGCGGAGAGGGATGCCCCTGAGGTCCTCCTGTGTTGTAGGATATACTTGTGGCCACCCCTGACTTTCCTCCAGCCTTAAAGAAAGAAGGCAGCATGAAGTCTCAGCACTGTGGTCCAACTGTGCCGGTGGTTCTCGTTGAAGATGCTGTATAATCTTCCTCCCCTATGTCTGCTTTCCTCAGGGAGCGGGCAGGCGTTGTCACTAAGTAAATTCCACATGAGACACCACAAAGGGGAGAGGTTGTGGGAATGACCTGATGCTGCTTGTGGAACATCTGCTGTAGCAGCCAGACACACTTTGGGAGCAAACTGTGCTGTGCCCAAGGGATGGGGAGGTCCTGCTCTCAGAACCAAAGAGTTGTGGAGGTTGGCAAGGACATCTGGAGGTCATCGAGTGCAACCCTTGCGCAGGACCTTGTCCTAATGATTTTTGAATATTTCCCAAGATGCTGATGCCAACCTTTCTAGGCAACCTGTGAAAGCGTTTGAGCACTCATGGTAGGGAAGTTCCTTCTTATTTCTGAATTGAATTTCCTGTTTTTCAAAATTTCAAAAATACCTATTGCCTCTTATCCTGTCACCTCTGAGAAGAGTCTGACTGTCTTCTTTACTCCCTCACTGTGTATTTTTACACAGTGGTGAATGTGTCTATAATGATATGATGGCAAAAGCCTTACTGGAGGCAAGACTCGTTCATGCAGAGTAGGCCAGAACCTGGCCAGGGTGACAGTGGTGTCACCTTCCTCTGGGTAGAAGCACAGAAGATGTCTATAGACATTGATATTTTCCATGCAGAATAACTTCAGTCTAGCCAGTATACTTGAAAATGAATTGCAAATTCAGGCAATAACGTGCCCATTTGTGTGGGGGAAGTTGCTTCCTTCATGGGGCCTGCTACTTTTGATTGCAAGAATGCCCCTGTATGGTTGGAACCCTTATAAGATCTAGGGCTGCTTGGAGATGACAAGAAGCCAGGGTGTTTGCAGTGGTATGTGTACTTGTATTCATGTCTGAAGCACACAGGTGTGTTTTTGTTGAGATATGAGGTATACACCTCACGTCAGAGTCCAAATGTTTTATTGTGAAGTGCCCTTTCGGGGATGACCATGGTTTATTCAGACACTATTTCCAGTTCTGCTGACATTTAATTTGATAGTGGTGATAATGCTGGTCAAGGTTTAGCCTCTAAACTTCTCTTATTTTCCCCCCTTAATCCCCCACCACTTGGAAAGACTGAAATTGACTAATTTGAGCTAGCTTTAAGGAAGTTTCCAACATACATTTCCTTTTATTTTCTCCGATAGTGTCTTCTGTGTTCTTCAGTGTGTTTGTACAGATACTAATTAGCAAAGATGTAGCTTCTGTAAGATATTGTGGCTGTCAGGTGAATATTGAGGCAGTGTAATTCATTATTTTACAAAGCATACTTCTGTCTGCAGCATGATTCAAATTTATCTGTGCTGAACTGAAAAAAAAATGTTGATAATTGTTTATCTAGGAAAAAGAATACATTACTACCTTGCACTTGAAATTTGCCTTGTCCCTTTCCTTGGAAAGGATTTTTGGTTTTTAATCAGTAGGGTCATGGAATGGTTTGGGTCAGAAGGAACCTTCCAGACTATCTAGTTCCCATTCCCTTGCTGTGGTCAGGGACCCCTTCCAGCAGACCAGGTTGGTCAGAGCTTCATCCAGCCTGTCACTGAACACTTCGAGGGATGGGGTGTCCACAGCTTCTCTGAGCAACCTGTTCCTGTGCCTTGCAGGAAAGAATTTCTTCCTAATATCTTTTCTTAACTGGCCTTTCAGTTTGAAGCAGTTATCCCTTGTTCTGTCACTACAGAGGATTTTGTATGATTTTAAATAACTTCTCATAAACAGGAAGCAATACCCAAACCTGGTAATATCAACTAACATTTGTAACCTATACAGACAGAATCTTAGTTTTTAGATGTTTGGTGGCTTGACCATATTTCTTCTTTTACTAATTAGAATTTATCTCATATATCCTTGTCTGTTGTTTATGTAAACCGCTTTGCCATTTTCAGCTTTCCATGGCAGTCAGCACCATACACTCCTACACTTGACTGGATATTTCAGGCACTGTTGCAGTGATCGATAACTTAATAATCCGTACGGAGCTTTTAGTTTTCACCCTGACTGGCTCAGTTCTGTTAGATTGCTAGTTGTGACTTGGTGCTACCCCCAAGGGCTGATAGAAAATCAGTAAGAGCCCCATTCTCTCTGGTTCACTCCAGTGCATCTTCCCTAAAGCACTGGAATAAGGCAGATGAGGCTGTATTTGGAAAACATCCCCTTTTCAGCTCTGTGAGTTGCTGTGTGCCCATCTGCACCTGGTGTCTGTTCATGACAATGGTATGTGATACTCCCAGTATGGTAAGAGTAAAGCCATAGGAAAAGAATGTTGGGAGGGCATCAGCCATCCTGTGGTCAGGAATCTCAAGCCCTGAGATTTGCAAAGCATGAAACACACGTGATCCAAAGTTGAGAGGGAAAAATTTGATTTTTTTTTCTGTGCAAATATTAATTAACTGTGATAATTCCAAGATATATAAATGAGGTAGGGTTTTTTTGGTGAAGGTTGATGTCAGAAAATGAAACTTTTGTGGTCAAGCTGAAAACCTGAGAGTGAAAGGAGAAGCCTGAAATATGTTGGATTATCCTTGTGCATCAAAATTCACACTGTATGTTAAGGCAACACATAATAGAAATCCTGTTGATAAAAGGAGGGGAAAAATGTTCCTTTTTGCCCCACCCATCCTTCCTTTTAACAGCTGAAGCTTTGAGTCAATATTACAGTACTGAATACATCTTTGTTCTGTAAACTTAAGGGCACTGCAATTATTTTTACAATTTCCTCAGTGCCTGAACAAATGAAGGTAGCCATTCCTTTTCTATTTCAATAAACATGTAAAATTTTATTTTCTTAAGCCCAAGAAAGACTTTTGAACTCAGAGACAGTCCTGTCAGAATGAGATTTTTCAGCATATTCTGGGATGCTGCCTGTGATTGCCACATTCTCCACTGTGCAGAAATTTTGGAGCTGCAGTGAATGAACACTCATTAGATATGCTCTTGTTGGCTCATTTCCCTTCTCCTTTCTTTTTTCTTCCTCATGAATTGAAGTGAATGCTGAATTTTTCAGCACAGTTCCAGGTTTTTTTTTTAGAGTGGTCTGAATATTGCTTCAGCATAATGATAATGTAGGCTTAACAACAGAAGCCCACTGTGTTAGTGGCTTTCTTCTTTTCTTGAGCAAGGGAATAAGTTCATTAAAATATCTCAGTCTGTTTGTGATCCGATAATGTCACCAAGCATCTGGCAAAGGCTTTGGTGGAATCTCAGGTCAGGAGGACAAATAGTGATACACTGATATACTAAATAACAATAATGCAGTATGTTACACTGGAGGAAACCAGGCTCTTAGCAGAGTATCAGCAAGAGGCCCTTGGACAGCAGTGAAATACGAGATACAGACAGAAATGTCACCAGTATCCTCTGCTTTGTTGTGGTTTTCATATTTCCAGGCTTGCTTTTTTTTTTGCTTTTTTTTTTTTTCTTTCCCATCCTTTGCTTTTTTTTTACAAGCTTTCATCAAGGATAACCACATCTATTACAGTCTCCCTTGTTTGTTAGAACCCAGCATTAAAATTGCAAATTATTTCCCAAAATCTACTGCTTGTCTTCAGTGGGAGGGACGCTCAGTGTCACATCTTTTGGCCTCTGATCAGAAGGTGGGGTCTGGGTCTCACAATTCCCATTATATTAATTGTCCCACCCTATGTTTAGTGAATTTTCACGTGACTTTATTTCAATTTTTTGGTGAAGTGTGGGACATTTGTCATCAAATGTCTGGACTGGTTATACTGCCAGGAAAGGAATAAACAACTTCTTGTAAAAAATTTAATTGCTGATTGTGGTTTCTGACATAATTTCTGTCTGCTTCTCAAGACCTTCAGTCTGCCTTAGGGCACAGGAAGCTACAGTCTTTGCAAAAAAGTTATAGGGCGGTGTTATGGCCTTGCATTTATTTATGCATTTGGCCATTGCATGTGTTCACATGACTTTCTGAAGCCCCTGCGAGTTCTTAAATTTGGTAAAATTTCACGCTGAGCCTCATTCATGTCTACAGTAGACATAATGGTCTCAGATCTTACTGTTGAATATGGGAATCCTAGTAATTAATTAACCAGAACTGAGATTATTGGTTGTCTCACATGATAGAAGTCCTGCTGTTTCTGTCTGTAATGCTACCAGCTGTTGAGAAAGTGCTGGCCAAGAAAAAAATATTAAAATTTTATCCTAATGAAACCTTTCAACAGCTGACCTCTACTGTATATGAAAACTTTGTGGAGGATGTTTGCTTTTCTATTCCTTCACAGTGAACTCATTGGTGACAGAAGCCTTGACTTGAGCAGCCGACTATTTATTTGCATTGTGGCTGTTGAGAAACTGCAGAAACTGGAAGACCAGATAATGATTTTGTCAACTTTTTTTCAAGAAGAATGCTACGGCGAAGCAGTATGTTTGCTCTTAATTCTGTGGAAAGGTTTTATTTCAGATAAACAGCATGAAAAAGAAAAATGTTTCAAGCGAAAACCAGCCCTCTTCCACTTGATCCAAGTTATTGGAAGATTATGGTGAGCCAGAAAACAGAGCTTCAGAATTCCGTCCTTCTCCCATGAGTGATCTTGGCTAGCTCTGAGGGTGTAAAACTATTATTTCCCACAAAATCAGTAGCAGAACAGTTTCTTGCAAGGGCTAGTGCTTGGGTGTGTATACAGTGAGCATACTTGCAGTGAAGTTCAGCCTAAATATGGAAGGCAGCTTCTCTTGACAGTTACATTGTTCTCCTCTCTGCCAATTTTAATCTTTTATTAGGCTGTAGCCAGAATCACCTACCTCGCAGCCCTTGTCTTGCTGGTTGCTTGTGGAAAAATTAATTTCTGTCAGATGGTGTGACTGCGTGTGCTTTAGTGTTCCTACAGCGTGCCTTTATTGTCACTTAGCACTAACACATTTGTTTAAAGGAAATAAAATGAAACCCAAGGTCACTACTACATTAAAAACACCGTGTCTCAAATAAATGTGGAATTTATTTTTGTTTTTAAAAATAGTGGTGGAGTTTTTTGCCATGAGTGCCTTTTCCTTTCATTCCAGCCCTTTCTGCATGTGTTTCTCAGAGCCGTGAGATAGATGCCCCAGTAACTGTGGCCTGTCCCAGATCACTGTGTCTAGGAGATGTGGCAGTCTCTACGCTTTGGAGGCTTTTCCAGCCTCCAAATCCCATAGCTCAATGGGACAGCCATTGCCCTAGAGCACAGTGAACCTCAGGGGTTTGGATATTTCAGACTCCAGATGAAATCCTCCATGTGTTTGTTTCCTTGTGCCAGAAACCAGCCCTGGCAGGGAAGGAGGCAAGACAAGGTGGGGAGCAGCCCCAGAGGTAGCTTTGAATTTGCTGTCTCCCTGTGACTTTCCCAGACAGCATGTTCTCCCACGGCCCCATTCTCTCTCCTTCCCAGGGCTGGGGCTGATTTCCCAGGATGTGAATCTCCCTCACTTCCAGCAGCCCTCATCTCTCCCCTGTTCTCTAGCCAGCAGGGGACTGGCAGAGCCTGTCCCCCCTCTGGCCAGCGCTGGCAGCCCAGGGGGGCCGATGCTGAGGCTGACGCTGTGTGCACAGCCCCAGGTTAAACCTCCCCCTGGCCCTTCCCCATCACGCTGCTGAGGTTGGCTGCCCGGGCAAAGTCTCCCCACTCCCATTGCTAACACCCATACAACTCGTAAACAAACTGCTGATGGGAATCCCGCGATTCTTGCACCTCCAAAATTCCCGAGGGGTCTCTATGGGGACGGGGAGCCCTGGCTCCTGCTGTTGGGGCTGTGTTCGCTGCCGGGCCGTGCCCCGGCTGTAGGGACAGGCTGCCCCCGGAGCCCGGGGTGCCTCCCCCGGGAGAGGCTTTGGCGGCGCGGGGTGGCGTGGCCGTGCCGGCGAGGTTGTCGCCGTGTGTCGCCCTGGGGTGCGCTGCCCCTGCGCTGGCTGCGCTGTTGCCGTGGAGATTGCGTGCGCTGTTGCCAGGCAGCTGAAGCATCCTCGCCTGCACACTGCAATGCCACGAAATGCTCAACTTTCCTCATTGCTGTCTCCCTTCTGTGATCTCGCAGATATGACTCCTTTGGCTCTTAGCCCGCTTCGTTCAGTCGCGTTGCTGCGATCGCTTTGGTGTTAACCCCCGTCAACCCTCAAAAGCCCGCGTGGCACTGCAAATAGGGTTTATGGCAATGAGTTCAGGGCTGAAGGAGTTAAAGTGGTTTGGGGATAGGCTACAGAGGAAATGATTTCTAGCAGATAAACTACTTTAAATGTTCTGGCATTCATGGAAGGGGAGGTTTGTGGATGCAGTCTTTTGTTCCATCACTGATGGTTTAGATGAATAAAAACAGACTAAAATATCACTACAAGGTAAGAAAATCAGCTTGAACGGGCCTGATTAATCTCTTTGGTTACAATATATATTTAGTTTTTTACCGTCCTCTGCTTGCGCTTGCTGATTTTGATGTAGCATGTGAATGATAATGTAGCTGTGAAGCCTGTCGCGTACCATATTTGACTTATTTGGCTTGAATAATAAAGATATCAGCCTGTATTCTTGGAGTATACTGCATTAATCAGACTTGCAGGAATGATCACATGGTACTCTATCGCCTTTTCCTGTTAGCTGCTGCTTGTCAGCAGCTGGCTGAGCTGTAGGCTGCAGGCCAGTATCTGCATACCCTTTCTCCTCAGAATATTCCAAATATACTGTCTCGTCATTATGCATTTTGCTGCAGTTTGACAAACTAAATGGTCCTCTGCACGTTAAGAAGATTATTTTAAATTTCAGAGCATTTGTGTAGTTGCTAGGCCATGTATGCATTTGAAGAATTCAGGTAGGCTCTCTGTTTTATACATCAGTGTGCTTGGTTTTTGTTCTCACAAGGTTTTTGCTGTGTAATGTCAGTCAGCTCTACAGTTAGTTCTTCGATGTGCAGGTATTCATTGCAGGTATTTATTGCGTTTTAGAATCTCTACCCTGTGCATGGGGAGAAGTGCTTGGAGGGTTCGTTGCAGGTAACGGTAGCTTAACTGCATGATGAAGTGCAAAGCTGGGTAATTGATTATATCTTGCACAAATTTCATAGCCATGCAGCCAGAAACAGCGGGTACAGGGTAGTTATAAATATAAACCAGAAACTGTTCTCTTTAAAAGGGTCTTTGCTATTTTTAGTTCTGGAGAATCTGACAGATGCTCCTTCAAGATAAAATACTGATGGTGATAGAGAAGAGAAAATTGATGCTTGGATTGTACACAGGATTATATTTTATGCTGCTGCAGATTATACATGTCTTTTTCTTAACCTTGTAGCTGCAGAATTCCTTATGAATTGCATTTAAAATAAGAATGTTGTTAAGTTTGTTGGGGTTGGATTGTACTTTGCAAACATTTGAACAACTGTGATTGTTAGAATATAAAATTAGCACTTTTTATTTGATATTGGTTCTGCTCATTATTGCTTCTGCCCCCTCTCCTCCTCCATTCCCACCCCCAGTATAACTCCATCCTTATGCAAGTATTAAGGTCTATTAAAACCCCAGCAGATATTTGAAGACCTGAAACTGAATTTCTACCCTCATTAACAGACAATTATTTTCCTATGCAGTCTGGAACTTGAAAAAATTCTGGTCAGTAGTTGTGGGGTAGGGAATGTCTCACTGTTTGCAACAATTTTTTTTTTTCTTAATGTGTTCAGTTCTTATAACTTGTGTTATAAAATTTTCCAGATAAAATGGTGCCAATGTTGAAACAGCACTAGGCATCACCTTATGATATGTTTGTCTGTGTAACATTATTATAATGTATCTTAAAAATACCTTTCTTTTTGATTCAAAAAAATGGATTGTTTGACCAAGTGTGTAACTAGAGAAGGTGATGGGTTCTCTTGCTTACACAATGAGCAATTTGTTCTTTATCAAATACCTTAAAATTAAACTTTCCACCCTCAGATGAGATATTTGTTGCATTATTTCTGCCTTTTGTTAGGCAAATAGATTGGCAATTTCTGTTATTTTGTGACTGAACTCCTCAGTTCTCTGTGTGAATGGTGGCAAAAGCAGGTGCAGGACACCCCCTCTCCCCAAAATGTTCTGATTCCCACTGCAAGGGCTGAGGAGATCCAGGCTGACTGTGTATTTTTCTCCTGTTGTGAAATGCAGCATGAATGCTGTCTGAGGGGAAAGATCTTACTGGAAGACTAGATAATGCTGTGTAACTGCCGTTGTCAGGGCTGTCAGGAGATGCTTGGAATTTTGACATTGCTGATTGTTGGCAGTAAATTAAGGTGCAAATGGGCCCCAAACTTACTGTGCTACTTACTGTGCCCATGGAGTTGTTTGTATTTCTGTCAGTTAGTTGGGTCTTATTCTTAATTGGGTGAAATTCTCAATAAATCTACAATGAGGGGGGAAAAAAGGATGTTTTCAAAATTCTTCTTTAAAAGCCTTAGCTGGCTTTCAGTGGCTTTCCTAGACATCTTGGGCCAGAAAGACACCTAATTTTATGGCAGGAATGGTCAAATGCTGATTACACACCCATTAGACTTATTAAATTACATGTCATCCTCTCTTAGACTTGATTTGAAAATAGTATTAACATTTGATGTGCAGACTGCTAGACATTTTCTTTTAAATTTTCTGCGCTGGTAGGGCTGGCGTTTCTGTCTAGTAGCATTTAAATGTGTGTTTTCTTGAGGTTGCATCTGCATGTTGATGGTTTTGGTGGTTTTTCTATGGTATTATTATTCTCATCCCTCTGGCTATTTTAGATTTTGATGGCATTTTGATTGCAAGATAAAGACTAAAAAGATGTCTAGCTGAGCAGTGGGGTGGAAGCCTCCCTGCCATGGGCTCCTGGAAGCCAAGTGGCTGTACCATGAGAGGGCACTCTTCTCTGGCCCTAAGGCTCCAGGGTTGCCCCGCTCTCTTTTAAAGGCTCCTGTCTTCCATGTACGCTGAGCACAGGCTTGCACTCATCTCTCACCTTGACTTTAGCCTGAAGTGGATGCTCGTGTGTGTGTGTCGCAGCAGCAGCAGCAGCGCTGTTTCCATCCTCCAGTGCACCCCAGGCCTTGAGGACCCAAGTGTCCCCAGAAGTGGGGAGCCCAGTGGTACCTGCTCCTGCAGACCCAACCATGACATCTCTGTATGTTACTCTGCTTTTGTTTTCTGTCTCCATACTGGGCCTTTAAGACCTGCAGGACTCCCCAGATGGGCGCTGCGGGCTGTGGCATCCTGAGCCTATGCCGAGAGGCATCCCTGCAATCAGGCCACTCAAGTTCACCCCCTGGTTTCATTCTGATGCAGCCATCTTCACTTCCCTGGTGAAATGGTGCCAGGTTATTTTTGTAAAGTGTTAAGCAGCTGCTGGACCTCTCTGAACAATTGTCTCACTTAAGGATTGTGACTCTGGTGTACTGTTTGTGAAAAATTTATTTGTAAAGCCCTTTGGGATGATATCTTTCCTGTGTGGTTACTGGCTGGATGAAGAGAGACTTAAGCCTCTGAAAAAATAGGGAGTAAATCCATAGAATAATCTCACAGCTTCTTGTATCAGCCAAGCTTGGTTTATCTTCCTCTTGGAAAGAACCTAATATCCCCTGAAAAACTTTGCTTTTAAAGCAGGGGTTAATGGAGCTAAGCCCCTTCTCAGTCCATATGGCTTTCTGGTTTCTGTGTGCTATGGGTTGGGCTCATTTTATTGCTGATTCCTGCACTGTCTTCATAAAACCCCAAAGATCACATGCATTTGGGTTATAATCGGAGACAGGATTGTTCATAAGCTGTGTTTTTATGATCTGCTGCTGACCACACTGCTGTAAGGTGACTTTGCACGTGAAGCCATCAGGAGGATGGTGCACTTAGCCACGAGCTGTACTCCTCATTTGCTATCTTCCGCCCAGATTTAGCTCTCTAGTGGCAGAAAACAAATGCATTTTCTTTTCTTTTGTTGCTATGCCTTTATCTTTCTGGGATATTACTTGGTATGCTTTGCAGTGAGCTGGTGTCTGTCTATTTCTGCTACACCGCCCACCACAGCATCGCAGTATTTTTAACTACATCTTCTATTCCCTCATCCAACGAGCAAAACTGAGAAGGCTTCAGGAAGGAAGATGAGTCTCTCAAAGCGAGCTGGCTCTGAGCAGAGGAACTGAAACCCACCGATGAATAGAAAGCAAAGCTCAGAATGAACGTAGAGCTTTTGGGTGCCATGGTGCATGGAGAGCCTCTCACCTGCTGATCCCCAAAGCAGCAGCAGCATTAGAAGATGCCCTCTGGGAGCAGGTGATCCCCTGTGTCTTTGGGCAGATGAAGGCAGTGAGTTTATTATACCTATAAGCATTTCATGGCTGAGTTTAGCTTCACAGTTAGATCAGCACACAGGAATTCTGATGTTTAAGTTGCTTTTGCTGCTGCCAAGCAAAAAAACCCCAAACCTGAATATACTAAATTAGTGAAGAATTTTGGTTTTAACATGCAGAAACGAATTCTGGTGTCAGATGCCCACCAAATACCTGCTCTGACTTTGAGTGCAGCATTCTCCTCTATCTGGTGACCAACGAAAGGACACAAGAAATGGAATGAAGCTTAATCAGGGGAAGCTTACATTGGACTTCAGGAAAACATTCTTCGCTGAGAGGGTGGTGGGTCACTGGAACTGTTCTCCAGGGAAGTGGTCACAGCACCAAACCTGTCAGACTTCAAGGGGTGCCTGCACAATGCTCTTATTCATATGGTTTAATTTTTGGTAATCCTGTGAGGAGCAAGAAATTGGACTTGGTGATACTTATCGTTCCCTTCTAACATGAGATATTCTATGACTCTGTAATTTCACTGCTGACAGTTTAGGTATCTCCAGGGTACCTGGCATGTTTATTAAAGAATCATATAAAGGACGAGCATGATCATTTGGTAAAGATGGATATTCCAGTAAAAGGCACGTGACTTTTCCTTTCCCCTTCCCCAACAAACAGTAAGATGATTTATCAAAGGGACAAAAAGTTGATGCTATGAAGTGATGCCTGTCTCCAGTAGCTTTTCCTCCTGGAAACTTCTAAGAAGGAGGCCTTTTAAGTAACCCCAATTTTCAGAAGTGACATTGCAGTTTGAATAGCCAAGCAACTTTAGGAAGTTGTAGGTGAGGTGACAGCCAGCATGGCTTCATTAAGGGTGAATTGTCCCTGACAAATATAGAAGCTTTCTGCAGTGAGCTTACAGTGTTGGTGGATAAGGGAAGAGTGATTGTCATCATCTGCCTGGATTTGTGCCAGATGTTTGACACTGTCCTGCACAACACCCTCAGACTCTAAACTGGAGAGGAATGGATTTGACAGAAGGACAACTTGAGGGATGAGAAATTGGCTGGATGGTTACACCCAAAGAGCTGCGATCAACAGCTTGATGTGAGAGTGGACACCAGTGCTGAGTGATGCGTGGCACTCTCAGAGGTCAGTGTAGGATTTGGCACTGTTCACATATTTGTTGGCAATACAGACTGTGGGATTGAGCACACCCTCAACAGGTTTGACAATGACACCGAGCTCTGTGGTGTAGTCAGGAGGGAAGGGACCTTGGCAGGCTTGAGCTGTGGGTCCAAGTGAACCTCATGAAGGTCAACAAGGCCAAATGCAAGGTCCTGTACCTGGTTCGGGGCAATCCCAAGAATGTGGAAGGTGTCCATGGCAGAGAAGTTGGAACTAGATGTTCTTTCATGTCCCTTCCAACTGAAACCATTCTATGACTCTGTGAAAATAGAAAAGGATCCCTGTTTCTTGCTGCAAGAAATATGATCATATTGATGAGTAAGAAGCATCAGGAGAGTTACCAAATGACTATTTCAAGTTGCTACAAAAGTATAGCTTCTCTGTAGAGGTGTAATGGGATTGCAGCACGATGGAGAAGTGGAACAAATTGTTGTTCCAAGTTGGTGACTCTGACCTTCCAGGTTAGATGGAGCAGCTAGTGGAAAACACATCAAATGGTGTAGTTAATCTTTTCTGACAAGAGGGGAAAAAATTGAGGAGTAATTGTTTCTGAGTTCAAAAGGTGTTAAAATGAAAGGGAGAAATCAGATTTTAAAAAGAGAAAATTCAAGGATGGTATCTTGGCAGACCATAATTAGTTGCAGGGTCTTCTGACCTGCATAGCTGAACTCTCCAATTGTATATCATGTTCAAAATATCCTGTAGGTGCTTAATAAATAATGACAAATATGCAAAGTTGGAAGCTGCAGGCTGGCCAAGTCTCTGCTTGCTCAATGCTTTCTCTGCAATGGAGTCTCCACTGGTGAACCAGCTGCTTATGTTCGTCCCTTTTGTCCTTACATGGATATACACCCATTCACAGAATCATGGAATGGTTTGGGCTGGAAATACTATTCAAAACAACATCCAGCCTTTCCTTGAACACTTCCAGGCATGGGGCATCAGCTTCTCTGGGCAGCTGATGCCAGTGTGTCACCACCCTCACAGTGAAGAATCTTTTCCTGCTTCCCTTCCCCCTTGTCCTATCACTCCATGCCATTGTAAAAAGCCCATCTCCATGTTCCTTGTAGCCCCTTTAGGTACTGGAAGGTGCTATAAGGTCTCCCCAGAGCCTTCTCTTCTCCAGGCTGAGCAACCCCAGTCCTCTCAGCCTGTCTGTGTAGGAGAGGTGCTCCAACTCTCAGATGATCCTCATGGCCTCCTCTGGACTGGCTCCAGCTGATGATGTCCTTCTTATGCTGGGAGCCTCAGAGCTGAACGTGGAACTTGATAAAAACACATTGTTGAGACAGAAGTGTTTGATTATCTGCAGGAATTGGCAACTCTAGTTGTTCAGTATGCAAATGTGAATATTCCATATGATGCATCTCGTCAGAGAAAATGGACACGGCTGGGGGGAAAATTATGATCCAAATAACATCTATAATACCCCATAATCCTACACCCTTCATTTTGTGACTGAGAGACTAATTTTTTATTTTTCCCGAAATCAAACTTGCACTAAATTTAAAAATTAGTAAAAGGAACTAGTTTGTTGGGGAGGGGGGGGTGTTGGTTTTTCTTTTTGGTTTTTTGGGTTTTTTATTGTGGGGTTCTTTTTTTCTGAAGGTGATTTCCTCAAATCTGCTCTTTGATATTGGAAATTGATTTTAGAACCTTGGATTTTGGACAGTTGTTATTTATCCACACAAGGCATACACCCTGAGGAAATGTTGCTTCCTTAAACAGCAGATTGAATCAAATGTTTTTGCTGACATATTTTTCCCTGTGACAACTGACATTGCAGTTGCCACATATTTCAGTGGTTTAGCACAGAGACATTTGAAGAGAAGGAGAGAAATGCTTCTAAGAAAGTAATGTGAGAATGCTGTTGCTGGAAATGAAGATAAGCACATACTATTCTCATAGTGGCTATGTTGAAATATTTCTGCTGAAGAGGAAAATAGATAGACACTATTTGTTAGAGGTGATGGAGTCAGGTTTGGCCAGATTTTAAGGGGGAAAATTCCGATGCTTGGGCATATAATCTTATCCCAAATATAAATATGAAATAATATTTATCCCAGTATATTGCCTGTATTGGAGGAGATCCACTGTCTATGTTAGGAGGTAATTTCCACAGTTAAATCAGTGTAAATTGTCTGTGGTGTGTGTATTTAGTGCCTAAAACAGGGGGCTGTCTGGGGAAGAGCATTCCCTTCCTTTGTCCTGTTG
This sequence comes from Regulus satrapa, assembly GCA_013396955.1. Lineage (NCBI taxonomy): Eukaryota > Metazoa > Chordata > Aves > Passeriformes > Regulidae > Regulus > Regulus satrapa. The sequence goes on from VWZN01016517.1 coordinate 423,000, forward strand.
AACTGTAAACCCTGCAGAGCACCAGTCTCACTGGTGCCAAAGGCTTGGTTCAGCTACCTGAGATCTGCAGTGTAATTCATTTCCAAACCCAAGGAATTTCCTCTCTGTTCTCTTTGCCTTCTAGGCATGATAACCTGTTTTTGCTTTGTTATCTTGTCTCTCTCATCTCCAAAACATGTTTATCCCTTTCTCCCTTTTTTTGACTCTCTCTCATCTCTGAAGTATGTTTAGCCTCCCCTCCTTTTTTTAACAAACCTTGTGGTAATATTTTCAAACAAGAAGTGTCTGCTGTTGTTTAATGAGGACCCAGACACACTTTTCAGAACTGAAGATAGTTATCAAGACACATGGAAATTGATGTCAATCTTTAAAATTAAAACAAACACGAGTACAGATGGTTTCTTCAAATAACAGAATTTATGATAATTTTTTAATCCACCTATGGGTATCCATTAGAGCAAGTCATTCTCAGTCCTGTGTTTTCTAAGCCTTAATATGAAGTCTATAAAGATTTGAAGCATTTGAGATGAACTTTCACAGAAAACAGCTGCTGCCCACTGCTTCCTACCTGCAGTGCCTGCTTCGTAGGGGTGGATGCTTGGTTTCAGTATCCTGGTGTCTCCCAGAGGTGCTCATTATCTCTGTCCCTGTCCATATTTTTCAGCTACAATACAGTGTGAATGTCCAAATTCCCTCATGCCTTTCCTTGTGCAACAAGGCCAAATGGATAAAATTGCTGGTCTTGTTATTTCTGCTATTCATCAAGTAGATACAGGATATGGGGACTTCTTCCTATGATCTGTTTCAATCCTTGTGGTGTAAAACCTCAGACTAACTTCCCATTAAATTTGTCCATGGGAGGAAAGGAGACAAAAGGGGGAAAAAAACAGACTGAAAACAAATAAAAGGAGAAATACACAGGTAAAAATTTAGGGAAAGAGATGACTGAAACTTATTTTTTTCAGACTGAAGGAGGGTTTTATATCAAAAAGCTCATTCTTTCTTCTGACTGTAAGAATTGTTATAATAAAAGAAGTCTTTCTGCCAGCTTTGCCTCCAATTATTTTATTTTTTTTTTGCTTCATGAGACAGCACTTTTTGATCACATTTCATATAGTTAATGCTCTTCTGCCCAGCCATCACGGCTTAGCTGCTGTTTGGCAAAGGGCTGTTTTTTATAAAGTGACATTAAAATGGAAGTAACAGATAAGACTCTTTGTGACATGCATTGAAAATTATTTGAGATCAAAGTCACATTCGGTTTTTAATTGGGGAATGGAAATCTAAGAACCATATTTCAAAAATGAAGAAAATTTCATTTTACACAGATCAGATTTTCACAAGAGCATGTATGGGCTCTGATTATTCCAGGGAGGAGGACCAGCTGGATGCTATTTATGCAGAAAATTGGCCTTTGTCTTTAAAGGCTCACATAGATGTGGGGTATTTGAATTATTTGAAAGTTTCTGTTTGTTTTTCAGTGATGAAGAGTGTGGAAAATGTGATTATAAGCTTGTCTGTGTGTGTTGCAAAATGGGGGGAACAGGCATTTTGGCCCTAACACAGTGCTGTATGGTGCAGCTGGACAGGTTCTGTTATGGTACTGGGACAATTTTGCTGGAAGAGAAACAACAAAGAATTTAGGAATCCTAAGTATTAGTATTATAAAGGATGGGGGAAAACCCACCACCACTTTTGGAAAAGGATCAATCTCAAAGCTTAAGGATGACACATCAAAGACTGTACTGGCTTGTTAGGCAAGATTATTACTACTAATAAGAGGTAATGCACTCACATCAGTAGCTCCTCTATGGTAATTTTTAAGTACTCCATATTACCAATGGTATTTTCAAAGCTCACTCAGGCAGCACAAGCTCATTAAACAAAGAAAGGCATTTATTTAAACTATTTATAAAGTTCAGTGTGAAAAGGAGAAGAAAGAAAATGTGTTATTAAAGAAGAAGGTGAAAATGAAGTACCCACAGGGTGCAGCCCATGTAAGGGATCTCAGTAATTTGACATGAAAACTATGTCTGATTTACTGTGGAAAATCCTGACACCGCTGACCAAGATGTAACAATATCCTAGTTTTGAAGGTCGAAATAAGAGAAAAATCAATCCTGAAATACAATGTGATTTCCTAGCATCGAGACTTAGGAAGTGGAGCGGTTTGTTCAGGGGGGGACACAGTGCACTTGGCATCACCTCCGCTCCGACTGCAGTTCTGCTCCTTTCACATACAATTTTCTCTTCCCAGAAAAGGTCACATCTGTGCCTGCAAGTGCACAAGCATTGGGTATGGGTGTGAGCTTAGCCCCTGCAGCTTCCCACGTTCTTTCTGAGCTCCAGCCACACTTGTGTGCTCCGGGTCTTCATCAGGATAACCTTGACTGCCAAATACTGGGGATTTCAGCTGCCTGCTCTTGTGTGTGGGGGTGAGGGGAAAGCAAGGGGTCAGACACCGATTTGTTTTCCTTGTAGATGCAGAATTTGGCTCTTAAGGTCTGGAATGTGTTTTCCTTTGCTTTTCTGGTTTATTTTATCTGAAGTATCCGAGGTTGGTCTGTCTGGCCTGGCAATGCCGAGGATGAGAGCCTCAGCTCTGCCCTGGTGTCACACACAGGGATTGACACTTTTGGGGTCCCACCAAAATCTGAGAGCCTGCTACCATCTTACTTCTTGGGGCTTTACCCCATCTTCCCCATTGTGTGTTGTGAGCCAAATGCAGCACTCAGCTAGCCATGCTTCACCACATTAAATTTTCTGGTGCTTTCTCAGAATTTCTGAGGTTTTAAAATCTTTATAGTCAGATTACATGCTTGTAAATTACACGTGTTTAAATGAAAACAACTAATCTATAAACTCTGTTGCATCTTTTAGTTGTTTCTCTATACTCCAAAAGTATGATGCCAAGCCCTCCGGTGGGTTACATGAATAGGAAGTTGAATTTTAAGAATGCATTTTGAGATATATATCCTGATTTATATTGAATCCATCTGGGAGAGGAGCTGTTGAAAGAATCCTCTGCAAGGGAAGCAAAACCATGCCATCGTGTTGCTACCTAGGAAAAATGCACCATACTGCAGATTTGCACTTGTGGTTTAAGGTGATGACGGGCAGAAAGCATATTTCCAGAGCTTTCTTTGTGAGCATATTACTTAAACCCAGATTCCTTCAGATGTTCAGTGATGGAAGCATTAAGAAAAAGAGTCAGAAAACCTGACTAAGACTGCTCACTGAAACCTTTATTAAACTTTAAAGAAGGCAATGAAGCAAAGATTTGATGTAGCTGGGTGTGGAAAATAGCTGTGGAGACAGGTGTTGCTTGTCAGTTTGAGTTTTACTTCGATGTTCAAGCAAGCTGAGGCAAGCAAGGACAGTGCAAGTGCACTGAGTTAGCTGGGATTGCACCTCTCAATCCCCAGAAGTGTGTCACTGAAAGGCATCCATCCAGGAACTTGGGCTGGAGGAGTATTCTGGGTTTCCTTAGTTGGTGTCCAGCGTGCAGACTCTAGTCTGAAGTGCAAAATCACTGTAAGTTCAAGGAGGGGTCAAATCTGACAGTGGAAGTTGTGCCACAGAGCTGAGGATTTGTCTTTAATGTTGGGATTTATGCTGCCAGACATGGTACTGTGTGCCCATGGACATGGAGGATTGTCCCCAAACCAGTTGTTAAGGGCAGAGAAATTGAGGTACAGAGTGTCCTAAATCCTGGGAGTGGCACTGCTGAGTGAGATCCAAACCCTGCTCGGCTTGCTATGTGTCTCCTTTGTCCAAGGATGCCTTTGCTATAAAGCATGACTGTATGTGTGTATATGTACATAAACATATTTAGATGTGTTTGTGTGTGCGTTTCTACTTTGTTCCATAAATGAAAGTTTGTGTTATGTGAGCACTTCCCTTGAACTTTCCCTGCTGGGATTGTGAGAATGGAGGATGGAGACAATGACACTTTGTTTTGATTTCTAGCCCAAGTTACTGTGGACAATGATTCAAGTGTGGCTTCTAGACAGGACTTATTTATATCTGTCCATTAGATTTGGGAAAAGGCTGCATGTTTATTTACACTGCTGCAATTCAAATCTACTTTACTGGTACACTTAATGACAAAATGTGTGGGCTTATATATATATGGAGAGATCTATTTTTATAGAGACATATTTAGGCAGAAAGCAAATAATTTCTTTTTTCATTAGTACATGATTTTAACAAGCAACAGGAGAAAGGAATTTGGTGATAAAACCGTAAAGTATCAGATCAGAAGATACAAATCCCAGAGAAATAGGCATGGGAATATGACTGAGAAGTACTGTTTAAAGAAAAGCACATGAAAATTAATATCGGCTGTTTTAAAGGTAAATATCAGAAAAATGCTGTCTTTGTAATGGTAATCATAGTAGTGTTCATATAATAGTTAATAGTATCACTGTTTTGATGAGGAGCACAGAAATCCCAGAACGCTTTAAAGATGTTCAACAGGTAACTCGGCTTTCTGGCAGAGTTGTTAAAATTATCTCTTCTTAGCTGTTAGTAGGAAAAGTGAGGTTAAATAAAATGCCAAAAGTCAGATTCCAGGTTAGATGTAGTACTGGGAATAGAGAACAAGCTCAGACTCTTTCAACCCATAAGCTTAATTCAAATGTTTGAAATGGAAAGACTTTTCCATGTTGGGAATTCACATTTGAGTTCACTCTTCAGAAAGCTGGTTGTCTTCTACTTTTGTCTTTTTTTCTGCAGTGGAAATTAGTCCCACTTTCAGCCATGAGAGGATTAGTAGTGCTGTGGATGCAGTTGTGCAGATGTCTGGGATGAGCTTCATTTCTCCTAACTCTGAATATCTACATCCGTCCTGGTCCCTGTAGGCTCCTTGTGTAATCAATGGAGAGAAAAAACTGCTGCTAACGTGATTCATCTGACCTGTTTTAGCCACCTACTTTAGGAGTAGATGAAGCATGCTCTAGAAACACTTCTATTTCTTCTGATTTTAAGGGAGTCCAGTTGAAGAACTGACACTTAGAGGTTCTCTGGATTGGACAAGGTGAAGCAGAACTCAGAAGAGTATAAGCGGCTCTAATATTTTGTCTTACTCAAACTGTGGCTTACAGTAGTTTATCATTTTTGTACTGGGGTTTTGCATTTGTCACTTTTCATTTTATCTTCTTTAATTCAGCTCTTGGCCTGTGTTTTAATGTCCATTAGATTTAACTACAGTTTTAGAGTACAAGCATGGGGATGACCCAGGTGCTGTCTCATTGACTGGGGTGAGACCACAGCTTTGAATTCAGTTTACTGCTTGGATGCATCTCTTTGTTGCGGGAAATGGAGTAAATAAACTCCCTTGTAAAACACAATGTTAGTCAAGACAGGACTTGACTTCTGATTGGGGTGCAAGTGCCTCTTCCAACAAGATCACCTACTACCCTCTTATGGGGAGCATTTTAGGGGTTCTGTTCATTGTTATCCTGATTCTTACCACATCCCTGGGGATGTCCTTTTGCTTGCAGTTTACTTTAGACTTTCCTTGAAGTATGTTTGGAATGCAGTGATGCTTACACAGCCATCTGAAGACCACTTCTACAGGGGTGCCCAAAGCACCACTGCATCTGTATGCTTAGGTTAATGTGCTCCTGTGTATCCATACAGGCAGTTTATAAAATCCCCCTCTCTGTGTTGAGTTGTATGATGTGCCTTGTGATTTTGTTGTGCTTTGGCTCCATTATGTGTGTGTAATAGCAGCCAAACCACTGAAATTCTGTGCTGTCATGGAGCTTTCCAAGGGAAAGATATATTTAAAAGTCCAAAGAGCTACCTGTTCCTAGATAGTAAAACCCATCCAGATGAGGAAAGCTGAGAAAAGCTTCTTTCATGTTATACCTGTCTGCCCTTTGGGATGTTGGAGAAGTTGGGGAGGGAATTGCAGGGGATTTCAAAAGGTTCCTGGTGTATTAAACACCTGAAACACAAAAGTGGGTATGTCAAAGTGCATCTGAGCTTCTCCTGGTCTGTGACTTACACTGACAATGTGTAACTTTTGTCATCTCGTTTGGGTGTTACTTTGGGTGTTTATGCTTTGAATCAATTAGTTAATGAAGCTGGGATAGCTGACATTTGCCTGAAACAACTTGTTCTTATTTAGTGCTTTGTTTTAAATGTCATCCTAGACCAGCCTGGTTTCACTGGTGCGGTAGTTTGCAAACACTAAAAGGAAATTTCCTTCAAGAAATAATCCCTGTGCTCCTGTTTACATGATCTTGTCAAAGTTTCAAACTGTTGTGCTTTTCGTAGAATAGCTGGAGATGTTCTCTGTGCAGAACTACTTTATTCCTGCACTGGATTAACCATTGAAATAACAAGGAATAAGGATGGTCCTTAAACATGGTTCATGCTTTCTGAAAACTTGAACAGATGTGGCCATTGTATCCAGTCTATATTTTAAATTCTTTGTCACAAGGATAACTGATAATTTTTGGTTTAAAAGCTGAGCTCTGGGACAAGAAATCCCATATCCCTTCTTACACCTTGCATCTCACTACTCTGAGAGATACTGCTGTGCACTGAAAAGTGCACATGAATGTCCTGAGCCAATAGTTATTCCAACCAAGGCTGTGTTGAACTAAAGGCTACAATTATCTACATGTCCAAGGAGCTGATCTCTTCTTCCCTGGTATTGCCAGCTGCAGAGTGACTGAACCTGTGTCTTTCCTGGGACATGCTTCCAAATGTCTTAGCAAATATTAGGCAGATGAATGTGTAAATAATGTTAAGTCTTCTTGTGCTAACATCTTTATCACAATTAGAAGGTGTCAGTTGCTGTCCCTTTAGTAAGAGAGACTTGAGATTTAGTTTTTTGTTTAATTTGGAAGTGAATTGATAATTCTCGCCAGTTGAGGCACATGAGACAATGAACTTCACAGTGAAATCTGACTGTAATAAAACACATAATTTGTTTCACTTAGTTTTAAAGAAGGCAGTTGTTTAAAGCAGCTGGTGAAGTACACAGATGTTCTGGTTGAGGGCAATCCAATATTGAAATGGCATAATGTGGCAACCAACTCGCATTTTAAAATGAATGGCTGACAAAAGAAATATTTAGTTAAGCACCCTACCCTTAATTATAGTGGCAGATATTTCTCATCTGGAAGCATGTGTTCAAAAGGTGCTGAACAACTGAGCCTTCTTTCTGGCAGAAAATGCTGTGTTGCAGTTCCTTAAGACAGAAAAGATGCATTCACTGACTTGCTGGACTCAATTCCACTCTGTGAGTTTGCTGCCTGAGTCTGCAAATGAAATGACAGTGGCTGTGCAAAGAGGCTTTATTCATCTACAGACATAAGTGTTGTGAAGTCATATAAGAAAAGAAAGCCGAAGGTAACATGCTGGTGTCAGGGTCCTGCTTCTCTACAGGGACCAGCAGAGTTGAATTTTTAAGCTGGGATGGAGACCAGCTGCCTCAGTGAGTTTCCTTCTGGAAATGGCTTTTGATCATAATATTTTGCTCATCTTCGTGAATGCCTGCCCAGTGAAGCATGGAAGTGTTGGGCTTTCTCTCCCTGCTGCAGAAGAGGAGGTCAGCTTATGCAATTTCCTTGCACTTCATTTCTTTGAATTTGCACAGCTGCCCTCCCGGGACTGCAAAGTCCCTGGCCGTAGGGCCTGCCAGTTTTGGAAGCTTCTAAATGTCAGGTCTAATCTCAGTTTTCGTTTGTAAAAATGCAAAGTTCCTTGACTTTTTGCTTGCAGAGAAAATGGAGCTATTCCCAGTCAGTCAAATCTTGGTGCCATTGTATTTCTGGGTATAAGGTGGGAGAGAGAATGAGATGTGACTATTTTATTTTCCTGCAATAAAATGAGGCATGGTGCCTTCAATTACACCGATTAAATCAGTTAAATAGTAACTTTCCTCATTATCACAAGGCCTCTGCTTTACACAGGCCTGTTCTCTAGTGCAGCCTAGCATCAGAAGATCTTCATAGCCCACCCTGGCCATGCACAGACCAGGGCAGTTCTGAACTGCCTGGCTCCCGAGGCAGGAGCTGCTCACAGAAGACATCCAAGAGTCTGAGGGGAGAGGGAGGACCAGAGCAGTTAAATGTATGGAAGTATGGTAAAACAAGAAATTGTGGGTATTTCCTCATTCCTTCTCCTGGCTGCCCAATTTGAAGCCATTACTGGAAGAAAGCTGGAGGAGTATAGCCTGGCACAGAAGGGAGGTAGGTAAGTGGTATCAAAAGTTTAGCCTATGACCGAAAGTACAAACCACTCTGCCCTCTTCCATAGCTTCCAAGACTTCCTCCCTTGGTGCAGATCATTTTATGTCCTTTCCTGAACCGCTCCAACTGCCAGTCCAACAGTTTTAGCCCCAGGGTTGGGGGCTAAATTTCTGCTGAACCTTCCCTGCCCATCAGCTGTCTATTCTTGACTTAAAGTGTTAGTCAGACCTTCTGCAGCTGTCAATGGGGCTGATAGTGGTTGCCTGTTTCATCAGTGGGCTGTTGTCTGATGCTCTCTGGCAGCAGTGGTGGTACAGAGACTGTGAAGCTCATCTGGTCAGAAAGTACTCAGCTAAGCTGAACTTCGTGCCTGCGTTGGCATGATCCCAGTTTATTCCATTATTATAATTATCCCATGATAATTTTGACTGAGTTGTACACACAGAACTTGAGGTCACACTTCTTGTTTGCAGGAGAGGCACAGTGTTTGTCCTTCTGCCATCCTTGTAAGTAAAACAATTTGTCTTTCCTGTACCAATGTTCATCATCCAGTGTTGTTCTGATTAACTGCTTACATTTTCTAGAATCCATCATCACAGGGACCCCCCTGTGTCTCACAGTGTTGCAACCCTGCTGCCTGCTTGCATGGTCTTGGAGGCACTGATAAGAAAATCCTTGTTCCAGCAGTGTTGTGTCTTTCCTGCCTTTCGAGGACATGAGGCATGTATGGCATGTAGGAGCTCTTCTCTGAGCTGGAAGGATGAAGACAGAAAATACGGAGCTCAGCAAATTCACCATTTCAGTGCAGAACACTGTCAGATATATTCTTATTCCTGCCACTGTTATAGAAACCCAGAGTTAGGATGGGGCTTCAGAAAGAAGGAGGTGGGATGTGGTAGATGGATTGCGAGCCGGGCCTGGGTTTCTTCCTAGGCTTGTGCTAACACTGGGGTTTCTTGGGCAAAAAGATTCACTGACTAAAAAATGGGGCCAGGTAGACTCCTGGAGTATAAACCTACTAAGGTTGCAATACTCTTCTGGAGTATTGCAGAAGCTGTTGGAGACAGCTTCTACTCAGGTGTTTTTTTTTTTTGAATGACCCGTCCCAGACAAAGTTACATCTGTATTTCCATGTCACACAGTTTTAAAATCTGAGGTGAGGTGAGGATATATAGGCTTTAGCACATTTGTTCAGACTTAACTCCCTTTTCAGGAAAATATTTAGAAGTACCTTCTCCACATAAGAGGTTTTCTATTGCTAGACATCCTGAAAATGACCGTGCTACCTCAGGGCAAATGCAGTATCTTCTTATTGCTCATAGCATGGTTACTTTAAGTCTTCTGCCTTTATTGAGAAAATTATCATCCTTGCTGAGGATCCCTTGTTGAGGATCCCTCCATTAGTCTATCAGGGAGGCGGTTAGTAGAGACGTAGATGAGTCATGTGAAGCCTTGTGTCTCTTAGTGCATGTTTGCAAACCTAATTTTAGTCAGTCTACTCCATTCCACTCTGCCAAAATTAGATAACATTGTTGCAGCTATGCAAGTATTTAAATCAAAAAAATTCTCCTGATAAATATAATTAGGAAAAGCAGTTCTCTTTAGCTGCATTTAGCTGTATTTAGTCATGGATCACAAATACATAATCTTTTTTTTTTTTCCCTTTTTTTTCTACAAGGTACCTAAATTTTGGTTTCTAAGACTGCTCACAGACCACTGGCTTCAGCAGGCTTTGTATCACATCCTTAACTGTGCACACATCCAAATGTGTGCCTGAAATTTCCTGTGCATCTTCCTGCTTAAAATTGATTGTTACCACTACAGAGTTCTGCCTGCAAATGCACTCATGAGGCACAGCAGCAGTTTAGATAAATATTTCCTGACTTGCCAGGAAATTGTCCTGTTTACTGTTAATTTTTAAGATTTCACACTGCATCCATTAGATTTGATTAGAGCACCTCTTACCAGTGAATCTCACCCTTTGGCCTTGGGAAGTAGGGGATCTGGCAGATAAGAGTTTTTATGGTCACAAACTGAAGTCGGCATGGATTGGGACAGGAACAGAACCTGATACAAAATATCAACAAAACACATCTGAAAAGGAAGAAAGAAACTGATAGCATTTGCAAATTGACTCTTAAATGCTATATCTGATGCCATTGCAACAGGCTTTTAGCAGCATTTGTTGCTTCTGATTAGATTTGTTAGATGTACTAGATGACAACAGTCTATTTAAACATCCATTCATACTCTTGCTCTAGTGTGTTTTAGAGTCCTGTGGGTGTTGTTTTTGGAATTGTGGGACACACAAGAAGCCTCTCTTCTTTCTTCCTGGAAACTTTATACTGATTTGCCAGTCAGGGAACTTTGCTCCTGGGTTCTCTTTGGCTTTTTGTCTGAAGAGAGCCAGACGTGGAATCTCTGGACTTGTGTTTCTCTCCAAATGCTTATGATGGAGGAATGAGCTTAAGTCACAAAATCTTCTTTGCAAGATGAGATTTCTTGCTCCTTCCCTTTCCTCCTAAATGCATGATCTGTCTGCCAGTGGGGCTTATCTCAGAGAGAGGTGTGCTGCCTGCCTGTGGAAGAGGAGTTTACTCCAAACTGAAGCAAGTGAATGAGTGGTTAAAGAGAACAACAAAGGCTGGCCTGTCCCCTTGTGTGCAGCCTGCATGGGGAACAAGTGACTCATGCTCTGGACAGCCTGTTACAGGCTTCTCACAGCCTGGGATCCCACAGTTGCAGCTGATGTGTGACCAGTCATCCAGCATGGCTGGAGTGCGGGGCCATGGAGCAGGAAAAATGCTGGGATGTGGTCCAGAAGGAGACTACTGCACTGGAAAATGTCCTAAAAATGTATCATTTAGCAATATCTTAATACCAAAGAGCATCATCTTATCTCACAGTCAGGAGTGAATGTGGGATCTTATCCTCTGGAATAAAAAGGGGCTGGGAAGGGGAGATTGACATATCTCCACCTTTACCTTATTGATCCTTCAGACTTCTCTTATCCTGTGGGTTTTTCGTTTTCCTTCTGCTGCCAGTGTCCTGCTATGTGTGAGGGAGGGCAGAGCCCTTGCTTCCAGTGCACCTGTTTTCTGGGTAAACAGATTCACTGCTGCTGACAGCAGTCCACAAGCTCCTCGGTCTGCTGAAGTTCCATTTGAATAAACAAAGCATATTTTCAGTTGTATGCAATGCTTGGCCACGGTAGCAGAGAGCCCTAGCAGGTGTCTTGAAGGCCTCTAGAAATGAGACAACAATCCCCAAGCAGAACATGCAGTGGGCTGGCTGCTTAGCTAATGGAAGCTGGCCAGCCTCCACCGGATTTGACCCAGGACAACTCGATTAACACAACACCAAAATCCCCACTTGTTTTCTTTCTAACCAGCAATGTCCCCTTCTCTTCTGTCTTTCAGCAGTCTGTCCCCTCATCTTTCCCCAACTTTCTTTTTCTGATCTTTTCCCTTCCTCCTACAAGGATCAGAAGTACAAACACACCATTTGTTGATCTGGAGTAACCTCAGAACAATTTTTCCTTCTTGCCACTTAGATATTCCAGGAAGCAAACGCTGCCTTTGGGTTTGAAAAAGGCTGGTGGAGAACTTGCAAGAGGCAGGTGAGCTCCTGTGGCACGCAGCTCTGTGCTGGCCCCAGTGCATTGTGCAGGAGAGGTGTTGGGATGGCACTGTGGGAGTGAGCTTGGATGCTGGATCTTCCTGCATGTGACACTGGGAAGAGCTTGAGAAGCACAAGACCCTGGAGCTGCACGTGGTCAGGTCTCCTTCCTGGACTGGATGTGCTGGCTGGGCAGTTGCCTTTTGATGGTAAAACTCCTTCTTCAGGCTCTGCTGAAAGACCCATTGGAGTCATTCTAGGTGGTCATTCCTAGAGGGGACTGAATAGTCCTGCACATCCATCAAGTGTCTTGCTGCATGAGTCTGCTTAGATGGGAGGGCATCACCCATCTAGCATCGACTGAGTTAAGAAAAAAGAAGAAAAATCTTCATTTTTCCAGATTTATTATGATTGGGAAAAAAAAAAAAAAAAAGAGCAGGCAGTTAAAGAAGACATTTAAATGGGAAACAAAAAAGGTAATGGAGTTAACAAGATTAAAAATTTGTCTTGAATGGTTGTATTAAATTATTTCTATTTATCCTGGTGTCTCTGTCAGTGGGATATTATTAATGACATGCTCAGAAGGTATGGTTAAAATGAGAACTTTTTATTTTAAAAGGCGTTTGAAATATGAAACACAGCAGGAAAAACAGATGTTGGAAAAATTTGAGGCCAAGAAAGTAGAAATTAAACTATTTTCTGCCTTCAATGAATCTGATTACCTAATCATTATTCTGAGCACTGGTTGGAAAAGGTGGGAGATGTGAGAGATTTCTCCTTGAAGTCTTGCTACAGATGTTGGTGTTTATCTGTAGCTATATGTTAATGTATGGCTGAGCAGCCTTCAGAGACTGGGAGAAAGTTCTACTTGATTAGAAGCAGCATCAGGTGGAATTGTGAATGAAATCAGTATCTTCATTAGTTGTGAATTATGGATGAAGGTTTTTCTGTGCTAGTTTTATAGCTTTAAAAAATAAAATGTTAAAATCTGCCTTCAATTAAGAATATTTTAGTAAGTTCTCTTTGCTGGCTCTTGAAGGTAAAAAGAATGTCTACTTAGAGAAGAGATGGAGGTCAGAACATAGTTTGTGTTTAAGTGTTGAGCCACTAAAACCTCTTCCTGCGAAGTATTGAGAGGACTGCATTAACTCCTGCTAGCTCTCCTGCGTTGGCTGAATAATGCGAATTCTTAATTTGCAGACTGAATAGAATGAGCATAAAGTTTTGGGGTTTGCTTTCTCTCCCCCTCCATGTTCTAATTATGAATAGAATTATGAATAAAAATGCAACCTGGTAGCATTAAAGCTGTGGAGGAGACCAAGCTTAAAGTCTGTCAGCTCAGTGTTATGGCAGATTACATTTTTTAAAATTTATTTTGTAATATTTTTAAAGTTAATTTTTAGATGCAGCTTAGGAAGTTATGTAACTTATCCTTGTGTGCTATGAATTAAAATTCAAATTTCCATTGCTACCCAGTGTGACAAATCAAAACCAGAAAAAAAAAAATCCTATAAAATGCAAAATGTACGTCATTCATTTTTGCCTAAGTTAATATAAAAATTAAAAATTCTGAATACAAATATAGTTAACCTGTGTAATTGCTTATTGAGTTGTAATACTGAATAGTGTATTCTGCTGATCACCTAAGGTTGCACCAGGTTTCTTCCAACCTGTAAGAGTTTCCTTTGGAAAAACAGCTTGAAAAAAAGCACAAACATTAACCAAAATGACAGTAGTGCAGGACACCCTGTTTTAATAAATTTTACTGATTTACACCATATTTAATACTTACTGCTTTTGCAAAAACAACCTGCGAGCCTACTTGGAAATGAAGGTGGGCTTGGAAGAGCCTGGGCAGGGGGCAGGGAGGTGGTAGCCCAGGCTGCAGCACCCACCCCAGCTCACTGCACCTCTGCCTGACCCTCACTTCCAGAGAAGAGAGTTGGCCAGGACAGAGATCTGCAGCACGGACCCAAAGCAGCTTCCATGGTGGTTGTGAAATCACACTCTGCAGTCCCCCTGTGAAACTGGCCTTTGCTTCTATTAGAAAGATTTTAAAGTATCCCAAATTGGAACGCAACGCTTAGTTGCTACATTAATTTGAAGTAAAAGGGTTTTTTATAGCCAAAAACAATGGTTTTCATTTGCTTCATCTGTAATAGTTCAATTTTTCTGTTTTCTGTACAGAGAAATAAATCACCATGATGTGCTGATTTCTCTTTATACTTGTTTATTGTGGTGTGATGGTTTGTTCTGCTTTCAAGTGTCATTAATCCCCAAGAAGTAAATCAGAGTTTCTGAATAAGCTTTTCTTAGTCAGGTTTCACTGGGGTTTAATCCACAGCATCATTAAAAAGGCTTTTTTTTTTTTCTTTTTTTTTTTC